>MUZC01004544.1:265263-327749 GCA_002072015.1 Radix auricularia | reverse complement strand
GTCTGTCTGTCTGTCTGTCTGTCTGTCTGTCTGTCTGTCTGTCTGTCTGTCTGTCTGTCTGTCTGTCTGTCTGTCTGTCTGTCTGTCTGTCTGTCTGTCTGTCTGTTCCCTAATAAATCAAGATCCAAACAACTTTTTTTCCTTATTTGAGCTATATAAAAAATGAAAATCAACAAATCTTCTATTTCTCGAGGAGGCAGAAGCATGAAATTTTAGGAAATTGTTGAGTACACTTATGCAATGGTAACAGGCAAAATTTATTTTAATTACCTCTTTCTGGGGGCCGGGGGCCCACATTTAGTTTTTTCCCTTATATGAACTATATATAAAAACTAAAAATAACAAATTATCCTATTTTACGGATAGGTAGAAGCATGAAACTTTGGCAAGTGGTTAAGTACGCTAAAGCGACGATATTTTGCGAGAAACAATTTTAAACTTCCCACTCATGGGTAGCCTTGGGTCCAAATGAAGTTGTTTTTTAAATACTTTTTACGCTATATAAATACTGAAAATCCCCCTTTCTATTATTGCCCGTGTAGGTAGAAGAAGAAAACATTGGGAAGTTGTTAAGTACACTCTCCTAACGCTAATTTGCAAAAAAAGAATTTTAAACTTCCCACTCAATGGGGGCCGGGGGCCCAAATGTAGTTTTTTTCTTATATAAAAACTCACTCATCACTAATTCTCAAATTTACCGTGTAGGTAAAATCATGAAACTTTTGGAAATTCTTGAGAATACTCTCACTACAATAATGGCAATCTTTCCATTAATTCCCACTCATGGGGGCCGGGGGCCGAAAAGCGTTTTTCTCCCGTTATTTGAGTTATATAAAATTGAAAATAACTAATTCTCATATTTCTTAAATAGGCACAAGCATGAAATTTTAGGATATTGTTAAGTGCATTTCCCAAATTTATAATAGTCGAAAATATATTTAAATTATCACTTTCTGGGGTCCAGGGGCCCAAATGTTTTTTTCCCCTATATGAGCTATATACAAATTGAAAATCACCAATTCTCCTATTTCCCGTGTAGGTAGAAGCACGAAAGTTTTGCAAGATGTTAAATACACCCTACCAACGCTAATTTGCAAAAAAAGATAATTAAAAATCCCACTCTTGGGGGCTAGGATCCAAAATTTAGGTTTTTCTTATAAACCATCTTATCTCTAATTCTCAAATTTACCGTATATGTAAAAAAAAAAAAAAAAAACGTTTGGAAGTTATTGACCACACTCTCCCAACAAAAAATGAAGAAAAATTATTTTAAAATTCACATTCAGGGTGGGGCTGGTGTTTCCACATGTATTTTTTCCTTAATTGAGGTGTATGGTAATAGGTGAAAACATATTTAAATTATCTCTCTACGGGGGCCGGGGCAAAGTGTAGTTTTCTTCTTTGTAATAGATATAAAAAGTGAAAATTACTAATTCTCCTATTTCCCGTTGAGGTAGCATGATACTTTGGGAAGTTGAGCAATACATATCCGCAATAGTAAGAGGAGTAAAAAGAAATCACTCCCCTGGAAGGTGGGGCCCAAATGTATTTTTTCTTATGTAAAAACCGACTCATCACGTATTCTCTAATTTTCGGTGACGGTAGAAGCATAAAAGTTTGGAAATTTGTTGAGGAGGCACTTGCGACGAACATTAACAAAGAAAATGTTAAAACGCCTGCTAATCTTGGTCCAACGTTTATAAAATTTAAAAACCACCAATGCTCCTATGTCCGAGTAGGGAGCAGTATGAAATTTTCGAAAGTTGTTGAATACACTTTTATCTATCTATCTATCTATCTATCTATCTATCTATCTATCTATCTATCTATCTATCTATCTATCTATCTATCTATCTATCTATTTTTCTATATATCTATCTATCTATCTATCTAATCTTAGTTTTTTTCCCCCTTTAAACAAAAATAAATAATCGCACACGTCATATTGACCTGATAGAATCAGAGATATGTGAATAGTAAGTAACTGTTTCGCTATTTTTGCATCTTGCAAAGCAATAAAACTTCAACTTTTGTTATAACTCTAAAATTAAATTTAGATTGTTAATTAGCTTCAGTGTTAAAAAAAAATATTAATATTTTTGTAAATGTCAAATATTTTTATTGAAATTATTTTTCTTTTATTTACCAAGCTTAGAGAGATGCGTCAATTTCCTGATGACTGCCGCAGCAAGCCACATTTATGTTATGGTTGATGTTGTATGCGTGTGTTGGCATTGCATAGTTTATAAGATAAAATCTATTTAAATGACTTTATAAAACTAAATTCCTTTTTTTTTTTGGTAGTATTTTGACCGTTTTGTAAACAAGAATAAACTTAGGCTATAAAAAATAAAAGATACACAAACAATTTTTTGATGTAATGCTTGTTTTGTTGCTTTAATAGACTCATGGTGTAAATATTAGTAATTTACAAGCTGATATTTACACTAATACATTAAGCGGTGCAATTAAATGAACACAACAATTAAAGTAAAAGAGTGTACATCTCACATTACATAAAATACCATTAAAAGTATTTTAAAAGAATTTTGAAAAAAAAATACAAAACCTAAGATATTTGTTTTTAAATTTAAAAAAAAAGATTATGCTAAAATAAATAAATAATTCAAAAAGCAGTTTGTTTACATAAAATGATATAAACGTCTTTATAAGTATTGTTATATCATCCATAAATTTTTGCTATAGGCCTACACTTTGGTATGTAATGTTTTCTCTCTTGTCATAGGCAACTGAAGCTTTACAATCATTAAAGTTATCTGGTTGTATAAATATGTCTATTTTATCTTAAGCTGCATTATGTGAAAGAGAATATATATATATAGACAATGAATATATAAAAAAATAAATGTATTAAGAACACACAAAAATCAGTTAACAAATATTGATATACGGAACGTTATTTTCTCTCAAATATACACATTACAAAATGTAATTATTTTTATTTATAGAAATCTAATTTTTACTGAAAGTTTCATCCCATGATTTCGAAAAATTAAAAGAAACAAGTATTTAGTTTAATCTACATGGCAGATTATTTGTGTGAAAATGTGTTTTTTTTTTGGTAACTGAAAACTAGTCCCACTGAAATAAAAGTTACAGATATATGTTGTTTTTTTTAAATCCTAAAACTAAAGTTTTATGCTCTGTGAATGATACATTCGTTAAATCATTAACTTGTAAATTACAGATGTCATAATTGTAGTTTTCCTTTGCAAATATGTGCTTCAATGTAAATCAGAATTTATTTATTATCATATTTGCATTTAATGAAATTTAAACAAGTCGACTTAAATTTGGAGCTTAACGCGACATATATAAAAAAATTCATTGTTGCGTTGATTTGTACAAATAGTTGTGTAAATGCTGTAGTTATTGTAATGACATCTTCTGGTATATTTTCCCCTATAACTGCTATCCAAGCATCAAGACAGGCATTTGGTATTAATATTGTAAAAGCCATACCGCAACAAATAATCAGAGATATTTTAATCGATCTCATTTCCTTGACTCTTTTTGTTCTTGATGTTGACAGATTACCAATATTCTTAGTTGACTTGATCAGTTTTAATATTGTTATAGATGTGCAAAAAAGTATAGTTATCATTGGGACAGTAGAACCAATGGCTGGTAAAATATTATGTTTTAAAACCCAGATCCACTCCTTATTGTCATCAAATTCTTTTCTTTGAAAAAATGTTAATATTGTTGTGTTAAATAATGGATTAAAAGCCCAATCCAAATAATATCTGAACCATGAAGGACTATACATTAATGCAAAAAGTACAAATACAAAAGCAATCATAAATGACATTCTTCTTGGAGTAATAAGTCTTGAAGCGTGGAATGGGAAACATACAGCAATCATTCTCTCAATTGATATAAGAGACACTAAAAAGACGCTGGTTGCCATAGAATATGAACCCATGAACATGAAAAAAACTACATAGAATGGTGACAGTCTGTAGGCCCAAATTAAATCAACTTTTGAAAATATTAAAATAATTCTGGCAAATGTTTTAGAGACTGACAAAATAAAATCAGATATTGACAAAGCAAATAGAACAATATTTGTAGAATCATCCATTCCATGACGTAACAGTACCAGCATATTGATTACGTTTGTAGCTATTCCGACTACACCTAGAATAAAACTAACAATACAGTCTAAAGCAAGCTCAGCTGCTAATGCGATGTCCATCAAGGAGATATCACTCTTGCTAGCAGAAGCTGTTAAATTGTCATAAGTGCTGCCATTGACGTCTCCGAAACTTGTGTTAGTCATCCCTCTTGAAAGGTAGCGCTGTTACTGCAATTAAATAATATTATAAATTTGTTGATAATGAGATGGTAATTTTACATGTTAACTATAATTTTTATCAAATGTTTCATACACACATTTTTAAAACCTTTTATTGGTTTAACAAGTCTTGATTTTTTTATTTTTTTTTTGTTTTGAAGATACTGGTCGTAAAGAAAAAGTTATGTAAAAATACATTCATATTTACCCTTATTGAATCGTTGGCATAAAATTTTGTTTAAATTATTGTATGAAACTGTTTTTATTATATTGTGTTAAAATTGATTGATTGTAACTTCTTCTCATTTATTAGGCATCACTTCTGGATACCACAATCGCTCTCTACGACTCTCTCACTTTCTGTCGTTTCCCCTGGGGTGGTTGATTATATCCTGTCTCCTAACGTTCTCTTCTTAAATGTCTGGCCAAAGGTATGTGGTTGACATTCAAGAAAGCTCCCTTGGTGTGAGCAATAAAATGTTCCGTTTTTTATTTCTTTATTCATGTATAATGATTAAATACTTACGTGTCCCATTAGTTCCTAACATTCTACGCCGTATAGTATCGTTACTAAAAACATCTCTTCATGTTTCTAACAATGCTGTCAGAGTTCTATATAATCTTACTACCCCACCTTTCCGTGACTGGGGGCGGGGGAAGAAGGCCGCAATTTTTCGTTTCCGTTCATTGAGATAACCATATTTCCAGTTCCTAACAGCACTAATCGTTCTACTCTGCCTAGTTCAGATTCCATGTTCGGCCCAATAGCTCTACCTACCCACAGCTCCCGTCTCAATTATTTTAACCCAGGTCCTCCACAAAACAGAACATTTTCTTACATTAAAATACAAACGCAGACAACAACCGACTATCAAAAGTTTTAAAATTGATGGCAATTGTGTTCCATACAAATTTGACAAGCTCACAGACATCAATATTATAACTGTAAGAATAGTGTAAAAAAAATGGACAGGACATTTTAAAAAAAGAGCTTTGTGTCATTGGCCTTCAAACAATTAGTTAAAAATTTTATGGCCAATACATTTGTTTTTCTTATGAACATTTTGGGGGGTAAAGATATATTTAAAGCCATAAGCCATTGTTGAAAACAACACAATTTTGGCCAACGACACTGATGGAATGGGAACATTTTTTTCGATTCCCCATATTTTACTTTCATAAGCCATCAAGTTTGTATGTTTCATGTTTGATCAAAAACAATTTTTTGGGCGGTAGCAAATGATTATGTTTTGTTTTCTACAGCTAATAATTGACGAAACGTCATTTCAGCCCCCTTTTTTGATTTTATTGTGTTTTTTTAAAAGTATTCCAAAATTTCGCATGTACTCAAAAACCTTTTAAAAATTCATACTCATCAGATCAATTTTCCCGATGCCATAATTTAAAACGTTATTTATCAAATTATTTTTGGAAAACAAAAATACATTTAGCCCTTGGAACAAATAGGTTTAAAATGTTATAAATACTTTAATCTAGATATGTGTGTATATTCTTATAGATTGTGTAACATTTGTATGAGAAATAGAAGTCATCAGCTACCAAAAAGGGTTGATTATTAAGTTTACAGTGACCGATATTATTTTATCGATCATTATTTTATTAAACCAATTTTTATGTCATGTCAAAATCCATCCATTAACTAAGAAGACAATGTGTAGCATAACTTTTATATTGCTCATAAATATGACATTTTTGGCCCTAGGCGTCTCATAATTTGTAATTTTAAAAGTATGTTCTAAGCATTAAAATCGTGCATGCGTGTAATCAACAACTTTTTCAACTGTCAAAGCGATCGGATTGATAAAATAATATTTATATAACTTATTTTAGAACAAAAACTACGTAAGTCCCAAACGTTAAATCTGAGAAAGATGCTAATTTAGATACCATTTTCATGGATCATGTTTAAGTTGCAATCAATATTTGTCAAATATGTTTAAAATCGAATGGGGAATATAATTTCCTTTCCCGAATGTATAAACATCTATATATATAATTATCACTTTGGTCCAACCATGCCGAACACCAAGCAAGTAGTGGGACGTGGTGGTCGAGAGGTAGCGCTCTCGACTGTCATACCGATGGTCACGGGTTCGAATCCACACGAAGGTGAGGATTTGCTCTCGCGGCCTGAGGAATCCCCGAGTCACCCAGCTCCGAATGGGTACCTAACTAGACAATAGTTAGGCGGCTGGGGTAATGCGTGGAACCCCTATAGCCGTGGCCTGTGACCGCTGCATCACTTGCCAACAGATCATCTCTCATGGTCTGTGGACGCAATTATCTTCTGCATAGAAGGAGCGTCTGTATATCTAAGATAAGTACCAAGCAAGCTGTCTGACCCGACTGACCAATCAGATTGCAAGAAAAAGGTATTGCACATGGGAGGAGGTCATTGAGACAAACTATTCGTTGAATTAGTGTCTATTAATGTATGCCTTCAGAACATCAAAATAGCACACATTTCGTAGTGTACTGGTTATTAAACTCGCATAGGTTTAATAAAAAGCTAAGACAATATATTTTTTGTATAATTGTGCTTGTGCCCGTTGATTTCCAACTTTCATTTCGATAATGACTTTGCAACACTATAACAAGCACAAGATTAGTGAAAATAAGCTTGACGTGTGACCTTTGTCAGGCTATGTCAATTAGTTTATGGCAAGCTAAGGTGGTGCAGGGTGTCGGGTGGCAATTGGCTAACCACAGTGCACATGTTTCCAGATCAACACTGCGACGCAGTTATTCCCGTATACGGGGTTCATTCGCGTTGTTTTGATTTCATCGTGATGTGGTTTGTGTCTGTTTACACCACTAACTTTCTTTGTCCTATTTATGAGCAACTCTGCGGCGTATGCTACGTCTCGAGCATCTAGTTACCCTATACTAATCATATAAGGTTTAATAAGCTTTGTTAGTTTTGCACAAAGTTTACTTATGAACTACCATTTTAGGCAGTAGCTAACATTAAAAATACTTTTTATATAACTATTTTAAGGGAAAATATTGTTTACTTTACATTTCTGGAATAACATTGTATTATTGCAGATCAAGCAACATCTCTGCTTTCCTCAACTATCTATGCCATCTTAAAATATAGAAAAATTAATTTGGGTTGGCGTAATTTACAAGACAAAACTCAACATACCTATTTTGTGTTTACAAAAGGTGTTTTAAGCTGTAAAAACTGAGCTTGAATTGAAACCTCGCACTGGAGTCTGAATTATCCGTGTCAGTTCTTTTTAACCCAAAAGACTTCCCCCGTCTTCAACAAGTAAAATCTGAAATATAACATTAGCAGTAAAATATTTTAAATCTCAAGAAAACAATGTATTGGGGTGAGTTTTGAAATAACTCTATTCTTCTTAACTTCCATTTCATATCAACAAACATATTTTATTTAGTTTGGGGAGGGGGATATTTTTCAACATAAAATTTAACGTATCTGTATTGTATTGACTACGCTGTTTCCAGTTGTCGAAAGCAAACTTAATAGGAAAATTTGCACTGCTGTCTCAATATTGAATTGCAATTTTTTAACAAGAAACGTCTACCTTCATATACTACCAAAATCTAAAACAAAACATTTGCAGATACTGCTTTACATCACTAGCAGGAAGTTGCACTGTACAAAATCAAGCATCTACTTTACACTTCAAAATTTTATTTTATATCAAAAAATATTATAAGGATGTTGGCAATCTTTATCAATACAAATTTAACACTCTTGTCTTGTGTTTGAGAGTGGTTTTGCTGTCAAACGTGAAATTTAATGAGAATCTCACGTTGCCTTAAAAATACTCTGTAAATATTTCTTTAGTATGAAACTGCTCCTCTCTGACACAACGAAAATATGAAAAGTATTTTTGGAAGAAAATGCTTTACATTTCTTGAAGGAAATTGTTTGGTAGAAGCATATAAACAGGGAAGGGTTTAGAGTATGCGGGACCTAAGGCAAAAAGATGAGCGGGGCAAAGAAACTGTCCATAAATTACATCAAGCAATTTTGAACGTTTTTTAACCCCCTCTCACCGTTGTCACGAGTTATCATTAAAAAATAGACAAAAGTTCAATGTCACAAAGCTTAGCGCCCCCCCCCCCCAGCCTGTCATAAAAAGTCAAATTTTTTATTTGAAAATAAGAATGTTTCAAATAGCCTTTCATCATTTAAGCATGTATTTAGTGAAATGCTGCGCTTTTATATTATAACACACATGAAGCCATGTAAAACGTCATTAAATAAATTGTAGGCAATCAAATATTTAAGTGGAACATTTTTTTTTAAAGTTTCTCGTGTTGATGTGAAGTCATTGTTCTTAAACTCCCTCTCGTCACACATTGTCACAAATGTGTGACCCCTCTCTCTCTCTCCGCTTGGCGCCTGACGTCATTTATGGACGGCCACAAAGCAGTAAATATCTAAGCAAAATTATGTCAGTTCCACTAGTAAGACATCAAGCAACTGTTTAATAATAATTTCTAATTTATATTTCACTTTTCGTACATACTTTGAATAGTTAAATATCACACATTTTTATTTTAACGTTCCAATTTCTTTTTCACAAATCGTAGTGCGCATCAGTCTGATGAATGTATTTCAGATAACAAAATAATTGGTATTTAGCCTTCTATATATAGATTAAAATAATAAATAACATTGTAAAAACAACTTGTTTGGTGTTAATGTCATTGCTAAAGCTCTAAGTGCATTGTGACAGTTCTTAATGTTTTAAATTAACTAATGTTCATACTTTCGTTATATCAGTATGTCAATTATATTTAAATGATAGAAATGCAACCAGAATTAAATAATATCCACACTACTAAAACTTCAAGTTATTATAAACTATTAAGAGCCAATTAATAGAGCTTAAATACTACTGCTACAGTAATTACACGTATGAGATTTTAAAAGATAAAGAAAACTCCAACAAACTACAGATTTCTCGCAGATGAGGGCTCTCGTGATGATCTAGAAAAGAAGCTACTGTTACTTTGAGCACCATTCATCCATATAATAAGCATTCTTTATTGATTAACAGAAGAAGACAGATAATCCAGAAGAAATCCAGATATTTCTAGTTTGTATTTTGAAACTTCTTAATGTTATAAAATGTACATATTTAAAAACTAAAGTTACAACATTAAATCATTATAAGTTAATGTTATCAATTAAATAATATAGTTTATTTACCTACCAACTAACGAATGTACATTCTCTTATGGGTCGAGCCGTTAGGCTCTTAGGACCCTGTTCAATTTATCGCAATCGAGCCTCATCAAGCGGGCATGGCCATAGAGGTAGTCCTCTGCAGGTACCGTAACTTAATCATGTAAATCCCCGTCAAACTCGGGGCAACATTCGAGTACGTGAGCCACCGTCACTTCGGGGCAGCCACACAATCAACAGGCCAATTCCCTTCTGTTGTCAAACTTATACAAGTACCTCAGTATTGGACAATGGTCAGTCCTCATCCGTGTTATGAGTGTCTGATTGCTATGTTAAAGTTCCCACCAGTGGTCGCTCTTACTCGGTCGCGGCAGTCTCTGGTATACCTTCCTTGCCGTATTCCCAATATCCCAGCCCTCATTCCCATTATTCCAGCCCTCAAGCAAATTCTCGCGGAAATGGTTTTTAGCCACGATTTGACCCCCAGATGGGTCAAGGACTTTTCGGGTTGGGACTGGGCTGCGCCTGCCTTCGCCAGTGTGTCGACCATATCTGATTGGGTCGTACCACATTGTCCTGCGATATACTGTAGGACTACTCTATCACCACGTGCCAGGACTTCACCTATTATCTTCAAAATGACACTGACCGTCTTTGCCTCCAGAGAGGATTGATCCAAGGTCTCGAGCAAAAACCGAGAATCGATGAAGACCACGACGGTCGGAAAATTTTTTATTTTTGCTAGACGTCAGTGCACCTACTTCAAATCCCTGAGTTTCGCCTCCAATTCGGCTTCGTGAATATTCTTTGCAGATCCACACGGCCCTGACAGTTTGATGCTGTCGGGTTCTGGCTGGGGGTATTGAATTAGTACACCGTATCCACTTCTGTTATCTCTGAAACGTGAGCCGTCTGTAAAGACTTTTTCCACGCTATCTCCATAGGTTTCAATCTTACTCAACGGGGCTGGCCTTAGTCACCGCGGCATTTGCCAGTGTCAAACGTATTTCAGGCGGGTAAAAGCTTTCATGTGGCCTTCGAGCAGGGACCAGCTGCATGCGTTTCCTGATTTTTGGTAGAGGGACTTAGTCTTCTAGTTCGTGGACCGCATCCATAAAGGAGTGTCGCTTCAGTCGTGTCATCTTAACCCATCTGTCTTGTAATTGATCGCAGGGTTCGTCATGCTCCAACCTACGGTTTCGCTCAACCGTGGTCATGATAGCTTTTTTTCTCGCCTTATCGACAGGTGTTCTACGTTTGACAGAATTTCTACCACGGCGCAGGGTGTGGTACATAACGCCCCGCAAACGAACCGTAGAGCTTGGTACTGTAATCGGTCCAGTGCTTCTAGAGCCGTGCGGCTCGCAAAGACTTTGACCGGGATGCTGTAGTCGAAACACTTCTCACGGTACCAAGATTGAGAGCTCTCAATAGTCTTGCGTCTACATCCCAACTAGTGCTAGATAGCTTCTTCATCAGGGACAGTTTTGCTGTGGTTTTGGTGCATAATTCACGTACTTAGTTATGCATGTGCAGTTTCTGGTCCAGCTTTATTCCCAAGTACATTGGCGTCCGATCCCAATTTAACCTCTTTAAGAAGATCTGAAGCACCAACTCGTGCTTCAGTGCATCCCGTCTATTAGTGAAAATGGAATGGACCGTTTATCTGTATTGACCACTAGGTGACATCGGTTGGCGTAATCTTCAATACGATTCAGATCGTTCTGCAGCTGGTTCTGCAGTGTTGCAACGACTTTTCATGAAAACCATATTACCAGATTGGCCTCAAACAAGGCATTCTGTTACTCGAGAATGCCTTGTAGGTCGTGAACGTAGTCTAAGAACAATGTAAAGCAAAGCGCTGAACTCTGTGGGAGTCCGTCTTCCAGTAATGCCTCGCTGGATAGCGCTTCACCGAACCGTGTCTTAATCGTTCGGTCTGTGAAAAACGATTTAATCCAGCCGTACATATTAGCAGTGACACCTAACTGCTGTAGTTTGTAAAGTAGCCCTCCACGCTTCTCCTCATCGTATGCCTGCTTCAGATCGCAGAACACTGCAACCGTGTGGTTATTCAACTGAAGTTCAATTGTAATTGTCTGAATTAAGCGTAGCGCTTGATCCATCGGGTTACGTCCCTTGCGGAACCCACCCTGTGCCTTCGGAATGCATTTGGTCTTTTCGCGGTACCAATAGAGCCGTACGTGCACTAATCGTTCAGCCACCTTCTCCACACATGTCGTGAGGGAAATGGGCCGGTAGCTGGACGTGTGCTCGCCTTGCTTACCTTCCTTTTGTTATGGGGTTATTATGGCCTTTTTCCACAGCTTCGGCAGCGTGCCTGTAGTCAAAGTTCTGTTGATAAAACACAATAGTTTTTTTCGGCCTATCTTGCCCAGGTGTTTGAGCATTTCTTTGTGAACCTTATCGAGCCATGATGCTTTGCCCGCTTTGCACTTGTTAAGTACAGTTTGCAATTTTGTAATCGTGAAAGATGCTGAGAAAACCTAGAATTGAGGGCCCGTGCGTTGTCTCCTGGAGCATTATCTTTGCTTTGGTCGATCGTTTGGCTAAAGTAAGATCTGGCGCCTTCTTATTCACCTGGGCAAAGTGCTTGTTTAGTGACAGTGCGCGCTTTGCTTCCCTTGGTCTTTGGCCCGTTTGACGTCGTCAAGGGGTTGGAGTTTTCAGCTTTATCCGCGCATGATAGTGCATCTATTAGCCGCTAAACTTTCCTACCGTCGATGAGGTGGAGTTTTTCATATGTATTTACCCAGTTAGCCTTCTTCGCCTTATAGAAAGCTGCACGGATTTCGATCGTCAGCCTGTTGTACGCCCTTCGAGCCTCGGGCGTCTTCAGTCTGGCAGTATTTTTCCTTGCTTTCACTCATTATTTCAAAATATCCTTTAGGCTATCCCTGTAGGGCCTGAATTTCTGTTTCCCATTCGTCCTCGGGATCGTGCGCCTCGCAATCCCGAACATTGTGCCAATAAACCTTCCGTAAGCGTCTTCCATGTTGACTCCTGCAACAACTAGCAAAGCGAGCTTGGTCTAGCTCTCGGCCTCGTCTTTTCGCCAATTGGGCTTACGGAACTGCCAGTGCCTTCTGTCAAGTCGAGGTTTGCCGCACCTAGCACAAACGTTGCATTAAAAACTCCTGCTATTATCGTTTGAATAAAAGTGACATCTTCCCCAATTAGAAGTGAAATTGGGTTCCTGGGCGTGTTATACACGTTGATAATCGTAAAGCCAACGTCCCCTTTGAAAACCCTCACCGTAAAGGTATCAGTGTTGCTGTAACACTTGACTTCGAGCAGCTCCATCGTAACATCGTTCCGGAACGCTGTGGCAAGTCCTCGGCATCGCGGTCGCACATGCAATGGTATAGTGAATAGCCTGTTATGTGAAACGGCTTACCCTTAAGAAGAGTTTCCTGGAATAGTGCTACATCCACCTTTCGTTCGTGGAGTATTTTGGTTATTTCGTGCGCCTTTTGCCTTATGCCACAGACATTTAATTGCAAAACAACTAGGGCTTGATCAGGATGCCCTTAGCACCAATACCAATATGGGCAGTTGCCGGTTGACCGATAGGACGTGACCTTTTTTTCGTAATCACGCCTGCTAGAGGTGTGGTAGCCAACCCACCCAACTTACCACCATCCGCTAGAATGTGAGTGTTTAAAAGGTCCATTCCGGGACCTAGATTTTTTGACAATTGAACCATAGAATAAGAGAGGGAGTAAGTAGAAATCTTCAACTCATTGAGGACGGTCCGTGTGCGTCCCGTCCCTTGCCAAGAGAGTCTTTTGGTCTTCGGCATTCCTTGCCGGGCATTGTTGGGTGCAGGCCTGCTCCCACACCTAGCACTGGCCTCAATGTGAGGTCATGAGCCACCTTCCGGTTTTCAGAAAGTTCCAGTGCGTTCGTTTTAGTTTTGGTTCCGTGGTTATAAGTTTGGGACCGCAGTCACTTCTGCTACCCTACTCATCTCCCAGGCCTCCTAAAGGCCAACTAATTCTGGGAGACCTACCAAATAAACACATATTATTTGGGCCTGATATCTACTCTCTTAAGGCCTTGGCTGTTACTTGGGCAATCTGCTCCATCCGTTGGGCAGTGCCATACAACATTGTCTGAACGTAGGACTCCCCTGCCCCCCTAATCTCCCCGGCTATGTCAAGCACGGGAAATGACGTCAACAAGTGTGTGATCGTCTCAGAGGTTTGGCTGCAATGGCGGCAGTTGGGGTCCCTGTTGTGATCCAGCCTATTAAAATAAGATTTGGTTGGGTAATGCTCGATGCGCATTTGGGTCACCAAACTTTGTTCCCTTCGTTTTAGACCCCACCACTGGTCTGATCTGCTAAGCATGGGCATGCTACCGAACACCCCTCTGGCTGTAGCTCCATCTTCCTATTCCTTGTACCACTTTTCCCTGAAGTGGTCCATTAGCCACGTCATTGCCCCCAAGATATGTGACTGGTGTTGGGCTGCTCCAGATTTTTCCAGCGAGTCTGCTATTTTATTGCCTTCTACATTCACGTGGCTAGGGATCCATTGCACTTTGACCCTGCCACCATGTCTCTCGAGTCTGCTAACGTCCTCCAAGATGGCATCGACTAGGTGGGGGCTACGTTTCTCAGACAGCAGGAATTCGAGCGCCGATCTCGAGTCACTAAACAAGACCATGTCAAAACCTATTAGTCCCGAACCTTGAAGTGTCAGGTGCACACTTTCCAGGGCCCTGTGAATAGCCTCAAGCTCCCTATCGTAATTCGATGCTGTGGTCCCACAGGGTACTGTCAGTTCCTCTTCTGGTGGCCCTCCTAATGGGTATAGGATGAGCGCACCATATCCTGCAGTTTTTACTCTCCGGCTGGCAGACCCATCCATGAACACTTTCACTGGGGTTCCCACGAACCCTTCTATTGTCTCAAGGGCAGCCACTTTCTGTACATGTTCATGGCTGCGCTTTGTCACTGTCGTGTCAGCCAAATGTATTGTAAGACGTGTCATTTCCGCATATGGCGGTTTTATTGTTACGCTAATGGTTCTATGTCTATTTCGTAAGGGTTGAACAGTCCTATCAAGCTCGAGTACTTGATGCACGAACGAGGACCGTTTCAACTTCCCACGTCCTCCCTAATTATGATGCATTAGGTAGCAGGGATCCCTCGTGTCCAGCCTGTGATTCCTTTCTGCAGTAGTAATGATCGCCTTGTCCTGACGTATCTCAAGTAATTCTACATTTGCAATGACTTCCACGGCAGCTGTGGGTGTAGTTCTATACGTGCCACAGATGAACCTCAAAGCCTGGTTCTAGATTCGGCCCAATTTTTCCAATGACGTTTTGCTGGCACAGGCTTAGACCGGCATGCTATAGTCCATCACCGACCTCACACTTCCCAGATATAGTGCTCTGAGAGTGCTTGCTCCAGCGCCCCAGTTTGCGCAAGCTAACTTTTTCACCAGGTTGAGTTTGGCGGTTTCCTGTGAGTACAGGTCTTGTACAAAAGTATGCAGTTGTACCTTTTGATCCAGTTTGACTCCCAGGTAAACCGGTTGTTTGTCCCATTTGATCGCTACATCGTTCATTTTCAGCACAATCTCCTGATTAAGAACGGTTCGGCCATTCGTGAAGGGCGAATAGACCGTCTTCTCGTTGTTAACTTACATATGCTCCCTCTGTATGTACCTACTTATAGCGGAAAGGTCAAGCTGTAGTAGCTGTTGCATTCGGTTGACATCCTTACCTGTGCTCCAGATGACTAAGTCGTCTGCATACATGGCAGCGCTGGTTTGCTACATACCTGGTAGGTCGTTGATGTAAGCCATGAACAATGCGCAGCTGAGCGCTGACCCTTAGGGCAGGCCCTGCTGCAGCGTTCTCCTACTTGAGGTTTCACTGCCATAAGTTGTTGCGATCGTCCGGTTTGTGAGAAAACATTGGATCCACCTGTACATGTTCACAGTTACGCCTAAGGCTTGTAGTTTCAACAACAGACCGGAACTCCAGACCTTATCATAGGCCAGTCTGAGGTCGAAAAATACTGCCGCAGTATGCATTTGTTTCTGGAGCACACCTGTTATGGACTGGAGAAGACGGAGCACTTGGTCAACCGGCTGTTTTCCCTTCCGGAAGCCCGCCTGTATAATATTCAGACTATTCGTACTCCCCAAGTACCAATAGAGTCTAGCATTAACCATTCTTTCAGCTACCTTCCCTCAACACGATGTTAGGGAGATCGGACGGTAGCTGTTCAGGAGATCACGATGTTTCCCCTCTCTGGGATGGATCGATGTTTGCGCTTAACCAAGCTCCAGGCAGGGCACCCGTGGCCAACGTCCTGTTATGATGTTCAATAGCGAGGACTGTGCTATCGTGCCAAGGTTTTTAATAATCTCGTTATTGACTTTGTCCTGTCCTGGTGCCTTGGTGGTTCTGCACTTACTTATTGCTGTTTGCAATTCGGTCATAATGAAAGGATCAGTAAAGACTTAAGCATGCGGTCCCCACATTTTGGACCTTTTCAAGATGTTTCCTGAGAAGTTGTAAGGTACGGCTTTGCTTGGTCTCTTACTGCTTCAAGCTCGCCTTTGCAAAATGCTTGTTTAAAGCATCGGCACACTTTGCATCTGTTGAGGCCGTGCCTGTGGTCGTTTGCAAAGGGCTTGGATTTTTATTTTTTCCCATGCCAGAAAGAGAGTTAATCAGCTGCCATACCTTTCTGCCATCTGCCAGGTTGAGTTTCTCGCAAGAACTAACCCATTCTTCCTTTTTTGCCTTGAGAGTCTCTTCCCGGACATCGGCAGTCAGTCTGTTATATGTGGCACGAGCAGCCACAGTTTTGAGTCTGGCCGCCTTTTTCTGGGCTTTCTTCCGTTCACGGACAAGTTCTGCCAGCTTTTTGTTCCAGAAACGTCGGAACTTTCGGTTTCTACACGTTCTCGGAATGGCCTTCGACAAAATCACTCCCACAAAGTCTTTGTAAGCATTATTGATTGACTTGGGGTTATCTGGGCTCTTTGATGAGTCCGCTAGCGTGCTTTCGATCCCTTCCCTGAATCTACGCCAGTCGGCTTTGCCGAACAGCCAGTGTCTCCTTTTTAAGCGTGCCTTCACCATCTCTATATCTATTTTAATGAGGATTGGTCTTTGGTCGCTACCAACCTCTGGCAATACCTTCAAATCCGTTTTTGCCTCCAGTTCAGGGTAAAATCTGGTTGCGATAGAGCTCTATTGCCAGTATGTAATAGTGTGGGCACACTATTTTTTCCTGTAGTATAATAAAAGTGGTAGTGAGCTCCAACTCCTCTAAGTAACGCCCAGATGCGTTTTTATCGGAATATCCCAATGCTTCTGTATGAGTATTGAAATCCCCAGCAATAATGTGATTCTTAAACATCGTTGTGTTGTGTGTTGGGAGACACATTATTCTAAATTTAATTTTCTATATCAATGTATAACATTTGTTATTCGGTTTTTTGAGATTTAAAATTCATTTGTGGTTGTGAAGTTTAGATGTGTTTGAAATACACATACATTTTTAATTACTGTAAATAAGATTTGTCAACTTATATTTCAGTTTAGTGTATGTTCTTTTCCACATTTGTATGTTTAAAAAAATAACATTTAAAAATTGAAAAACGTATTTTTTCCTTATTAACATTCGTCACAAGCGTCCTAATACTTATATCTTGACTGCTTGCTTCAAGATTCATACAAATACCGTTCACAAGAATAAAGACACTGCTTGAAATAAAGAAACAACTTTAATGTTGTTTCCTCCTTGCTACAACAACGAACACACAAAACTTTCTCTCCTTCTACACATATACCAATGACGTCAACAACACAATCACTATGCACGCTTTCGCACCACTAACCAATAACATTAAATACCACAAAAGTAAACTTCAAACACACCACCGTGCGGAACTCACAACAACAAGTTACAAGGGTAAATTGGTCATCCGTGACAACATGCAATATTATAATGTATCATGAACTAAATTTGAAATTTAAAAAAAAATTGATTTTAATTTAGAAGTAGAAGAGATGCTAATTCGACAATAATGAAAACGTTTATTTTAATTCCTAAAACGTGTATATTAAATTGTAAATACGACTAATTGTTGATACATTATTTTTTCTCTTATCCTAGGATAAACTTTATTTAAAACGTTGCATAAATTGTTATTTACACTGAAGACCTGAAGGGAAGAAACAGCTAAGTGATATTTTTGAATTTTTTTTAGTTATTCCCTGTATCTGATAGAGGATAAAAAATAGAATGTTCTGAACCGTTTTCATGAAAGAAGTATTAATCTGACCCAATTAACAATAGAAATCTGTTAATTTAGTTTATAAGAAATCTTAATAATTCTGAACTTTGAGACATGAATACACAAAAACTACAAAAATGTGACTTTGCCGATTCTTTGCTTGAGCTCTACATTTGGAAATAGCTCTTTTCATGTATGATAGGTGCATAACATGAGAAGTCATAATAGATCTGGAAAAGGTGCTGAATTTACAAAAATCAAAATATTTACATGAAATCTTTAAACGTGTATATTAAATTTTAAATACGGCTAATTATTAATCTTTTAATTTTTCTTTTATCCTGTGACTAACTTTGCTTATGACGCTTTATGCAAAGTAAATATATTTTGTTATTTAGATGTGTAAATAGTAACATTTTATTTGTTCATGTTTTGATATTGTTGTGGTAAAATTGTATGGACAAATGGGCGAATAAACTGAATAGTCATAATCTTCAATGAGGATTAAACGGCTTCAAATAACAGATGTATTTGTTATGAATCGCATCAAAGTTACATAATTTATTTTAAAGGACTTTGCTGTATTATTGGTGCAGTCATAATTGGTGCCGCAAGATAAATCGGAAACGCATTTCCGGAGGTATATAAACAACAGGATTACTCTTCAGCAATATTTGTGAATACTGAAAACTTCAAACTTCTTTGCTTCAGTATAACTTCATGCTGTGTGTAACATGTACTTTTAGTTCGTACTGTCACGATTGTATTATTATTATTAATTCAAACTAAAAACCTTGGAGGTTTTCTCATTACAAATATATCGTTTATATAAGCAAAATATATAATTTGCTAGCAATGTCAGTTCGTAACACGACATTTTAGAAAGGCACATCTACAAAAGTATAAAATTATTGAAACAAAATAATGAACACAAATTAACTCTTTTCGTAGGTCCGCATTAATTTTTTAAATGTGGAAATGATATATAATTACTCTATCTTTGTCTCTACATATTCTGATTATCTTTTTGCATCTGCGTTCTTGCGAAAGGGACAATAATTTTTTTTTTGCAAAACTACCGGTCTTTTTGACGGGTAATATACAAGTATTTAATGTAATAAAATATAACTAATTTATTTTATATTGTTTATTTAAAAGATAAATATGTTTTTTTTAAAAATAATTTCTGCCTCACTCTACCAATCTTAATATCGACATAACATTTAAGAATTTGTTAAGTAAAATCCTGGTAATTGCAAGTCATGTTTCCGCTATTAAGGCTGTACAAAAATGAATAACACATTGGCTACTTTGGTAAATGAATTTATCTTATACATATTTGGAACATAACTATATGATGGCCTTTGTTAAAATATTTTAGGACATTGAACTTCAGACATTAATTCATTTCGTTTCAGGTAATCAAAACCTATTTTTAGTCTGTTTTTTCTATTCAATTTTTTGGTTATTGACAAACTTTGACAAACTATGCAAAATGCACCAGATTGATGACATGAGTGTTGAACTTTACATCTTGCTGAGACTACCAACAACATGTTTCTCCGCTTATAAACACACATGATATAATTATTATATTTTCTTTAAAAGTGCCAGTTCCTCATTCTATGTCTCGTCTTAGGGTGTTTCATAAACAACTATATTATTTCATTTGATGAAAGACGACCTTTCAAATAGTCTTCATAGTCATTTGCTGCCCATTAACGTACATTAAAAAAAAAGTATTATTTACATTAGGCGAGATTATAACCTGACTGTCCCAGAGGCGACACTAGTGGATTGTGGGATTGTGGACGGCACCGGTTGACACCCTCATAAAAACATCTGGTATGTTCCCGGTATTTTGAAAACCCGATTGAGCTCTATGGCGTTGTTCGTTAGGGTATAAAACCCTGAGGCTCTGCACTGGCTGACACCAATCCTGGTGAGGCGTCTTGTCTCCTGAATTAAAGTCTCCTTGACACAAAGAATGTCTTCAGCATGTACACACATTTTGACATTTAAGACTAACTATTTATATATATATATATATATATATATATATATATNCTGCGATAGCGCAGCTGTTCAAAGACAAGGTGAAGGAAAGTCTCTCAAAGATGTCCCCATGCGTCACCATTGACTCCAAATGGACGCAACTGAGAGACACAATCTATACATCCGCAATACAAGCCTTTGGCAAAAAATCTCACAAAAACACGGACTGGTTTGATGAACATTGGGACGAGATGAAACCCGTCACTGAAGCAAAAAGGAAAGCTCTTATGGCTTACAAGGAAAAGCCTACACCTGACAATTTGCATGCTTTAAAAACAGCTAAGTCACTTGCCCAAAAGGTTGCACGTAAATGTGTCAATACCTACTGGCTTAAGCTCTGTTCCAGTATACAATCAGCTGCAGACATGGGCAATGCAAAAGTCATGTACGAAAACATCAAAAAGGCAACGGGCCCCTTGACGTCAAAAGCTGCTCCCCTAAAGTCCAAAAATGGAGAAATTATTCAAGACCAGGCAGCACAGCTAAAACGGTGGGTTGAGCATTATCTGGAATTGTATTCAACAGTTACCACAGTCTCCAGCACCGCTCTAGATGACATCCCAGATATGCCACTCATGGAAGAACTTGATGTCGTGCCCACACAGGAAGAGCTGAGCAAAGCAATTGACAGTCTAGCTTGTGGAAAAGCGCCTGGGAATGATGGAATACCACCAGAGGTTCTAAAGAGTGGCAAGACAGCTTTACTCCAACCATTGCACGAGATTCTGTCCCTCTGCTGGGAACAGGGCTACATCCCCCAAGACCTAAAGGATGCAAATATAGTGACACTATATAAAAACAAAGGTGATAGGAGTGATTGCAATAATTATCGCGGCATTTCACTCCTTAGTATTGTAGGAAAGACCTTTGCCCGCGTTATACTAAAACGTTTACAAAGCCTAGCATCCCGCGTCTATCCAGAATCTCAGTGTGGTTTCCGGTCCGGTCGGTCTACCATAGACATGGTGTTCTCCATACGACAGCTCCAGGAAAAATGCAGAGAGCAGCAGATGCCACTATACATTGCATTTGTGGACCTTACAAAAGCCTTCGACTTAGTCAGTCGCAACGGGCTATTCCAAATACTGGCAAAAATTGGATGTCCCCCTCACCTACTTGCCATCATCAGACAGTTCCATGAAAATATGCTTGGCACAGTACAGTTCGATGGAGCTAAGTCAGAGGCCTTCCCTGTCAGCAGCGGAGTTAAACAAGGTTGTGTACTCGCACCAACACTCTTCGCAATATTCTTCTCTGTACTTCTTCGATACGCATTCAAGGATAGCAGTGAGGGAATCTGGTTACATACCAGAGCTGATGGAGGACTTTTCAACACTGCCCGCCTCCGAGCCAAGACCAAAACGACGGATGTCCTAATTCGAGAGCTACTATTTGCGGATGATGCGGCACTAACAGCACATACAGAATCTGGTTTGCAACAACTCGTGTCAAGCTTCTCCAATGCCTGCAAAGAATTTGGTCTGCAAATCAGCTTGAAAAAGACAAACATCATGGCCCAAGACACTCGACCTCCTCCTACCATAAATATCGATAATGAAAACTTGGAGGTTGTGGACAGCTTCACCTACTTGGGATCCAAGGTCTCCAATACACTGTCCATTGAAGAAGAAATAAACAGCAGAATTGGCAAGGCAGCCGCAACAATGGCTAAACTAAATAAGCGGGTCTGGCAAAACACCAAGCTAACGGAGAAAACCAAACTGTGCGTCTATCGAGCCTGTGTCATCAGTACACTACTATATGGGAGCGAGACATGGACCACTTATACATCACAAGAGCGTAAGCTTAACAGCTTCCATTTGAGATGCTTGCGCCACATCCTTGGTATTAAATGGCAAGAAAAAGTGCCTAATAGTGAGGTACTAACGCGTGCCAATACCCAAAGCATGTTCTCAATTCTTAGTGAAAGACGCCTGAGGTGGCTAGGACATGTCAAAAGAATGAGCCCCGGCCGCATCCCGAAGGATCTCCTATATGGTGAACTTGCTTCAGGAAAGAGGAAAACAGGTCGCCCACGCTTGCGATTTAAAGATGTCTGTCAAAGGGACATGAAAGCAGCCAAAATACATACAAGTGACTGGGAGTGTAAGGCTGAAGACCGATCTACGTGGCGCACAGTTGTCAAAGAGGGCGTCATAGTAGCCGAGGAGCGAAGAATGGAGGAGGCTGCAGACAGAAGAGCTAGGAGAAAGGCCAAAACATTTGGAAGCACAGAACTCGTGTGTAAAAACTGTGGCAAAGACTGTCACTCAAGGATAGGACTGCACAGTCACTCGAGGAAATGCAACCCAACCCAACGGTGATGCACCATCGTCTCGCGAGACGGAAGGATGCCGGATTATATAAATATATATATATATATATATATATATTTGTATTACTGCTTTATTACAAAATTCTTAATTTTACATTGCGTTGTACCCTAAAAAATTAAAATATTAATATGAAGCTTGATCTAAAATATTTGTAGGCGATAGTCTGATTGTGCAGGTGCAGTTACTTCATTTGATTTTATTATATTTTTTAACCTATTTACAAAAAATACTCCAGGAAATCTGGGGAAAAAAATTACGTTATTTTATGGAATTGAGTTGCAATTGTACGTGTAAATATTTTAGCACACATTACTCACTCCGTGATTCTCTCTCTCTCTCTCTCTTTCTCCATGTCTCTCTCTTCTCCGCGCTCTCTATATTTCATACTCTTTTACTATATGGGTATAAATATATATTACAACATATTTCTTGAAAGATAATTTTATTGACATCCAAAGTGGGACACATTTGAGTTAATACACACGTAATAAGCAATGATACAGATTAAATATATTTCAGCAATCTCATTTCAATATACAATCGTCTTTAAAATTTAGTATGATTGTTTAATCCAAAATTTGGTGTTATTTTTAAATTTAAAAAAAAATAATTTAAATTGAACGTATATTGAACGTATAATCACTTATATCTGTCAGCTAATAAAGTAAAACAAAGATGTCTAATTAGTCTTTTCAATTTGTGGCCAACAATTCTTTTGATCTAAGGAAAGGCTGTAACAGGTTTTTGATACATGTACGTTGATATTGTGTTCAGTAAACTGATGGTTATAATGGCCCCTTTAGAAATAAACTTAGTTCCATACTTTAAAAAAATATTTCGGATGCAACACAGCTCTCTTTCGTTCTGGATCTCAGCGCTGCAAAGTTTGTATTTCTTTATATTGCTTTAATTTTGTACTATTTGTTCGTTGGAGAAGGCTATTTGTCAAAACGTTATCTGTTTTTTTCAAAGTCTTGTCATGTTATTCATATTTTATTTAAATGTTATTCCTCTACTCATACGCAAAACATATTGCGATAAAGTACAAACTTTGCAGCAATTCCTGTTTGCATAAATTTTTATTAATATATACCAATTGAAGAGTAAGAACCTAAAGGTTAAAGCCACTAGGACATCATCGATCATGCTTGTAAAAACAAACACTCAGGAAGAGATTAACAGTTGTGTCTACCTTTGTAGCATAGTAGACAAGCAAGGGTGAACTAATTCTGATGTCAGAATTCAAATTGAGAAGACAAGGGCAGTCTTCAAAAATTCTTTTTTTTGTCTCCAGAAACTATAGCATCAATTTAAACATAAGGATATCAAAAGCCGTGATAAGGCATTTGCTGCTATATGGATCATAGACAACAGTTAAAATAGGTCTTGCTTTCGACATAAGCAAACTAGGCATCCACCTAGAGCCCCTGCTTTGTTTAATCATTAGTGAGGGCCTCGCACAGGATTGTCTCCATAGTTATCTTTTATTTTGCTATTACATGTAGGTCCACCACATTCACTTCGCCTGGGGCGAATAAAGTCACTTCACCTGGGGTCACCACATTCACTTCGCCAATGGCCATCATATTCCCTTCGCCTAGGGTCAACATATTCACTTCGCATATGGCCACAACATTCTCTTCGCCGAGGGCCACAATATTCACTTCGCCTAGGGCCCCATTTACATCGCCTAGGGTCAATATATTCACTTCCTTTGGGGCCACCATATTTACTTCACTCAAGTCCCCATTTTCACTTCGCCTAGCGTCACCATATTCGCTTCGCCTAAGGCCACCACATTCACTTCGCCTAGGGTCACCACATTCACTTCGCCTAAGGCCACCATATTCACTTCGCCTAGGGTCACCATATTCACTTCGCCTAGAGTCACCATATTCACTTCGTCTAGGGCCACCACATTCACTTCGCCTATGGTAAACATATTCACTTGACCTAGGGATTCTCATTCCTTTAGGCTTTCGCTGGGTAAAACAACGACCGAAAACCTGACTCGTTTTATTTAACAACTAGCAATTTACCCGCGCTTACTGCGGAAATTAGGATTTCATTTAGCGTTGAGAACCCGCGTAACACTAATTCAAAACACCTATCGATTTTAATCTGAATCAAGATGGATATACTAAATATATTAATTTCAATCGTTCAAGCTCCTACGTACACAAGAACTTGGAGATTGAAATATGCGTCTTTTTTCGGCAATCCTCCCCTTAGTGACAGGTAATTAAAGATTTTTTGCCTCTGGCATCGCGGGTGAAGGGGGGTACTCAAAAACTTCCAAAAGTTTAAAGTTTCTACCTACACGGAAACTTGGATAATTAGTTTTATATAGCTCATTTTAGGTGAAAAAAAGTTTTGGGCCCCCGCGAACCATGAGAGGAAATTTTTAAAATTTATATAATTATTTTTCCTTGTCTACCTACACGAGAAATACGATTTTCAATTTTTAAAAAATCTCATATAAGGAGAAAAAAAACGTTTTTTGGGCCCCAGCTCCAAAAGTGTGTATTTCAAAATTCTTTTACACCGACTTTCTTCGTGAGAGGGTAATTATTTCCAAAAGTTTCATGCCCCTACCTACATTGAAAATTGGAGAATTAGTGATAAGTCGGTATATAATATAAGAAAAATTATATTTGGGCCTCCGGTCCCCCTTTAGTGGGAATTTTAACATTCTTGTTTGCAAATTTTTGTCGTGAGATTGTACTCAACAATTTCCCAACGTTTCATGATTCTACCTAAACGGGAAATAGAAAAAATTAGTAATTTTCAGTGCCCCCAGTAAATGATATTTAAAATATTTCAACTTGCTACCATCACGAATGTGAATTGAGCAACTACTCAACGTTTTATGTGTCTACCTACGTGGGCAGTAAGTGAAAATTGTAGATTTTGAATTTTTATAAACCACATAAAAAAAAAAAACGTTTTGGGGGCTCCAATCTCCATGAGTGTGTATTTAAAATTCTTTTACACTGACCTTCGTCGTGAGAGGGTACTTAACAATTTCCCAAAGTTACATGCTCATACCTACACGGAAAAATAGAGAATTAGTGATGAGTCTGTTTTTAATATAAGAAAAACTATATTTAGGCCCCCGGTCCCCCATGAGAAGGAATTTTAACATTCTTTTTTTGCCAATTTTTTTCGGGAGCGTATTCAAACAAAATTAACCAATTTTTAATGCTTCTACCTATACGGGAAATAGGAGAGTTAGTGATTTTAAATACGTATATAACTCGTATTTGGAAAAACCGTTTTTCAGGCCCCGGCCCCCATGAGTGGGAAATTTAACTCGTTTTTTTTCAATTATAATTGGAACATGTACTTAACAAAATTCTAAAGTTTCATTCTTCTTCCTGCAAGGGAAATAGGAAAATTGGTAATTTTCATATTTTATAGAGCCAAAATAAAGAAAAAAATGTTTTAGCGCCCTAGACCCTACATAAGCGAGATTTTTAAAAATTCTTTATAGCCAATTTTCGTAGTAAGAGGGTACACAAAAACTTCCCAAAGTTTCATGCTTCTACCTACACGGGAATTTAGAGAGTTAGTGATGAGTCGGTTTTTAATATAGGAAAAAATATATTTGGGCTCCCGGTCCCTCATGAGAGGGAGATTAACATTCTTTTTCCCAATTTTTGTTGGGAGCGTATTCTGGAAAACTTTCAAAGTTTCATGCTTCTACTTATACGGGAAATAGGAGAATTAATGATTTTCAATTTTTATATAGCTCATATATGGAAAAACCGTTTTTGGGGCCCCGGCCCCCATAAAAGGGAAATTTAACTCCTTTTTAAAAAATTATAATTGGGAGCATGTACTTAACAAATTCCCAAAGTTTCGTGCTTCTACCTACACGGGAAATAGGAAAATTGGTGATTTTCAATTTTATAAAGCCCAAATAAGGAAAAAATGGTTTTGGGCCGCCGGCCCCACATGAGTAAGATATTTAAAATTCTTTTTTGCCAGTTTTCGTCGCTAGGGGGTACCCAACAACTTCCTAAAGTTTCATGCTTCTATCTACACGGGAAATTGGTGAATTAGTGATGAATGATTGAGTGAGTGAGTCAGTCAGTCAGTGAGGGCTTTCCCTTTTATTAGTATAGATTGATAAAAAGTTTTAGGAATTTACTTTTTTTTTTAGTCCCATAACCACTTTTTTCGAGGTCGTAGAGGATTATAATGTTTCCATTAGAACATTCTCGGGCATAATAGACACTGGCGGCGCCCATCCCTCTCCAGTTCAGCGGATGACTTTCTTAGCGATAATCATTTCTCAATATTTTTATAGTTGCTTTTCGTGGGCTCGATCCCAAGCCCCTCAACTTGTGAAGCGAGCGCACTATTGACTTCTCAACTCAGAATTTACTGGCCATACAAATTAAGAAACTGCGAACTGTGGCAGCAGACATGGAAAAAAAACAATTGAATAATAGATTCTCTGTAAGCGGATAAGATTCTTTGTGTCAAGGTATGAGAAGCAATTTTATAATTGTAATGACATTATTATGAGCTCTGGTCATGTAGCGATTTCAAGGCAGTTCATCTTTTAATACTAGTCAGGTATTTTAGTATCTCATGAGGATTCCTTGGAACTTGGAATCAATTTATACTGTGGTATGGGGAGATACTAGTGAGAGCATAGAAATCAAACAGTACAATGTTAGGGGCTGCATCCAAAGGGCGTTTTGCTCTAGTCACATCGAGATGTTAGCTCGAGTGTTATAAGTAGTAAGGGCACAGAGTCAGTTGTTGACTAGATCTAGGATAATCAGACGGTGTACTTTGGTGTAGAAATAGGAGTTGTATTAGTCATAAGGTTTGCACCAGAATCCTTAAGGGGGTTGTTATCTGAATTTTGATATATGAATAAGACTTGTTAAAGCCTAAGATCAAAGTGTCAAGACTTTGTCATTTATCCATAAACACAATACCAACAGACTGGCAATACGCTAAGAAAACCTGCTTCCAATAAAACTAGGCAAGCAATAATAAGTTACCCTACAAGGAAAGTGTAAAGGAGGTATTAAAAAAAAATGTTGCTTAGACTGTTAAGTAGATATAAATAAAATTGGCCTTGATGGGAAAGTTATGTAAATACTGGCCAAGGATAAAATGACTGTAGTACTCTCGTAGATGGTCCATGACCTTGGAGATATGGCAGGCGTCGAAGACGATCGGCGGATTCGACTCGTGGACATAAAAACTCAACAAAAGTTATATCATAATTTAAACTCAACTGAGCTGAATTAAAGATGAGCTAAAGACCTTGTTAAATTGCCTTAAATGTGTTATATTTTTTACATTTATTTAACATGTTAATTTTGGTATTAAAAAAAAATTACTCAAAATAACAGAACATTCAAATTGCTGATATCTAATGCTGGGGAGTATGGTCATTAAGATTGTAAAATTGCTTAGAAATTACTTAAATATCTGAAAATTTTGCTCAATACTTTTAAGCATTAAGTGACAAGGTATTGTAAAATTTAATACGTAATACAATGCAAGAAAAATGTAGCGTAATTGTTGACAACATACGTATAAATTCACTTGTAAGAAACTTAAAATTAAACAAATTTACTCATCAATATTAGTTTACTCGTAGTTTACAAAATAAAATACAATACACACAAAATGTACAAAGCTTAAATGAACTCGGCTTTAAAAATATATGTGAAATACAATTAGTTAATTAAAAAGATAATCTGTTAAAACGTTTTTAAATAATGCAAATTAAATAAATAAAACATTACTACCTTATCAAAAACATGTGTTAGAGGTCCCCTCTTTATTTTGATCAAAAAGCTTAGCTACTTTGAAATCTCAGGTCTCATGTATCATCGGATCAAAGACTTTCTTCTGGGAGTTCGTCGGAAAACGTAAAAGAATCGGCGATGAGATAATAGTGCAGTTCATCATTAGCTACGTGAATATTATCGGCGATAAAAAGGCTAGTGACCAGGTAAAAATCGAGGCGATGCAATAAAAAACGCAGACTTCACAGTCTTTATCTCAAAGGAAAGTACTCTACCTACATATAATTTTAGCTCTCATCTATCCAGAAAATTGTAATATATATTTATCCTGTTTGGTGTTGAGGCATTAATCGATTTGACGCTTATTCTTATTTTGTTCTCCAGATCACTCTTAAAAATTGTTTATAAACTTTTGACGAAACTTCCGCATTTCTATAAATGAATATTTATTTTTACGCTCTTTTCTTTTGTGCTTCTTAACAGAACTAGTTTTATTGATAAAAGTATGTTATTAACTTTATATGTTCTAAAAAAAAATATACTGACTAATGTCTTAATAAATTTATTTACTCCACAAGTTCCTGAAACAGTTTGCAATATAATATTTTAAACTAATACTTTTTCATCAAAATCCCACTCGCATTTTCAACACAGGTAAAGTGACCATACAATAGTAAATACAAAGACAAAATGTGGATTAATTGGAAAAAACAAAACAAACAACAACGGCACAGACACCACTGTCAAAACTCACACAAAAAGGATTTAAAAAAAAGGAAAATCAGCTCAGCTACTGGAAACCTCTAAAAAGAAAGGGGAACTGGCAATTTTGCTTGAGATAAAGATCCACACATAGATCTACAGGTGATAAAGACACAAATATCAAAATGCTGAAGCAACATAAAAATATCCATACACATATCCTCTAAATCGGCGTTGCCCAATTTTTTCGGCAGCAACACCTTTAATAACAGCCAGCGACCCACATGAAATTTAAATAAGCCACTTTCAATTACGTTGTTACAAAATAGTTTATTAGTATATATTTTATTAGTATTGAATCTTAAGTTGTTTACTAATTAATTTAATTTGATGGTTGACATTGCGTGTCATCAACCAACTTCCATATTCTCGGGTGAGTTTTTGTTAACGCCAGCCTCATGTCATTTTCAACATCTAAATTATTTTTATCTTGAGTTTTTAAATGAAGAAGAGTAGAAAATCCATTCTCACAGTGATATGTAGACACAAATGGAACTAAAACCCTCAAGGCAAGCATAGACACGTTAGGGTATGAATGATACATACTACACCAAAATTGTGTTAGAAACTTTTCATTAAACAAGATACGTGCCAATGAATCATTCCGCAAATCTAAGAATTCATCTTGTAATTCATCAGGAATGCTGGCTACATCAAGGAAAGAAGAGAATGGATTTAACGTCATTTTAGTTTCTTCTTCTTTCAACTCAGGGATGTAACGCTGTAGTTCATTTTCAAGGAATTCAAGATGCTTAGTGATCTCCTCTTTCAAAATTTCATTTATTTCACTTTCAAAATCAGCTACCACACATGAAAGTTTTTCAAACATGGAGATGTTTCCAAGATTCACTTTTCTTCGCCAGTTTTGCAGTTTGGATACAAAAGCGCTGAGATGATCGTGAAGTTCTATTATACTTGTTTCCTTTCCCTGAAGTTTCAGATAAAGACAATTTTGTTGTTTGAAGATATCCGCTAAATATGCTACTCGTTGCAAACAATTTTTGTCGTTTATATATGCTAAAAGGTCTTGTTTCCCTTGAACTTCCAATAACGACCTGATTTCATCTTTTAGTTCAATTACGCGATTCAAAACAGTTCCTTTCAACAACCAGCGTTTTGAAGTGTACAAAAGAAGAAGCTCGTGATCAGTATCCATGTCCTTGCACATTTCTTTAAGAAGGCGAGTGTTAAGATCACAAGTTTTGACGAAATTTACCATTTTTATCAATACATTAAGTACCTCCTGCATAGGAGTAGAAAGACTCTTAATGGTAAGAACATAACTGTCAATCGCGAAATTTATTCTCCTTGCTTGGGGAGCTAGTTCTTTTACTTTTTTCATAAAGTGTGATTTTGACCCAAGCAAAGCCTTTGCAAAGTCAGTACTAACCCCACAGACATTTTCCCACTTTAATCCTCCATTTTCAAAAAAAGTATTTATTTTTTCAAAAATATTTTCACCGCTTGTTGTATCTTCAAGTCCACAACAAAATAGAAACTCTTCTTTAATGTCGTCTGAATTAATATATTTAACGAAGACAAGCACCTGAGAACATGAGCTTACGTCTGTTGATTCATCAAAATGCAAAGAAAACACAGGTGAGATCTTGATTTCATTCAAAATCTGCTCTTTGACATCCTTGGACATGTCAGCTATACATTGATGAATGGTATTTTTAGACAAAGATATTCTTTGCATCTTCGCTTCACTGGAATCCCCAAGAATCGATTTCACCATCTTTAACATGCACGGTTTGATGAGCTCTTCTCCCATTGTGTAAGGTCTTTTTTGTCTTGCTATTTCCAGTGCGACTTCATATGACACTTGCACAAATGCTGTGCTCGTTTGTTGAGAACTGCCTGCTGGATCAAGTCTTTGATGTTTGCAAATAGTTTCTTGCTGTCGAAAGAACGTCAAATCCTTTTTAGCGTGTTCTGAATGATGCTTCTCTAAGTGATGTTTTAGTTTGGAGTGTTTCATTGACTCGCTACTGAGAACAACTCTACACAGCACACATTGTGGCTTCTCTATTCCACTGGTAGTCAACATTGTAAAGCCGAATTTTAGAAATTCTTCTGAATATTTACGTTTTCTTTCCATTGCTGGTGAAATAAAAATCAAAATTTCTGGATAAATTTACACCTTATAAATTGTAAAACTAAAAAATCAACATCAACAAAAAAATTAAATGTAATAACTAAACAGTAATAATTACCATTATTTATGTAGTCACAAATAATCAACAACCTCAGGACGCTCCCTGTAAAACGCGTCCAATAAAAAATAATAAAAAACTATATTAACACCGATTACATGGGTGCATCGCAAAAACCTTGCAAACAATTATTTACAGAAGAAAATAATACATCACACGGCAGAATGCAGGCAGTACCTTGTATCCAGGTTCTCCACTGCATGCAGAAAGTTTGGCTGTAATATTAGCGTAAAGAAAACAAACATTATGACCACCACCCTTAATTGTCACCATTGACGACTGAGACCTGGATTTTGTTGACAGTTTGACATATTTGGGATCGAACATCTCGAGCATGATCTCGCTGGAAGATGTGACAAGTGGTAGGATAGGGAAGACCACACCTGTGATGGCCAAATTGTACAAAAGAGTCTGTTCCAATGCCAAACTCACAGCAAGGACTTGGTTGCATGTATACCAGGCCAGCGTACTGAGCACCCCCCCCCCCGATGGATGCAAGTTTTAACCAACTACACCAGGCATGAAAGAAAGCTTCCACCTCAGATTACAGCGCCGAATCCTAGAAAACAAAAGTCCCAAAAATATAGGTAATGGCTCAAGCAAGCATGAGTATCATTACAGCCATATTAAGTCAAAGACGCCTCGTTTGGCCTGAAAATCACAATAAATCAAACTGGTCGCATAACCAAGGACGTGCTGTACAGCAAACTAGCAACAAAGAAAATTTCGCTTGTTCGGCTATGTCTCATATACACGAACATATGCAAAAGAGATATGAAAGCAACCATCATTAACATACAAAACTGAAATAATATGGCAGAGGATAGGTTCACATGGAGGGTCTTAGTGAAAGAAGAATCATTAAAAGCTAGACAGGTTGAAAGCAGTTGAAAAAAGAGCGAAGAGAAAGGCCAGGCAACACTGCCCCAATGCATTCGTGTGTGGTAGAAACAGAAAATACTGCCATTCAAGAATGTGTCTCATCAGCCAGACCAAGAGCTTGACATAATTAAGAAAAATTGATCGTATTTCATTGACAGACAGATGCCATATAGACATAAAATCATTAGATTAAAGGATATACAATTTAAAAATGTATTATAATAACTATTTAAATTTCCCCTCAATCAATATAAACGATCATTTACAATTATTCGAAAATAAAAACAGTGTTATAAATGAAATGATTACAAATTAACATTGAGTATTAACATTAGGTTATCCTTATAATATAAAAGTCGTTAGTACAGAAGCGGAAAAAACTAGTGTGTAAATGCACTAGAAATAAGCACTAGATGAATTAAAAACGTATCATAATGTTATGGAGAAAGTAACAAAAGGGAAAGTTTATATCGAGGAAGGGGGTAGGTAATAGAAAGTAGAAGGATACACAAAGTGTAAATAATATAGTTAAGGTAACCCATTGTGAGCTGTAAGAGACTCAAACCCCTATAGGACTAAGATGAGTCGGACAACTTTACTGTATACACATTAAATAGAATAAGAACTAGTTCATTATAAACCATAGCTCCGATTAGGTGTTACGGGGCTGTGAAGAAAGTGATGTGATCATAGACTAATACTATACAAAATGTAAATACACATGGAACTGTGTGGCTTATGCAAATGGCATAGCCTTTTTGGGAAAGAAACAGAGATGATTTTGTCAAAATATGAAAATGACATAGATCTATTTGCTAAAAATATAAGATGGAGTCAAATAATTCAAGGAACTGAAGTAGGCATCAGTCAGTGATTTGTAATTTTTAAATTAGTGTAAGAATAAATATCACTAGTGTCCTGAAGCATAAATTATGGTCGCAAAATACACAGTGGTAGTTACTCTTGGTCCTTCACTTATAAAGCTGAACGTGTACATCAGGAAAGAAAGTTACTAAGGAGTGTACAGTATAGTATTGATTCTAAAAATTGATTTTATTTTCATCACACAGAATATTTGTCTACAGCTGAGTTGGTAAAGAAAATTTAATAAAATTCAACATACCTGACTTGTTTACGAAGATGTTTTGACTGTCAAAAGTAAACTTGAATGGAAACCTTGCACTGCCGTCTCAATAGTATGTGTCAGTTTCTGTATCAAACAATTTCCTCCTTCTTAGACAAAGCAATTCTGAAATATAAGAGTCATACAAAATATTTTATACTTTTGACAGAACCATGAAATATATTGATTCACACAACTTCTCCGCTTAATCACGCCCCCCCCCCCCCAATCAATTTTATTTCTAAGGACTTTCTGTGAATAAGCTGTTGGTATTAGTATCCACATGGAATTCAACGTACCTTTTGTTTACAAGGCTGTTTTTGCCAGTCAATGTAAATTTCGATGGAAACAACAAACTGAAGTCTAAATATTCTTTTGGTAGTTTTTGAAGCGAGAAACCTCTCCTTTCAAATACAACTGTTTCTGAAAAAAATATTTGCAGAAAATAGTTTACATTTCTTGCAGAACAGTGTAATGTAGTGAATCAAAAAAAGTTCAGGTTCTCTCTCTTGTAAATCTTAACTAAAACAAATTATATTAGTAATTAGGTTGGGAATCTTTATCAAATTCTATTTCAACATACCTATTTTTGTTTACAGAGGTTTTCGGCTGTAAATAGGGAACTTGAATGTAAACCTGAAACTGCTGTTTGAATATTCTTTGGGTCGTGTTTTTTAAACCTGTCGCTTCAAATACAACAAATTCTGAAAAGACACATTTGCAAAAAATTCTTCACTTTTGTTTGAAGAACAGTGTGTTTAGTTTTGTATTGAATCACGTAAACTATATGGTCAATAACCCCGTCTATATGGTTATTAACCCCATCTATGTCATTTTATACTCTCATTAATTCTGTGTTCACTAATTATGTTAGCTTAGTTATTGTAAACAATAATACGTTCTCCTGAGTCTTAGCAGAGGAAACACAGTTTCAGATTGGTTTATGGAATGAGAACCATAATGTTGAAATGTTGTGGACGTCTTACCCTGGTCTATTATACATATTAAAGAAATTATGAACTTAAATTTTATAAATCCCTAATTTTAACCACATTGCAAGATTTTAAATGGGCTGTCAATCTCATTTCCAAAAGAGAGAGTGCCTGAGATCGCCTTTAACAACAAAATCCAGCTTTTGATCTTTTGACGCGGCTTAGCCGTTGAGCCAGGTCTAATCAGTTCATACCAAACAGGAGAAGGGATAAGTCGGACAACTGGGTACTTAATACAAGAATGCGGACATTCTGTAATAATTTTGAGCTTGCATAAGAAGCCAATGAAACGATGAAAGTAGTAGGCATTTAGGTTTATTTCCCTTACAAACTAGTCTGACAGCTCATATTGGAAACAATGAAGAGCTCAACGTTCGCATTACTCAGAATTCATTGATTTATGTGCATCTGCGGTGTGGCAGCCACTGAGCGTGACGACGAACACGTTTCTGTCCTTGCAAACTATAAAGATAAATATATACATTTATGACAACTAAAAGCTCTTCAATCGCGTTAATCAGATTTCGACGATACAATGGCGTGTCGTTATAAGCATGATCGTATAGGAATATACAAACCTACCACATCAAAATTAATAGATTTATGAGACTTTCGCCAACCAAAATCAGCGTAGGCTTAATGTAGCATGTTATACTATAGAGCATCTTATTTTACAGTCGCTAGTCTAACATACTGAAACACACTACTACAAATATAAGAATATATTTTTAAAGGCAAACTTACAATAATCGATAATGGTTTCTTTTTTTTTAAAAAAAACGAAATAAACATCACTACTATATGAGACAAACTGTGGGTGAAAGTTAACTGGATTGTTAGAGGTATGAGAATCACTGTGGGTAAATGCTTATTGACTTGAGTGTCAGAGGTATGAGAACCACTGTGTATGAAATGCGTGTTGACTGGATAGTTTAGATTTTGAGAATCTCTTTTGGTTAATGTTTAATAGAGTGTAAGAATTCAGAGAATCGCAGTGGGTGATTGTTGACTGAAGTGAAAGGGGTTTGAGAATAATCACTGTGGATGAATTTTGACTAAAGTGTAAAAGCTAGTAGAATCACTGTAGAAAATGCATGTTTACTGAGGTGTCTGAAGTATGAGAATCACTGTGGGTAAATGTTGACTGGAGTGTAATGGGTATAAGAATCAATGTGGGTGAAAGTTAACTGGATTGTTAGATGTATGAGAATCACTTTGGGTAGTTGCATATTGGCTTGAGTGTCAGAGGTATGAGTCTCACTGTATGTGAATGTTGACTGGTTTAACTGAGGTATGAGAACCACTGTGGGTTAATGTTGACATAAGTGCCAGGGGTTTGAGAATTACTGCTTGTAAATGCATGTTTACTGGAGTGACCGGGGTATAAGAATCACTATTGGTAAATGCACGTTGACTGGCGTGACAGAGATATGAGATCTACTATAAAACATTGTTAACTGGAGTGTCAGAGGTTAGAGAATAACTGTTGGTAAGTGTATGTTTACTGAAGCGTCAGAAGTATGAAAATCACTGTCGGTAAATGCATGTTAACAGGAGTTTATAAGGTATAAGAACAACTGTGGTTGAAATGCTTGTTGAACGGATAGTTCAGCTTTTGAGAATCACTGTGGGTAAATGTTTACTAGAGTGTAAGAGGTATAAGAATCACTGTGGGTAGATTCATGTTGACTTGCATGACAGGCTTATGAGAATCACTGTAAATCGCTGTTAACTGAAGTGAACGGCAATGAAAATCCCTGTGGGTGAATCCATGTTGGTAGGAGTGACAAGGTATGAGAACCACTGTTTGTAAATATTAAATAGATTATCAGGGGTTTATGAATCATTGTAGGTGAATAATGACTAGAGTGTAACAGGTATGAGAACTACTGTGGGTGAATATTGGCTAGCGTGTAATTGGTATGAGAATCACTGTGGATGAATAATGACTAGAGTGTAAGAGTTAAGAGAATTGCTGTGGGTTAACGTTGAATTGAGAGTCTAGATTACGAGATATTCTGTTGATGAAATTTTATTGGAGTTAAAGACGTATGAGAACCACTGTGGGTGCTTGTTGACTTGAGTGTCAGGGGTTTGAGAACCACTATAAATCAATCTTAAGTGGAGTGTCAGGGAATGAGAGTCCCTGTGGGGGAATTCATCTTGACAGGAGTGACAGAGGTATAAGAACTACTATGAGTGAATGTTTACTTGAGTGTCAGGGGTTTGAAAATCACTATAAGGATCACTGTGGGTAGATGCGTGTTGACTGGCGTGACAGGGGTATGAGAATCACCTTAAATCAATATTAACTGGAGTGTCAAGGTATGAGAGTCCCTGTGGGTTAATGCATGTTGACTGGAGTGTCAGAGATATGAGAATAACTGTTTGTGAATGTTAACTGGATTGTCAGGGGTTTGAGAATCATTGTGGATGATTAATGACTAGAGTGAAAGTGAAATGAGAATCACTGTGGGTGAAATGCATGATGAATGGAGTGATATAAGTATGAGAACCACTTTGGTTAAATACGTGTTGACTGGAGAGTCCGGATTATAAGAATAACTGTGGTTAAATGTTGACTAGCTTATTATAGGTATGAGATTCACTGTGGGTGAATGCATGTTGACTGAAGTGTAAGAGTTTTGAGAATCACTGTTGTTGAATAATGTATTTATTTTCAGAGGTTTAAGAACCACTGTAGGTTAATATTGATTTTGAATCAATGTGGGTAAATGCTGTTGACTGGTAAGTCCAGATTAAAAGAATCACTGTGGCTGAATGATGACTAAAGTTTCAACGTTATAAGAACAAATGTTGGTAATTTTTTCATTGAGTTACAGGGATTTGAGAATCACTGTTGGTGAATATAGTCTAGAGTGAAAGATGTATGAGGATCACTGTGCGTGAATGTTGAAAAGATAGTAAAAAATGTAAGAACAATTGTAAATGAATGAACATTGGAGTGTCACCGGTTTGAGAACCATTGTAGGTAAATGTTGATTAGAGTGTCAGAAGTATGAGAATCATTATGGGTGAATGCATGTTAATTGGGGTTTTAGAAGTAATGAGAATCACTGTGGATAAATATATGTTAACTGGGTTGTCAGAAGTATGAGACTTAATAATGGATGAATGCTTGTTGACTAAAGTGTCAGGGGTTTGAGAATCACGGTTTGCAAATGATTTTTGACTGGATTGCAAAGGGCATAAGAATGTCTTTAAATCAATTTTCACTAAAATGTGTTGGTGTGAGAATCACTGTGTGTGAAAGGTTGTTAAGAAAGTGTCAGGGTTTTAAGAATCACTGTTGATGAATGTTGTCAGAGTAAATTTTAAGTTGTTTTTTAAATCACTGTTGGATATTGCATGTTGACAAAATGTTTTGGTTTGAGAATCACTGTGGATTAATACTTGTTGACTAAAATTTAAGGGATTTTAGAATCACTGTGGGTGAATGCTTGTTGAATAAAGTGTTAAAGGTTTAAGAATCACTGTGGATGAATGCTTGTTGACGGAAGTTTCAAGGGTTTGAGAATCACTGTTGAGGAATGCAAGTTGACTGTAGTGAAAGAGGTATGAGAACCACTGTTTGTGACTATTAAATTGATTGTCTGGGGTTTGAGAATCATTGTGCATAACAATGACTAGAGTGTAAGAGGTATGAGAATCTTTGTGGGTCAATGCATGTTGACTAGAGTGTCAGGGGTTTGAGAATCACGGTGGGCGAATGTTGACTGTAGTGGGAGAATCACTGTAAATCAATGTTAACTGGAGTGTCATGCCATGAGAATCCCTGAGGGTCAATGCTTTTTAAATGGAGTGACAGAGGTATGAGAACCAATGTTTGTGAATGTGAACTGGATTGTCAGTGGTTTCTAGAAACATTGTGGGTGAATAATGACTACAGTGTTAGAGGTATGAGAACCACTGTGGGTGAATGTTTACTACTGTGTAAGAGGTTTGAGAATCACTGTGGGTGAATGTTTACAATAGTGTACGAGGTTTGAGACCCACTGTGGGTACATATGTGTTAACTAAAGTGTAAGGAGTGTGAAAATCAGTGTTGGTGAATGTTTGTTGACTGGAGTGATAAGGTCAGAAGAATTACTTTAAATCAATGTCCACTAAAATGTCTTGGTATGAGAATCACTTTGTCAGAATGTTGACTAGAGTGTTTAAAAGAATTCTTCTTGTTAGATGCATGTTTCCTGGATATGAGAATAACAGGGGCTTAATCTTATCTGAAGTTTTAGTGTATTAAGAAGCTCTGTGATTGAACGTTGACTAAATTGTTAGATAAAAGAGAATCCCTGTGGGAAGATGCATGTACCCTGGCTTGACAGGATTATGAGAATCACTGTAAATCTATGTTAACTGGAATGTCAGGCAATGAGAATCCCTGTGGGTTAATGCATGTTGACTGGAGTGAAAAAGGTATGAGAACCACTGTTAGTGCATGTTAACTGGATTGTAAGGGGTTTATGAATCATATGGGTGAATAATGGCTACAGTAATAGAGGTATGAGAACCACTGTAGGTGAATGTTTACTATAATGTAAGAGGTTTAAGAACCACTGTGGGTAAATCTTTGTTAACTAAAGAGGAGGGGGTTTGAATATCAGTGTTGGTGAATGTTTGTTGACTGGAGTGATAGGGGCATGAGAATCACTTTAAATCAATCTCAACTAAAATGTCTTGGTATGAGAATCTTTTTGTCTGAAAGTTGACTAGATTTTTTAATAGAATCCCTCTCGAAAGATGCTTGTTTCTTGGGTATGAGAATAAAAGGGGCTTAATCTTATCTGAAGTTTTAGTGGCATGAGAATACATGTGAACGTCTTGACATACATTGTCGTGTGCATAGGAATCACAGTTTTGAATCCGTGTTGTCTTATGTGTGAGTGCTATTTGAATACCTGAACATGTATGTTTACTTTAATTTTTCCATGATTTTAAAATCACTGTGGGTAATTGTTGACTGCAGTGCAGGGATTTCAGAATCTGTTTAGGTGAACATTACATAGACTTGTAGGTTATGAGAATCCCTGTTGGTAGATGCATGTTTATTGGGGTGACAGGGGGTTGAGAATCAATGTAAATCAATATTAACTTGAGTGTCAGGATATGAGAATCCCTGTGTGTGAATGCATGATGATTGGAGTGACAGAGATATGGGAACCACTGTTTGTGAATGTTGACTGGAGTGTCTGGGGTTTGAGAATTTCTCTTAGTAAATGCATGTTGACTGGAGTAAAAGGAGTTTGAGAATCATTGTTGGTAAATACATGTTGACTGGAGTGTCAGGGGTTTGAGAATAACTAAATCAATTTCGACCGGGATGTCCCGGGTTTGAGAATAACTGTAGGTAAGTGTGTGTTGACTGGAGCGTCAGAAGTATGAGAATCACTGTCGGTAAATGCATGTTAACAGGAGTGTCAAAGGTATGAGAATCACTGTAGGTGAAATGCATGCTTACTGTATAGTCCAGATTTTGAGAATCACTGTGGGTAAATGTTTAATATAGCGTAAGAGTTATAAAAATCACAGTGGGTAGATGCCTGTTAAATGGCGTGACAGACTTACGAGAATAACTGTAAATCAATGTAAACTGCAATTTCAAAGAATGAGAATCCCTATGGGTGAATGCACCTTGACAAGAGTGACCGAGATATGAGAACCACTGTTTGTGAACGTCGAATGGATTGCCAGGGGTTTGAGGATCATTGTGAGTAAATAACGAACAGAGAGTAAATGGTAGGAGAATCACTGTGGATGCAATGCATGTTGACTGAAGAGTCCAGATAATTATATCACTGCTGTTGAATGTTTACTAGATTGCAAGTGGTATGAGAATCAATGTGGGTGAATGCATCTTGACTGGAGATTCCAGAGTATGAGAATCACTGTGGCTGAATAATGACTAGAGGGTAAGAGTTAAGAGAATCACTGTCGGTTAATGCATGTTGACTAGTGAGTCCAGATTATGAGATTCACTGTCGGTTTTTGTTGCCTGGAATGAAAGAAGTATGAGAAACACTGTGGTTGAATGTTGACTGGAGTGTCAGGGGTTTTAGAACGACTCTGGATAAATGTTGAATAGAATGACTGGAGTTTAAAAATCACAGGGGTTGAATGCTGTATGAAGTGTCAGGGGTTTGAGAATAACTGTGTGCGAATATTGACTAGAGTGTAAATGGTATGAGAATCTTTGTGGGCACTGGCATGTTTTTTGAAGTGTCTGAAGTATGAGAATCACTGTGCGTAAATGCGTGTTGACAAAAGTTTCAGGGGTTTGAGAATCACTCTTGGTAAATGCTTTGTTGACTAAGGTGTTAGTGGTTTAAGAATCACTGTTTCTGAATGCCTGTTGACAAGAGTGATTGGGGCATGAACAACACTTAAATCAATGTTAACCGATGTGTCTTTGTATGGGAATCACTGTTGTTGCATGCTCTTTAACTAAAGTGTAAATGATTTGAGAATCACTGTTAGTGAATGCTTGTTGACTACAGTTTCAAGGATTTGAGAATCACTGTTAGTCAATGCTAGTTGACTGGAATGTTAGAGGTATGAGAATAACTCTGGCTGAGATGCATGTTGAATGGACATTCTAGTTTATGAGAATCACTATGGTTAATGTTTACTAGAGTTTAATTAAGACTTATAAGAATCACTGTTAGTTGATGCCTGTTGACTGGCGTGACAACGGTGTGAGAATAACTATTAATCAATCTTAACTGGAGTGTCAGGGTATGAGAATCTGTGTGGGTTAATGCATGTTGACTGAAGTGACAGAGATATGAGAAACACTGTTAGTGAATGTGAATGTTAACTGGATTCTCAGGGGTTTGAGAATCATTATGGATGAATAATGACAAGAGTGTAAAAGGTATGAGAACCAGTGTGGGTGAAATGCATGCTTACTGAAGTTTTATGGGTATGAGAATCCCTGTTTTTCAACTTTTATTGGAGTTTCAGGCAGTACAAGAATCCCTGTGCATAAATGTAGATTAAAGTGTTATTTGTATAAGAATCACTGTGGGTAGATGCGTATAGACAGAAGTGAAAGGGTATGAGAATCACTGTGGGTAGATGAGTATTGACTTGAGTGAATGGTAATTAGAATCACTGAGGGTAGATGCGTATTGAGTGGAGTGAAATGTTATAAGAATTACTGTGGGTAGATGCGTATTGACTGGAGTGAAAGGATATGAGATTCACTGTGGGTAGATGCGCATTGATTGTAGTGAAAGGGTATGAGAATCACTATGGGTAGATGCGTATTGACTAGAGTGAAAGGGTATGAGAATCACTGTGGGTAGATGCGTATTGACTTGAGTGAAATGTTATAAGAATCACTGTGGGTAGATGCGTATTGACTGGAGTGAAAGGATATGAGAATCACTGTGGGTAGATGCGCATTGATTGTAGTGAAAGGGTATGAGAATCACTGTGGGTAGATGCGTATTGACTGGAGTAAAAGGGTATTAGAATCACTGTGGGTAGATGCGTATTGACTGGAGAGAAAGGGTATGAGAATCACTGTGGGTAGATGCGTATTGACTGGAGTGAAACGTATGAGAATCACTGTGGGTAGATGCGTATTGACTGGAGTGAAAGGATATGAGAATCACTGTAAATCAACGTTAACTAGAGTGTCAGGGGTATTAGAATAACTGTGGGCAAATGTTGACTAATGAGTTAGGTGAATGAGAATCCCTGTGGGTGGATTAAGGTTGTCTGGAGTGATTTGGGTATTGCTGAGTGTCACTGTAAATGAATGTTGACTTGAGGGCAAGGGTATGAGAATCACTGAGAATGAATGCATCATACTCAAGTGTAGCAGATATGAGAATCACTGTGAGTGAGTGCATGTTTGACTGGTGTGTCAAATGTGTGAGCCTTCCTTTAAATCAATGTACACTAGAGTGTCAGGAATATGATTTTTACTGTGGGTACATGCGTGTGACAGTAATGTCAAAAGTAAGAGTACCACTGTGGGTAAATGATGACTGGTGTCAGTGGTACGAAAATGACTGAGACTGAGCGTTTTAACTGGACTGAACACGATTTCACGGGGAGGATTTGCATTGAACTCTGATTTCTTGTCTGTTAGGTCACAAAGTATTCTAGAGGTCAGAGAAAACAAGTTGGGACTGAAGTCTTTAGGGTAAAATGGAGTTGGGACTTGAGGAGGGCCCAAGAACGTTGAGTCGACACGAGGGCTAGGACTGTTAATTAGTCAGGAGTTACGGAAAGTCATATTTGCTGTCAAATGAAAAACAGTCAGTTTCTTATTAACAAATAAACATTTTAAAAAATGGAGTCTTTTTCTGTGCACTGTCGCAGTGAGAAGAGCAGAGAGCAAACCAAAATCTAACAATCAATAGATTTAGAAATTAAGCCTGCTTCTTATAAAACATGTTAATGAAAATAAATGACAAACATTAATAGCATTACTTTTTAAAATTATTATCAGTTCATTTTCATGCAAAAATTAAATTTTGAATCTTAACATAAAATAGGTAAAAGACAGTTTTGGAAGTAAACAATTCTTCAAATGAAATAAAATACATAAGCATTGTTTATACATTATTGTAACTAGTATGAAAAATGATAATGACAGTTTCAATACTATTAAGGTTTTTTGTTGTTATCTGATAATATGCACCTTGTCCCACCACTAAAGAAATGTTTCACCCCGTATAAAAGCCCCCATCGGCCCGAGCTACCTTACCTCAGTGCAAAGTTTAAAACTATATACATAACTATGAATTTATCAGTTTGCATTGAGCCATATTTGAGCACAAATTTTGATCATAATATAATGCTGGTGACTAGAAATTACTTACAATACAATATAGATCTAGAATTTAATTTGCAAATGTCAAATAATAAATTTATCATACAAAAATGTACAATGATGTATATTTTTTTATGCAAATAATATGTGTTTATTCGTTTGTAAACAGGTGAAAATCAGGGTTATCTTTGTAAAAAGAAAATTTGACATACCTGCGGTCCTATGTTAGAGAAGCTGTTTGTATGCGGCTGTCGATGGAGAACTTGGATTAAACTGCGATCGAAAATGTCGTACTGCGAATGGAAACTGTGTACTGCTGTCTGGGTATTCTTCTGCAACATTACCTAAATACGATAATCCTGTCTTCTTATACACAAAAAAACTGAATTGTACCACGTGATTAACTGACGTGGTCCATTCCCATTTACAAAACCTTAATCCTAATTGTATCACGTGATGGACGGGCGTGGTCCAGTTACGTCATATTTAGATGGGCTTATTGATTGACATTAAATCGAGTTATATACTAAATGACAGACCGAAAAATGAGGAGAAAAAAATTCCACTCTAAAGATTCAGCTTATGCCATTTCCTTTGTACCTCAATGCCCTGTGGTTTAAAGAGGAAGTGGGAGAAACTGCGTTGAATGACTCAAGCGGGCAGACACATTGTGTAAAAAAGATTAATATTGCTGTAGGTTTTTATTTTTCCCATAACTTTCTTTGAGTTGAAATGTCAATTAATTCGTTTGAAGAATCTTAAAGAAACATTGTTATATTGAATATGACAATAACATAACTCATTGTACAATAGAGTCACGAATTCATAGATGTGTAAACATGTTAATGCTTGATTTTCGTATGATCTTATTTGTGTTTAATATTTAAATGCATGAAAGACTCACTTTAATTTATGTCTACAATAGACATGTCACAATAATAAGTAAAAAAGAAAAGCTGAGAAGGGCGCATTATGCTGTGGTAAATTTATAACGATGCTTTAAAAATAAAAAAAAGAAATTTTGAATTTGTATAAAATTTTTTTAACAATTCATCAGTTTAGGATAGGCTCTAGTAACATTTTCCACGGAAGTGGAACATTTGACGACTGATCTTTGTAAGATGAATTTTTAAAAAAAAATTCTCTTCAAACATTAAACAATTACTTACATCTTTGTTCCTTAGAAGTACAATTTTGAGACTTAAAAAAAATGCATTTTAAAGTTATCGCATCATTTACTTGTCTATCACGTACAGTTATTTAAACCTAAATTTAATTTGTTTTTTATAATGTGTCCATAGTGTTTCTCTAATATTTAACTTGTATAGAACTCGTTACACAAATAGCAACGGAAAAACATAATGTATTGCAGAACTACGTTTATTTTAAATTCATCAATAATATGGCTTTTGTTACTTGGTACCTTGAAGACATTAATTTTCCTTGTTAACTTTCCCCTCATGTTTGCCAAAAAAAATTGCCCTTTAAGTATAGAAAGACATTATGACATTTGATTTTCCTCAGAAAGTCAACCTCAGCAAGTTATTTTTAAAGAGTAGGACAATCTTTACTGTTAATCATTTTCTTTGGGCGAACTGAGGTGAAATAAAGGGCGTCTTAAAGATCAAATCTGGAGTTACTGACGTCATCTTGTCAGACCATAGAGCCATAGAGGGTCTCAAATTGATCATGTTACTTGTTTCACCTTTTAATTTTGTGAATGTAGCAAGTTAATTCTTAAAATCGTCTTCCTCGTTCTCATTAAAGTTTTAGTTTTTCTCTTTTACTTTGTGTAGACATGTTTGTGTTAATAGAATTATACTTACGTTTTTTTGTAAACTTATTAAAATAAAATAAAGTTTTTGGCGGATGTTAAAAAATAAAACAGTTTTTAGACACTAAAACATAAGTCTATACATAAATGAAATGTGACTTTTGTGAAGGTAAAATCTTACAAGCTACAGATTTCTAATAAATAAAGGATATCCTGCTAAGTTAGGAAGGTCGACTCATGTAATATTTTGAGCACCTTTCAACACTGCAATAAGCGTTTTCCATTGATTAATAGAAGGATAAAAGTTATATGCAGCTCTGAATGCATTGCGTCAGTTCTTATTGTTATAAAATAAACATTTTGTCCCCTAATGTAATAACAATAAATAATTTATAAGCAAATGTTTTACCTGTTATCAGATATTTAAATGATTCGATCCGACCAACTAAATTGTAAACTTTCAAAATAAACTATTAAGATCCATTGGCTACAGCTTAAAAAGAGTACTACCTCGTTTGTACAGTAAAACTTTTAGTATTCATTAATATTGTGTTCCTTTTACTACTTCTCTCCCTCTCTCTATATCTCACTCTCGCTGTCCTAATGTATTTCTCCCTGTATCTCATTCTTTCTCTGACACCATTTATTTGTGTGAATGTTCTTCAAAATATCTTTTGCTTAAAAGTTTTTTTTAAAAATATAAACTTTTTTAATAATTACCAAGCTCTATGATTAATTCTTAACATCTCTGAATATTCCCAGTGAAGTTATATTTTTAAAGTTCAGGGATTATTAATTTAAATTCCTTTATCATTTATCAAACTTCAATAATGTTATGTTTGTACCTAAGAAGGTGTCAGATTGGCATTTCAATGGTGTTTACTATAATTACTATAATTACTGATGCCATTGCAATAAATAATGTTTATTTTCAAAATTAATAAATACAGTATCAAAATTTGGTTTGTTTCCAGACTAAGGGATGTTATCGGGAAAAATGAAAATCATTTTTGTTTTTATTTCTTTTTGAGATAATTTTTTCTTTTAAATTTTCCTTTAAAAACTACATCAACAATAAAAGAAAAAAGAAAAACATTTCCCTCACATTTTTCTAGAGCTCTCTTCGTTTACGTTCACCTGCACCGTGCCCTAAAATTATCGATTTTGTGCGGTACTGAACCGAGCTCTCACTGTTTACTGTGACATCATATTCAAATTCAGCTTGGAAACTTGGGTTTTTGCTTACGTCACTTCCGTAACAGAAAACTCCAAGCTTGTAAAATTGATTCTATTTCGCTACTTTAAAAAAAAAACAACTCAATGGGTTTTATTTTCACATGTGCTTGCATGTGTGTTAGGATAATATATTTCAAAAAGTAAAATAAAAGAGGTCTTACTCAATAAATTCCAATTATCATAACAAAGATAAACAATTTCCCCAGACTAATTCCCCAAGGAAAAATTCACAAGTAAAAACTCAATACTAGCCAAAGCAATCATCGCGTAACGAGGCAGACCAAGTCAATACAGACGAAAGTGTCATGCGAAACGTTGTATGACGTCACACAAATGTGTTTGCATTCTTTATCCGAAAATACAGATAACTAAATAAAGGAATATTTTACCTTTTATTGGAAAGAATACGTTAGGATGCACCTTATTGATAATAATATCGAGCCGTGGTACTGGCAAGGCCACGGGGCATTGTGCTAACCACACAATCCGCTGCTGGCTAGAGGTGAAGGAAACTTGTGAATGCGACTTCACTTGCTCCCATGGACTTCCATGGTCTGTAAGGGATCAATTTTTTTAAAAAAAATTGTTGGAGGCGTGTGGGATTAGTCGTAACGGTGTGACACTATGTGTAACACCACTTTTTTTACTCAACTTTAGTGACACTACTGGAGTTTCCCTTAGTGTGAACACTGGTAAAGAGATGTGATTAGTTTTTCCAGCATAAAGAAACTTGGATCTCGACAAGTAATAAACTACACTTAGTTGGTTAATAAAAAATTAAATTGAAATAATAAAAACTATTATTACAATTTTTAAAAAGTTAAAAAAGCTTCCGGACTGAGAGAAAGAAAGGATGAAATACGGGTAAATAAAAAAAAATATTGATAAAAATTTTGTCAAAAGAAAGAGTTTGACGTGAATGCCCCTAATAACGCAGCAGGAGATAATTGGCTTTTATAAAATGGCATACGGGCAAATGCTTCTTATGAGAAAAGGTCGAGTGAATAATAGGGCACTACAGAAATATGCACTGCACAGGGAAGATTAGCTTAATTCTTCATAATAGGTGACAATGAGAACAATGATCGATCTTAACAGCCCAGACTTTAAGGGTCATCTAATTAACTCCAAAAGAAACAAAAGGGCAGTTAGCCAAGGAAATAAAAATAATAAAATTAGAATTTAAGAAACTACGGCTGCATTTCCGATAAAAAAATATGAGATTAACCATTGAGTCATTTCTCAATTTCAATATATTAGTGATTTTAAAAAAATACCACGGCTTTGTAAAGCCATTCCAACCCATGGTTGCCAACGGGTCTCAATGATTTATACTTGTGTCCTATCCAGATATTAGCGTCTTGACTGGTCAAGTGTCTATCGCTGACAACGGCGTGCCCTACTCTACAAAGTTCGACCCAGGGTGTCTTTACCTGCATTTTTTTAGAATTTTCTTTACCCCGTTTGCTACAAAACGGGCAGTTTTTCTAATTAAATTTAAATCAAGAATTTTCTAAAAGATATTCTATATAATGAAGAAGGATGGAAACTACACAGTTGAATAGAGTAGGAGGAGACAGAGAATTACCCCTCATTGCATGAGCTTGGCTGTTGTTACCTGATATTGTTATGTTTAAACTTCTACTGATTTTCTGTAAACTCCAAAACTATCAGGTGTTATTTTGAGTGTTTATTGTTTACCTCATTAACTTGGTAATTGTTCTATATTGTTATTATATACGAGTTAGCAAGTTATACTAATTATTTTCTACCTCGGTATCATGTGGTAACTTGCTTATCTGTTTCATTGTATTATTAAATCTACAATTATTAAGTCAGTTATAGTGTTTTGATTTTTTTTGGTGTGTTTTTACGTTCCATGTTAACCATGTAACCACTACTCTAACATTTATGGTAAGTTCGAGATTCAATATCATTTGTGGATGTAACAGCCACAAGAAGAAAGGACTGTACTTATTATCCCAATAAACAAAAAGGTTCTAGAACTGCTCAATATTCGTTAATAAGATGTTCGTTAGAACAATGAAGGCTTTGAAAACTGAGTGAACAGATCCTAGAAGACAATTTTTGGAGAGTCATGCAACAGAGAAACCCTAACACTCATCAATTAATGAATATCAAATGTATGCTAGGGAAATGCAATGAAAACTCCATCAACATACAGCTACAATAAGGGGACTATAAGACAAAATATTATAGAGTTGACCCTACATATTACCGAAAGTTCAGTGATCATAGTCAATTTTCAAATTGTATAAAGTTGAAAAGGGTCAGCTCTTAACGTAAAATCAAACTGTAATTGTACCCCTTTTAACGAACTGATCGTACAACGATCACTCAACACAACGAAGTTTGCTACGAAAACCCCGCAAAGTTTCCCCCGCCAACGAATGCGCTTTGTGTGCCCGCGTGCGTGCAACAGTGGGTGCCTTTGTTCGGCATGCGGGTCGTTTATTCCGGAATCTTGCCCGGAGCGAGCGAACGCAGTCATTCCTAAAATGGTCAAAAACGCGGCAAGTCGGCCATGGCCAGTCTAACAGTCACTTTAATAAGTTGATGTACTAGGATACTCCAAATAAAATGAGGCCTCCCTCCTACAATGAAATTCATTATAAATATTCTCTTCAATTATAACGTTATCATATGCTACGAGAAGAATGAATGTCAGCACCTGTAAAACATCGATAAAATTTGAGTGGAAATTATTGACACGCAATCACGAGAAATACTACGTAATTAAAAAGTAAATTTTTTTATTAAATCCTTTTTATTAACTTGGGGTGTCTGGGCCCTTGCTTGCTTGCTTGCCGAAAAAAACATTGGATCGATTTTAAACCACTCTTCAAAGCTGCCTGAAATAGTGCATGCAGACTCATGCCGATGATAAAAATAATGTATCAAAATTTTAGACCGATCGAATGTACTGTAATTAATTTATAGAATTTTAACATTAATTTCTTTCTTTATTTGTATCATGATAATTTTTGAGATAGAGTATCGTGATGCGTTTTAAGTTCAACAACATTTCCTGTCGCGCCATAAGGTGCTTATCATATTGACAATATTTTTAAAAAATCATGTTAAGCCTTGTCCCTATTGGAATTCAGGACGCGTTAGCGCATTTTCGTATTATGTATCAGTACTTATGTTAGATATCAGAATTATGTAGTTATCAGTGTATTGTGTTTAGATTTTAGACATATTTGTATGAATTTTCTTGTGTAATGAATATACCTGACATTTTTTTTATTTAAAAGTCATTTCTTTACATTTTAAAAAAAATATTTTCTCTTTAATCTAACTACAAGTCACCACAAATGATGACGTAAAACTCTCTAAACTTTTACACATATTCAAATGACGTCAACTAAAAAAAAAAACTAATTCTTTTGCACCCTTTCGCACCACTCTTCAATGCCTGAAAGATTATGCATTCGACTTCCGGCAATGGCGACCGTTACCTCTCGATTCGAAATATTTTTTGGTAGTTTTAACGGGGTTTTTTAACGGATCGAGTAACTGAGTGTTGATGCACACTCAAAAAACATATATACATCATGGGTCTAGGACTTATGGATGCTGTGATCAAGGTTGATGACGGACGGACGGACAAAACGGGTGCAATAGCGCATTCGACTTCTCGAAAATGCGCTAAAAATATTCATGATCGGTGCGCATTATGCTAATATTTAATACATGACATTACTAAAATGTTGTATTTTGTTATTGTCTTGCGCTTCTTATTATAATAAACATCCTATTAGTTATGTCTTGTATATAAAGGATTTATAGTCAAAAACTTCGTTTTACATTAAAAAAAAAGTATACCTTAACACGGAAATATGGAAATCGTTGAGTCTCTCCGTAAAAGAGTTTTAGAACCTTTACAATTTTAGAACCGTTTGGGTAGGGGTTGGGCCCAGCAACGTAAAAATGGACGGTAACCTTAAGATAGACAAAAATTCTGGAAGATCTGATGATGGGCAAGGGAAAATTTGTAGGACGTTACAACAACTTAGTAATAGGTGAGCACGCTCTAAAAAGTTGTTACATGATTACTGACCAATCCAAATGAGAATAGCACGCTGACCCACGCCAAGCCAATTGTAACTGATAGAAATATAGGGCAGACGGAACGATAGCGTTGCCAGTGGTCCTTAAATAGTGGACCCAAACCATTTAGCGGTCTCTCTAAGAAGATTTATAGTCACAGTGCACCTGCTCGGAAGTGTTGACAGTTGAATAGAGTTGAGCCTAGCAGAGAAGTCTGTGTTCAGCTAGTAAAGCTAGTAGTATAGTTTTAAACTAGTAAGTTATGGGTATAGTAAAGTGTCAACTAGTAGAGTCAATTACTAGTTAAGTGATGTAAAGTATTATTAAGTCTTAGAAGCACAGAGCAAACCAGGCAGGAAACGTGCTAGTGGTGAATTTTGATAAGTAGGGACAAGCCGACCCTTGGGGAGAACCATGGACGGTCAGTTTAGAGAAGACCGAGCTGTCATTCATTCCACCTAGCTGAAGGATTGACCTCGGACTAACCTCGTGTAAGAGAGTAATGCGATTTGGGAGAGCTACGCCTGACTTGAGGAGCAGTGACGTAGACGGAACAGCCATTATCCATTAGCCCCGTCCGTTTCAAGAGGGAATTTTGGGGCCTAAGGAACCCCTATTTTACTATATGACCATTTGTATTGTTATATATATAATAGAGCTGCGGAAATTAACGATTAATTTCTCAAATAATCGTTAACAAATTTTATCGATTAAATTACTTGAATCGATAAAATAGCGATTAAAATTGTAGAATATATTTTCTAAAATGAATGCGATTTATTGATAAATAATAAATTATTAATAATTAATAACAATTTGCTTTTTTACGTACAAACTTCTCGATTAATAAAAAAAATAATTTCAAGTGTAAACTTTATATTAAGCTCTCGTTTTGGAGTCCTCCTTTTTATGACACGGTATTTGACAGAACCACGATGCGTCCAAGCAATTTGCCTGACGTCAACCTTTTTGATAATTGTCTGCAGAGACAGACAAAGTATAGGGTAACTCTGCACCGAGGTAACCCGTGTCACAATGCTTTTAATGGTGACGACAGACATATTCAATGTGATATTAGCTAAGCCAGTGGGACATGGAGTTGACATGTCAAGCGAAATGTCAAGATATTGTGTGGCCAGTGAAATTACAGATGTTAAAGTTGGTAACTGGACACTGGTAGTAGCTATTTGAATCTCATCCTCCCATCTCAATTCTTTCACTGTCGGCGGCTCCACTGCCATCTCCTTCCTGCTAGATTCTTTCACTCTCGGTGTTTCTACTGCCATCTCCTTCCTGCTAGATTCTTTCACTCTCGGTGTTTCTACTGCCATCTCCTTCCTGCTAGATTCTTCCACTCTCGGTGTTTCTACTGCCATCTCCTTCCTGCTAGATTCTCTCACTCTCAGTGGTTCTAATGCAATCTCCTCCCTACTAGATTCTTTCTCTCCCAGTGGCTCTACTGCCATCTCCACCCTGCTCGATTCCTCCACTCTCGGTGGTTCTGCTGTCAGCCAAAAAACCGCCCTCAAGGCTTCCACACACTCTCAATGCTTACAAAACTTATGTCGCCTCGACATTATGTTACAAAATATGCAACTGTCCACAGCAGTTAAAAGGTATGTTATATTTCTCACCGTTAGAAAAATTATAAAGACGTCATTGTTATAGCTTACATTTTAATTTTGGAATAGGGAGCGATGTTAAAAGCGCTTTTGAGGATTTATAATTACGAAATAGTTGGTGTACATCTCAGGATGTTTAATATTTCTTATCAAAGAATGGCAAGTATAACTTACCTTGCCTTTGAAAAAAAAAATTATACCTCACTTTTTCAAAAGTTAACGATTAAAATTAAAAATATTTTTACGAGCCTTAATATATATAAATTAGGGCTGTTAGCGATTAATTTAAATTTAATCGTTAAGGTTTGAAAAAAAAAAGATTTATTAAAAGGATATTTTGATCAAATCTAAAAATAATGATATAGGACGTTGTTAAACGGAAAATTTTAAGGGAAGTAACAAATAAAGTAATGGACAGCTTTGTTTTATTTTGTTATCTCCCCTTTCTTAAAGACAATTTTTAAATTAAAAAAATAACAATATTCTTAACTAAACGTCGACGCAATGTTGGTCTCGAAACAGGAGCATTGCTCATTGCTGCTTGCCCTCTACCATACACAACCATAGCTTTCCAATGCTCATTCGTCAAGGTTATTTTCATTCCTCTTGGCGTTGTTCTGGTTATAAATATATCAAAATGTGGATTGAAATTCTCTGTTGCGGAATCCGTTAGTTTATTAGAGTGTGTATAAAATGCGGTTGCACACGTTTATTAGGATAGTGGCAAGGTGATGTAAAAATCAGTGTGATGAGGTGACTGTCTAATTTATGTGGACATACTGACGTTGTCAGGAGATGGCACCAGAAAGTCATCACGTGTGAGAGGTAAGTGAACTTTGAAATGGCAAAGATCTGAAGGCCCGCCAAAGAGCATGTATATATAAATATTATTACAGGGACTGTAAAATCGTGAAGAGGAATGAGGACGTACACGAAAGTCAATAATGGATTTTTGCGGGAAGTAACTCGAACATGTGGATCATTTGTGTCCTCGCCACCATATGCTCCGTAAGTATTCGTGTACTGAACGCACTGTTGAGGAGAGTGCATGACTACCTTTCCATCACTGAGAACAACGGAGAGCACGTTGCAGAAGTTAACCAACTGTTGATAAACAAACTAAACAGCCATGTTGCAAAGTAATGTATACAAAGAAAAGGGGAATTAGAGCGGGATTAAAAATTAAAAAAAAATATATTTCAGATGGGGCTTGAACCCAGGACAATCCGCGAGTCAGGCAGATATTTAATAGAAACTACAATACAAAATGAATTTTATTCTTTGAGTCAACAACGAAATTGAACTAAAAAAGCATCAGTGGTTATCGAGATCCCTCGTTGCCATTGTCCAGCACATTTCCTTGCCAACCATTAACTAATTGATCAACTCCAAAAGTGTTTATTCGTCATGCTAGTTTGCCAATTCTCGCTTTGTTTACGTATCTATTATATAATGCGCTAAGGTGCATTTCCGTCCGTCAGTCAGTGTGCGTGTGTGAGTGTGTGTGTGTGTGTGTGCGCGAAACCCTGATGTCCCGAAACTCTAGATTACTTTAAATTTAAAATATAGACGTAAATTCATAATGATTTTGGTTTTGAGATTAACAGAGCGTGTGGTTTTGTTTTAAGTCACATTCAATGACTTCCCGTTATCTTTTAATCAAGCACCCACGAAGAACGCATCGGCAAAAACTTGTGTTCAAAAAATAATCGGAATTTTTTAAACTATACATAAAACCATTACCTGGTAAAGTCTTTTAAAATATTTAATTTCACTTTTAGCAAAGTATAAAATACATCGTTATTTCACAACTAATACAAACACACAGTCACACGCGCACACAGCCGCACACACATACACACACATACGAACACACTCGCACACATGCTTATTCACACACTCGGATTATCAACATAAAAAGTAACATCAAATAAATTAATATAATAAAAGCTTCATGACGCCACTTAATTTTTTTACGGCGTGTGTGTGTGTGTCTGTGTGTGTGTCTGTGTGTGTGTGTGTGTGTGTGTGTGTGTGTGAGAGAGAGAGAGAGAGAGAGAGAGAAAGAGAGATTTTTCAGAAATGGTTTTTCTTTATGTTTTATGTGAGAAAAATTGAGCTTTTGCGCATTAGATTGCTCTCACGAAATCGGCACAATGGAAAATAGACGTTGAAAAGAAATTACAAATTGCAATATAGTTTTAATATGTACTTGTGTAAGATTGGGGCTAATATGCGGCATACATATTTTAAAAGAAAATGAAACTTTTCTAAAATTTTGAATGGTTATTTTCAATAAGAAAATAACCAAAATCCAGGTCGAACTAATTTCTCTTAGTCACTATTAAATAACTATAGAAATGTATGTGACAAAATAATTTAAGCGCAGACGAATTATTAATGTCACAAATCAGTTTTTATACATTAACGTATATAATCGGATGGAGGCAATCATAATACTGGAATAAAAATACACCAAAATTAGAAAAAAATTAATTTCTTATTGGAAAAACTCACACATAACCGCATTTGAAGCATTTAACATTTGACTTGACATAAAAACATGTGCAAGTATTTGTTTTGTGTAAGATTTATTAAACCTTAGGGGCTTATATAATACAAGTGAGTGTTTTGAATCGAATTTCCTATGAACTGGCATCAAAGAAAGGTGTATGGAAAGTAAATGCTGAAGGATTTATGAAAGATAATGGAATATGTATACGTGTTAAATACACTGGTATCAGAGTGGGGCTAATAAGCTGAGTAGTTTGTTTTTTTTATAAAGAGGGGCTCCTTTGTGAAGTATTTGAACAGTGTTTTTTTTTTATTTGTAGGTCCATGAGTTAAAAATATTGCCGAACCCTGGCTGGCAACAACACTATTTCTTAGCCACTGATATGTCTTTTCAATTGCTTAAGCTTATAAACCAGTGTAAATTTTAAACCCAAACCTTGCAATTCAACCTCTATCTTTTATTCAAATATCTAATATTCCTAAACCCCCATACACTAGGCATCTATATTTACATACGTATTATATAACTAAAAAACATATCCAAACTTTAATTCATAAATGTCATTCATAAAGAGCAAAGGAATGGATGTTGCGTATTAACTGGTAGACGAACAATAAAGCTCATCTTTATTTTTTTTTTAAATACAAAAAGATAATTTAAAAAATTAATAAATGCAGAATATTTCTATAAAAATGCGTTAGCATGGTACGTGCTTCGGTTAATAACTGTACAGGAATCTATTAGTCCATGTGTGTGTGAAAGAGGGAAGGGATATATGGGTGCGTGTGTGTGTTTTGGTTATTTCTATGTCTGCTAATGTTGCACCTATAACAAGATTACAGTTTTTATTGTCCTTAACCATTAATATGTGTTTGAATTTTCCCCTGGATTCTGTTTTCTTTATTGTAATGTATTAACAATTTTCAGCAACAGAAGACATTATATTGCAAGCTGATATATTTTTTTTTATAAATCAATCAACTTCTCTAGAATTCAATTTATAAATAGAAAAAACACACAGAACAGTATTTTATGCATGAAACAAGGGTTTAGTGAATATAGCAATACAAGTGTTTGTAAGGGTTGACGATTTACTTAACTCAGGTGCTTAAATAGGTTAAGTGATTTTTTCCTGGAAAGATTGCTCCATTATCTGCCCCAAAAGAATATTATACGGATTAAAAAATAGTTCGGTACTGTTAGAGACGAAAAAGATGTAAATGTAGGAACTATATGAATGTGAGTAAAATTGTAGCTAATTAATGAAACGTTTATTTTTTATTTTGAGTTGTAAATTTCTCACTTTTTTAAAGGCACTTTTCATTGCTGCCGGCTGGAGTCAATAATAGCATGGATGGCATAAACACTACAGCATAGTAACCGTTATATACTTTTTGCATAACTTAAACTAAATTAGCAGGGTATATTTTAAGTCCAAACCTTGCGATTCAACGTGTTTTTTATCATAAAAACCCTATATTTACCCTCATTTGACATCAATATTTAAAAAATTAATATTACAAATGTTTTATCTATCCTATTTATTTGACTAAGGTCATTTTTAACCTGGAAATAGAACGAAAGTTTTGAAGAGCTTTTCCCATGAAAAATGAAATCCAAAGAACAGGTATTTATGGAGGTAACGATCCATAAAACACCTATTAAAAAATTGGGTAATTTCAGGAGTGTGCGGTTGACTGGCATAATTTTACTTCATGAATATTATTCAACAGGAATACAAATTCGTATAAAGACTTAATTATTTTATTTCAAGGACGTGTCAGGCGTTCACTAAATGGCAGTTGACTTTTAAACTGTATAAACATACTTTTTAAAATGTTTTTAAAAATACCATCCTATTTTAAAATCAAACTCTACATATTAAAATGTTATGTATTAAGAAAATAAAAGTAATTCATTTTAGAACCTGATAAAATTACCAACATATATATATATATATCGCTATACAAATTTAGTGATGCGTTTGTACTCATCACTAATTTGACTCAAAAACGAAAAGTAGTTATTGTTATCAGGCCCCCCCCCTGTAGCATAGCATAGCACGGGAATTTAGCTAGTTAAAATATAATTCGTCTTGTCAATTGATTTTGTGTCTGGTAGAGTAAATTCGAAAGGATTAAGTATTATACACCTGTTGTATTCGATAGTTTGGTCCATATAATATGACTAGCTAAATCCCCGCGCTTTGCAGCAGAAATTAGGATTTCATTTAAGTGTTTAAACTGGCGTAATATCAATTCAAAACACAAATTGATTTTTAATCTAGATTTATAATAGGTGTAATAAATTTTATAAATTCGCCGTATTTTGTGCCTGTCTTTTGTGGTTTCGTAGAAAATTTTTTAAAAAAAAATAATGACTGTCCTTGATCATTTTGACCTATTAAATGCTTTTTTTAAAAAATCCTGATATCATTGTATCATTCCCAAATTTTCATGCTTCTAAGAACAATGACAATGGGACATCGAACCCAGATGAGTGGGGCTTTTAAAATTCTTTTTCCTTTATTATCGCCTGGAGAGTGTGCTTAGTAACTTCAGAAAGTTTAATGTTTTAAAATACATGGAAAAATGAAGAATTAGTGATAAGTCGGTTTTAAAAAAAAAACAACAACTACATTTGGGCCCCAGGCCTGAAGTAAGTAATTATTTAAATATATTTTCGACTGTTACCATAACGAAAGTATACTCAACATCTTCTCAAAGTTGTATGCCTCTACCTACAAAGGAAATAGCAGAATTAGTGATCTTAAGTTTTGATATACTTCAAAAACGGAAAAAAAACTATTTGGCCCCCGCCATAAAAAGTTGGAGTGTTGTTAAGTGTACTTAACAACACTCTAAATTTTTTTGCCTATGTATATTCAGGTAAAAGGAGATTTAGTGAAATTCAATTTTTATAGGGTTCCAATTAAGAAAAAAAGTGTTTTCGGGCCCCCAGCCCCAAATACGTCATAATTTAAATATTTTTCACCCGTTTCCACAGTGCATTTAATAACTTCCAAAAGCTTTAATTTTTTTTACCTATACAGGAATTAAGACAATAAGACTAATTTCAGGAAAATGTACACCTTGACATTGTAAAGATATTAACCAGTTGTCGTCGAGATAATTTCCCAAAGTTTCATGCTCCTACATAAATGGGAAGTTGTAGATTTAATGATAAGTCTGTTTAATACATCTCATTAAATGATAAAAAACTACAATTGGGGCCCAAGCTACCTCTATTATCATCGCGGGAATGTAGTTAGCTACTTCCCTAAGTTTCATGCCTTAACCAACATCGGGAATTTAAGAAATAGTGATGAGTCAGATTTTATAAAGTTAATAAAATTTAAAAAACGTGTTACCCCATCCTCCCTCCAGCCCTTCTTAAGTAGGACATTTAAAATTCTTTTTCGCTATTATTGATGAAAGACTGTACTCAACAACTCCCAATGCTTCATGCTCCAGTTACAACAAAAATTGGAGAATTAATCATTTTGTAGGTTAAAATAGCTCAAATAAGAAACAAATACATTTGGACACCCGAACCCCCACGAGTCGTGGTCTTAAAATTCTTTTTTTGCCAATTATTTTTCGGAGAGTAAGCTAAATACATTCCTAAATTTTCACGTTTTTAACTACACGAAAAATTTCAGTATTTGTGATGAGTTTATTTTCATTATCAGAAGAAAAAAAAACTACATATGGGCCCGATGACCCGAATGAGTGACAATTTTAAAAACAATCATTTGTACCAATTATTGTACTGAGCATCTCCCGAAAGTTTCATGCTTTTATATTCATGGACGATAGGAGAATTAGTGATTTTTTTAGTTTTTATATAGCTCATGTAAGGAAAAAAAAACTACATTTGGACCACGACCCTTTATAAGTGCTAAGTTAAATCTTTTTTCACCTGTTACCATCGCGGATACGTCCTAAAATAATTTTCAAAGTTTTATTGTTCAATCAACTCGGGGAACATGAGAATAAGTGATTATTAATTTTTATATAGCACATATAAATAAAAAATCATGTTAAGCCTGGTCCCTTTTTGGACTCAGGACGTGTTAGCGCATTTTCGTATTATGTATCAGTACTTATGTTAGATATCAGCATTATGTAGTTATCAGTAATTGTGTTTAGATTTTAGACACATTTTTATGAATTTTCTTGTGTAATGAATATACCTGAAAAAAAATTATTTAAAAGTCATTTCTTTACATTTTAATTTTTTTTATTTTCTCTTTAATCTAACTACAAGTGGTTTGTGGTCACTGAAATAGGACTCATAAATGAAACATTCTAAATTGTAATCAGCTAATCGCCCAAATACTCCATCAATTGTTGTTTGATAGATCGTGGTTGCCAATCTTGTTGAAAGTAGTTGAATGTTGAAGCTTGTTTCGAAAAAGTTTTCAATTTCTGCCCCTGGTCCGCTAAGATCTTGATTGAAGTCACCACAAATGATGACGTAAAACTCTCTAAACTTTTACACATATTCTAATGACGTCAACAACAAAAAACTAATTCTTTTGCACGCTTTCGCACCACTAACCAATAACTTTAACTCTTCAATGCTTGAAAAACGATGTATTCGACTTCCGACAATGGCGGCCGTTGCCTGCGCCAGTGTTATCTCTCGATTCGCAATGTTTTTGGTAGTTTTAACGGGGTTTTTTAACGGATCGAGTAACTGAGTGTTGATGCACAAATGGCAGGTCAGGACATACAAAAAACATATATACATCATGGGTCTAGGACTTATGGTTGCTGAGATCTAGGGTGATGACAGACGGACGGACAAAACGGGTGCAATAGCGCATTCAACTTCTCGAAAATGCGCTAAAAACGTTTTTGATGCCACATCAACAAATGGGCGGAAATTTAATTTTTTTTTCTCCAAATTTCTTTGTGAGAGGGTATCCAACACCACCCCAAAGTTCATGCTTCTGCCTTTATGGGAAGTCGGAGAATTAGTGATGAGTCAGTGAATCAGTGAGGGCTTAGGCTTTTATTAGTGTACTAGCAATTTATCCGCTATTTGCTACGGTAAATTAAAATTTCATTTAGAGTTGAGAACATCGTAACACCAATTCAAAAACCTTCTGATTTTAAACTGAATCATGATGGATATACTAAATATATTAACTTAAACCGTATTGTCTGTCTGTCGTGGCCCCACGGAAGAACAAAAACAAAAAGTTACAAAATATATACTTCCATTTATCCTATAAAGCTAATAACTTAAATATTTGTTTCGTCTTTTACCTTTTTCTTGAGAGCACTCAACAACTTGTCCACGTTTTTAGACTTCTGCGTACACAAGAAATTTGTGATTTAAAGATGCTTCTTTTGTATATAGGTCATATGGTGAAAAATATACATTTGGCAAATGGGCCCCCTAGTGAGAGATGGTGTAATATTGTTTTCATCTTACTATCGTGGGAGGTTACCCAAAAGCTCCATAAAGTTTCAAGGTTTTACCTACAGGAAAACAAGATGAATTAGTGCTAAATCAGCTTTATGTATCCGGGCAAGCCATGAGTGAAAATATAAAATTATAATTCACCCATTATCGTCATAACAGTGTAATCAGCAACTTCCTAAAGTTTCAATCTTCTACCTACACGGGAAAAGAAAGATAATTAATGATTTCAAGCTTTTATATTGCTCATATAAGAAAAGAAAAATACATTTGGGCCACCAGTATGTGATAATTTATATAATTTCTTTTACCTGTTACCATCGCGGAATTTTACTTAACAACTACCAAAAATTGTATACTACTACCTACTCGCGAAATAGAAGAATTAAGGATTTTTTATTTGTTAAGCCCATATACCTGGAAAAAGAGCATTAATTGGTTTCCGGCGCTCATTTGTGTGACTTTAGAAATTCGTTCTTAATGGAATCATTGTTGAAGTGAACTCAATAACTTCCCAAAGTTTCATGGTTTTACCTACACGGGAAGTTCTATTTCTTTAATGAGTAAGTTTTTGAAGGTGTCATTTCTTTCGGTTGTATTGAATTGTCGCATCCACTTGACGTCCGCAGGATGAGGGCTTTTCTTTCTTTCTCTCGGGTGTGTGTAATGTTTTTGTTGTTTTTTATTGACCAACAACGTCTCATTATATCGTACATTGCTTGAACATGACTTGTAAAAAATAGAGGAGACTGGTCCCCAGGTAATGTGGTGTGTTATTGTTGATAGGAGTTATGCGTGTCAGACTGACCCCAATGTAGTAATGTGTTAAAGGGTATTCTTTATGATCTTAAATGGCCTAAAAATAATTAATCCTTAAAGCTCTTTTTTAAAAATATATTTTGTAGATTTATTCCTTTTTTACCACGTTTTTCTTAGTTTGCTTTCTTGGATGTTTGTCTTTCCGGGGCAAAAATTGAATTCCTTTTTTGAACCACTTCTGATCATCCAATTTTGATGAAATTTTGCATGCATACTTGATTCACATGACAATTTAATATTTCATTAATTATAGTACTCAATTCTACTTAATTATAGTAATTATACTAAAAATAAAGATGTATGACGTCATTAACATGAAAATTTCAAGGGAAGTAACATAACCAGGGAATTTTCATTTTTTTAGTTATTTCCCATGTCTTAAAGACATTAAATTTGAACTAAAAAGTATAAAATAAAAATATTTAAAAAAAAGTTTTAAAGATACCACGTTTTGTGAACTAAAAAGAAGAAAATAAATTTTTTCTTGGGCTATGTTGGAACTTCCCTTCCCCTGGGCTGAGCCAGAACTGTTTTGTTGGATGCACATTGTGGTCATTTTGTACATACACACTCTTACACACCAAAATATTTTCGAACTAAAAACGTCGGGCGCATTCGGCTGAAATTAAATGAAGTATCATATATAGACTGCGGAGGAATTTGAAACTGAAAAGTTTAATGTAATAGCATTAATAGACCAAATTTCAGCCGAATGCGCCCGACGTTTTTAGTTCGAAAATATTTTGGTGTGTAAGAGTGTGTATGTACAAAATGTCCACAATGTGCATCCAACAAAACAGTTCTGGCTCAGCCCAGTGGAAGGGAAGTTCCAACATAGCCCAAGAAAAAATTTATTTTCTTCTTTTTAGTTCACAAAACGTGGTATCTTTAAAACTTTTTTTAAAATATTTTTATTTTAAAAATTCGGCACTAGCTAATTACCCACGACTCGGAGCGGTTACTTATGATTTCAGTAAGCGTTTAGAACCGGTAAACATTAATTTGATACCCATTGATTTGAATATTAATCATGATGGATATACTAAATATATTAACTAAACAGTCTTGGAACAGAGGTTAGAAGTTGATTACCTATTTTGAATTTTTTTTATATTTTAAAATCACATTTGGTCAATAATTTATCCATTTACTCAGTAGACACCTTTTTAATTACCTTTTATATAACTAATGTTTAAAAATCGCATTTGAGACCCCCAGCCCGAAAAGGTGTTTTAAATATTAATACCTCTTTTAAAAAACTAAAATATGGGTCGGGGGCTCTATGTTTGTAAAAGGTATAGTTCAAAACAACAGCGTTTTCAATTTAAATTGTTATTAATATATTTGTTAGTCAGAATTTGTTTTAAAAAATCGAGTGTAATCGAATGGTTAAAATGTCTTAAACTTTCACGAAAAAGAGATTAGGGGCCAAAAGCTACAAAGGATTGAAAAATATAATTTTAATGACCTAACGAATTTTAATGTAGGCCATCAAGTTTTTATCTTCAAAATTTTTGTAAAAATACATGTACAAAGTATCCGAAGTTTAGTTTATTTGCAATTTATCTAATATAATGAAAAAAAAACTCAATTGAGTGATACGTTTGCCTGCTATCATCCCAAAATTTCATGCGTCTACCTGCACAGGAAGTTGCAGAATATGTTATGATTAACTTTGTTTTTCAGAAAAAAATACATTTGGGCCTCCGTCTCCCAGGAGGTGGCAATTTAATTATTATTTTTCTTGTTACGAGAGTGTACTCAACAGTTTCACTAAAGTTTTTAAAAAGCCATATTTTTCTCAATAAAAATTAGCATGTTGCAAATAAGTATTTTGTCATTTAAATATGTATTTAGTGTAAGTATGCACTCTAGAGTCTCTAGTATCGTAACACGCGGGGAGCCATTGAAAACGTCATTAAAAAATTTTAAACAATCAAATATTTAAGAGGACATTTATTTAACGTTGCGGGGCTTTTTTATGTGACGTCACATTTTTAAACACACCTGCCCCCTAGTCACACATCGTCACAGATGCGTGACCCCTCACCCTATGATTGATTAAATGGAGGGTGCTGAGCGGACTAAAGCCAGTGGCCCCCAATAATTTAAATGTTATCATAATTATATATATAAACACCCAGTGGTGTGGTTCTGTAACGTAACGTAACGCTCAAGCGATGTACAACAGTCTACAGCAGTTAGTTTAGTTGAAACGCTGAGGAGCGATGTACGACAGTCTACAGCAGTTAGTTTAGTTGAAA
>MUZC01004544.1:250562-265009 GCA_002072015.1 Radix auricularia | reverse complement strand
TATCAAAAAAGGACAAGTTAGTTGGTCTTTAAAAAAAAGGTTGGCGCCGTAGGCGCCCAAAAAACGGGGGCGCCGCAGGCGCCACGGCGCCTGGCACAATCTAGTGTATAATAAAGATGGGCAAATTTATGAATTTCTGAAAATGCCTTAGACAGTCATAAGTCAATGCTGCAGTTATAAGTAGGTAGTATAACAGAGTCTGGTCTAATCTTTGTAAGAAGTGCAGTGCTGCTCATTATGTGCCTTGTTCAGCTCTTTCCCTTCACTTGGTTGGGAAACGTGGAGCAGTTGACTTCTGCAAAATCTTTATACCTGGCTTGTTGCATCTACTCATCGTCGACAGATACTTCCAAAACACATAAAAGTGATACAAGTTATAAAGCCTTGTTTGACACAAGATGGTCAGCCCGACATAATGCTATAAGCAGGGCCATCCTAAGGGAATTTGATGTCCTAATCGAAGTGAATTTGGTGGCTTAAAAAGAACTTTCAAGTCCAGACACAAGGCTTCAACCCTTTGTAGTCTGGGTAGCAAGTATCTTTAATGAATCCTGAATCAACCTCTGTTACACAACGAACCTTACATTTATAGTCATGCATCCTCTCCCTTCCCGACCACACAATATTTTCCGTTCGCAGCACAAACCACATGTTTCATACTCAGTCAACTCGCATGATCATACTATGTCAATAGAACAACACAACATGACTCTCACAAATATTGCAGCACTGAAAGAATTAATAACAACGAAAATCAGCCCCGTGTCTGTTGACTTGAAGCAGAAAGATTTTGGAAGGAACTTAAAAACAAATTAAAGTCGCTACGTTACTTGAATTTTGGGGAAAACAATTTTAGAGAGATTTCCGAATACAAAATTATCCCTTCAAGAGCTGAGAATATCTTTGATTTCAGCAAAGTATTTGAAGTCTCTAAATGAGTTTGTTAAAAGAAAGCATTTTAATTTGATTCATATGAAGACAAAGGAAAGGACAAGTCCGTGGGAAAAAAAGACTATAACTAATCGAGAATACTTTTAAAGAAGAGAAAGCGTCAGTTTGATATTACCAAAATGGTATTTATGGTAATCATTGACAAACTTTTTGAACCCCCACAACATTAATTAAGCGCATATAATGACATCCATTCTGAGCTTAGAAATGACGCCATTCGATGGGCAGCTGCCAAGTTAATGAAGAATATCAAAGTAATTTCGAAGACTGGTTAAATTCACAATTAGTCCAATTTTCAGAACTCTTTAAAAAAACGTATTGTCCAGCCCCAGGCTTAGGGTAAGGAAAAGGAAGTAGCACAATGCGAAACTCAAAACAAGTGCACAGAGCTAAAAATAAATGTTGCTGCTTTTGAATGAGCTAAATTTCAGTTATTTAAAAATGTAGCATCGTAATTCGCATCTATCTCTCAATGATGACTTCAAACTGCAGCAGAGAGCGATCTTTGAAATGTTGAAAAGAATACCAAAATTAGTTAGAATTCGTATTGGACAACCAAGACTGAATTTGTTCTCTTTAATGACTATTGAAAAGGAACTTGTAAGCTTATTTAGCTTGAATGACTTGATTGAAAATATCGCCATGAAAAAAATCGCAAACTGAAGTTAAGAATAACGCGTAATATTATTTTTAATATAGGCTTGTTTGTAACCAAGAAACAGCGTAAGTTGGGATGGGACCGTCGTAACCGGGGAACTATTTATATACAAACATGCATATCCATGCTTGCACGTCTTTAATAAATATAACAAAATATTGACTCAAAGACATTGAATTCAAAATTTTCTTCTTAAAAAACAACAAAGAAAACTTGAAAAAATTTTACCCCCCCACCCAAACCCCATTAAGGTAGAGGATATAGTGAGGTGGGATTCATTCATGCTGTTAGTGTGTCAAAACCTTAACGACTTTATGTCCAACCTTTTTAAAGATCTCTCTGCTGCGACTGTTTCTTTTCTTTCTTTATTATTTGTTATAATGTTGTATATGTGCTGGAATGTTTTTATTATTGCAAGTTAACAGATTTGTTAAAAATTAAAATCTTTGTGTTTAATGTATATCATCGTATCTCTTACTTTATTTCTAGTTGAAAGAAATGTTTATTCTTTGTTTTTCTGACATAAAATCGAAAAGTAAAATGTTAGGCTTTGGTGTCACCCGCCGTGATGGTGTCACCCGCGGCGGCCGCCCCCCTCACGACGCCACTGCCGTTACCATTGCGGGAGTGCACTAAACAATTCCAAAATTATTATGTTTCTACATACATGGGAATATGGAAAAATAGCAATTTTCAGTTTTTTTTTTTAAAAAGATGTTTGGATCCCCGGCCCCCATAAAAGTGGATTCTATTTTTTAATATTCCAATAGTCGTAAGAGGTTATTCAATAACTTACCAAAGTTTCATGCTTCTACTTACACGGAAAGTTGTAGGATTAGGAATAAGTAAATTTTTAAAATCAGAAAAAACTACATTTGGGCCCCCGGCCCCCAGTAAGTAAGAATATAAATATTGTTTTTTTTCCTGTTACCATCGTGGAAGTGTACTGAACAACTACCCAAATTTTCATGTTTTTACCTACACGTGAAAAAGGACAGTTAGTGATGAGTAAGCTGTTATATTTAAACAGTTCATTAGGGCCCCACGTAAAACAGAATTTAAATAATGTTTTTAATTGTTAGCATTGTGCATGTGCACTGAACATCTACCTAAATTTTCATGTTTTTACCTACAGGGAAAATCAGAAAATTAGCGATTTTAAGTTTTTTATAAAGCTCATATAAGGAAAAAAGTTTAATTGGACCCAGGGCCGGCAGGAAATGATAATTTAAATATAAGATACATTTTTTTTTTACCATCGTGGAAGTGTACTCAAAAACGTTCCAAAGTTTCATGCTTTTGAATATGCGGGAAATAGCATAATTAGTGACTTGCATATTTTATTTAGTCCTTGTAAGGAAAAAACGCTTTTGGGCCCCCGTCCCCCATTAGCGTGATATATAAAATTATTTGCCGACAATATGTGTCACAATCGGCTAGTCAACAACTTTGCAACGTTTCATGCTTTAACCTACACGAAAAATCGTAGAATTAGTGATGAGTCAGTTTTTTTATAAGAAAAAATATATTTGAGCCCCCGACCACAATGAGTGATACATTAAATACTTTTTTTACATGTTACCATTGCGGGAGGGTACTCAACAACTTCTCAAAGTTTCATGTTTCTACCTACACGCGAATGTGAATTAGTAGCTATTTTCATTATTTAAAAAAAATAATTCTACCTACATGGAGAGTTCGATTATTAGTGATTATTTAGTTTTTAAATTAAGAAAAAAACTATATTATGGTCCCCGGACCCCAGTAAGTGGTAATTTAGATATATACGTAACACCTACACAAAATTCTATGCGACATAGGAGAATTAGTCATTTTTATTTTTTATATAGCTCATATTAAAAGAGCAAATAATGAGCCCCCTTACCCTAGGGAAGGTCACCTTGAGTTTAAACATAGCCTATGACCTTTTCCGGGTAAAAATGTGGACCCATGCAAAATTTCAGCACCCTTGATCCACCGGTGTTAAATTCTATTGGTAACAAACAAACAAACAAACAAACTTTTATCTTAATATATTAGACTAGAGGCAAGTACCCGGCTTCGCACGGGTTTTAAATAGGGATTTCTGGAGAAGCGTACACAATGCTTTTTCGCAAATTAGCGTTATGAGAGTGTACTTAATAAATTCCCAAAGTTTCATTCTTCTACCTACACGGGAAATAGTCGAATGGGGGATTTTCAGTATTTATATAGCATATAATAGTAAAAAAAAAAACTACATTTGGGCCCCCGGCTCCCAGTAAGTGATAATTTAAATATTTTTTTCACGTGTTACCACTGCGGGGTTGTACTCATCGATTCCTAGGCTGCATAGTGCTTCCACCTAAACAGAAACCTGATCTTTCGTGAGACGTGATTGTATTTCGTTGTCTACATTTTGTTAATAAAGCCCGCTTAAGAAAAAGTACATTTGGGCCCCCGGTACCACATAAGTGAGAATTGTATTTATTTATTTTTTTGCCATTATTGCCAGGAGAGTAATTTCCAAAAATTTCATGTTTTTACGACACGGTACATTGGAGAACTAGTGATGAGTTTGTTTCTAACAAAAGAAAAAAACATTTGGGCCCCCGGCCCCCAACGAGTGGGAAGTTTGAAATTCTTTTTCGCAAATTAGCGTTAGGAGAGTGTACTTAACAACTTCCCAAAGTTTCATTCTTCTAACTACACGGGAAATAGAAGAATGGTTGATTTTCAGTATTTATATAGCGTATATAAGTTTTAAAAAACACAACATTTGGGCCCCCGGCTTCCCATGAGTGGGAAGTTAAAAATTGTTTATCGCAAAATATCGTCGCTTTAGCGTACTTAACAACTTGCCAAAGCTTCATGCTTCTATCTATCAGTAAAATACGATATTTAGTGATTTTTAGTTTTTATATATCTAATATATAAAGCTGAAAGTTTGTGTGTTTGTTTGTTTGTTACCAATACAAATCCACACCGTTAATATTTAAGTATACTTAACAACTACCCAAAGTTTTATGCTTTAACCTACAATTGGAAATATTATAGTCTAATACTAATGGGGTTTTCCCGCTTTGGGAATGTTAATATTAGACTCTTGCACAGTGCGCACTATTTTGACACAAATATTTTTGACGTGATTTTCATTTTTTATATAGCTCATATAAGGAAAAAAGCAAAAAATGGGCCCCCTTACCCTAGGGGTGGTCACCTTGGGTTAAAACATAGCCTATGACCTATTCCAGGTCAAATTGGGGTCCCCTGCAAAATTTCACCACCCTGGGTCCAACGGTGTGGATTTGTATTGGTAACAAACAAACAAACAAACAAACTTTCAGCTTTATATATTACATTACAGTTGATTTTTTATATTCCTTTAAGTATTCTTAAAAATAAATCTCCTAATCATTTTGTTACTTGTGTTTAGTGTTTGAGGAGGAATGTTGAAAAATGTTCCATATGTAAATTAATTTTGGTATTAATAAAGTATTTATTAGTGTTCGTCTGGCCCATCTCCCTTGGACTCTTTGGAAAAGGAAAAGTAAATAAAATGGACAAAGTCTTTTTGGAATTGTGCTGCTCACGAGGCTTGTGTGTGATCAACACTTTCTTCAAGTGCAAGGATATACATCAAGTATCTTGGAGACACCCTCGATACCACCAATGGCACCAGGCGTGCACAACTAGCAAGCGTCCTACTCACTCGCAGCTATCACAGTGCTGACTGTGACACGGATCATTCCCTTGTCGCCAGCAAAGTACGAATAATGAGGAAAAACTCGTATCACACCAAGAAAAAGGGAAGTCTACGCATTAATACCTCCTGCATGAAAGACCCTGCGATAACACTGCTGTTCACAGACAAGGTAAAGGAAAGTCTCTCAAAGACGTCCACATGCTTCACCATTGACTCCAAATGGACGCATCTGAGAGACACAATCTATACATCCGCAACACAAGCTTTTGGCACAAAATCTAATAAAAACACTGACTTGTTTGACAAACATTGGGATGAGATGAAACCTGTCACTGAAGCAAAAAGGAAATTTCTTACGAATTATAAGGAAATGCCTACACCCTACAGGTTGCATGCCTTAAAAACAGCCAAATCACTTGCCCAAAAGGATGCACGTAAATGTGTTAATATCTAATGGCTTAACTCTGTTCCAGTATACAATCATCTGCAGACATGGGCAATGCAAAAGTCATGTACGAAAACATCAAAAAGGCAACGGGCCCCTTGACGTCAAACGTTGCTACCCTAAAGTCCAAAAGTGGAGAAATTATTCAAGACCAGGCAGCACAGCTAAAACGGGGGGTTGAGCATTATCTTAAAGTGTATTCAACTGTTACCACAGTATCCAGCACCTCTCTAGATGACATTCCAGATATGGCACTCATGGAAGAACTTGATGTCGTTCCCACACAGGAAGAGCTGAGTAAAGCGATTGACAGCCTAGCTTATCTTATCTTATCTTATCTTATATGTTACAGACACTCCTTCTGTACAGAAGATTATTGCGTCCAACGTATTTCTATGGTTTGTGTTTAGTCCTGTATTCTTACTAGAGTTTTAAAAGATGATAAAGTGGTGGCTTTCCTGGTTTCCTCAGGCAACCCATTCCACGCCCGAACACCGGACGGAAAGAAAGAAAACTTGTATGTGTTCTTGCATATGGAACAAGAAAGGTGTTTTAACTTTATGTCTATTTGAGGGTTGTATTAGGTTATCTTTGTGTTGTATTTCTAAATTAGAATTAATTGTCTTATGTATAATTACTAATTTACTCTTGGTTCTTCTATCCTCTAGTGTTTCAAGGTTTAATGATTTAACTAACGGTGTTACTCTTGCCAGTTTTGAATACTCTCCAGTAATGAATCTGGCAGCTCTACTTTGGATTCGTTCTAACTTATCAATATTTTCTTTGGTGGATTGGTCCCATACAGAAGATGCATATTCTAGTATAGGAAAATCGCCTGGGAATGATGAAATACCACCAGAGGTTCTAAAGATTTGCAAGACAGCTTTACTCCTACAATTGCATAAAACTCTGTCCCTCTGCTGGGATCAGGGCTACATCCCCCAAGACATAAAGGATGCAAATATAGTGACACTATATAAAAACAAAGGTGATAGGAGTGATTGCAACAATTATCGCCGTATTTCACTCCTTAGTATTGTTGGAAAGGCCTTTGCCCGTGTTATACTAACACGTTTACAGGGCCTAGCATCCCGTGTGTATCCAGAATCTAAGTGCTGTTTCCGGTCCGGTCGGTCTACAATAGACCTGGTTTTCTCCATACGACAGCTCCAGGAAAAATGCAGAGAGCAGCAGATGCAACTATACATTGCCTTTGTGGACCTTACAAAGGCCTTCGACTTCGTCAGTCGCAACAGGCTATTCCAAATACTGGTAAAAATCGGCTGTCTCCCTCAACTACTTGCCATCATCAAACAGTTCCATGAAAATAAGCTTGGCACAGTGCAGTTCGATGGAGCTAAGTCAGAGGCCTTCACAGTCAGCAGTGGAGTTAAACAAGGTTGTGTACTCGCACCAACATTCTTTGCAATATTGTTCTCTGTACTTCTTCGATACGCATTCAAGGATAGCAGTGTGGCAATCTGGTTACATACCATATCTGATGGAGAACTTTTCAACACTGCCTGCCTCCGAGCCAAGACCAAAACGATGATGTTCTAATTCGAGAGCTACTATTTCCGGATGATGCGGCACTAACAGCAAATAAAGAACCTTTTTTGCAACAACTCGTGTCAAGCTTTTCCAATGCCTGCAAAAAATTTGGTCTGCAAATCAGCCTGAAAAAGACAAACATCATGGCCCAAGACACTCGACCTTCTCCTACCATAAATATCGATAATGAAAACTTAGAGATTGTGGACAGTTCAACCTACTTGGGATCCAAGGTTTCCAAAACGCTGTCCATTGAAAATGAAGTAAACAGCAGAATTGGCAAGGCAGCTGCAACAATTGCTAAACTAAATAAGCGGGTCTAGCAAAACACCAAGCTAACGGAGAAAACAAAACTGTACGTCCATCGAGCCTGTGTCATCAGTACACTACTATATGGGAGCGAGACATGGACCACTTATACATCGAAAGAGCGCAAGCTTAACAGCTTCCATTTGAGATGCCTGCGTCGCATCTTTGGTATTAAATTGCAAGACAAAGTGCCTAATAGTGAGGTCCTAACACGTGCTAATACCCAAAGCATGTTCACATTTCTTAGTGAAAGACGCCTGAGGTGGCTAGGACATGTCAAAAAAATGAGCCCCAGTCCGCATCCCGAAGGACCTCCTATATGGTGAACATGGTTCAGGAGAGAGGGAAACAGGTCGCTCACGCTTGCGATTTAAAGATATCTGTCATAGGGACATGAAAGCAGCCAAAATACATACAAGTGACTGAAAGTGTAAGGCAGAAGACCGATCTACGTGGCGCGCAGTTGTCAAAAAGGGCGTCATAATAGCCGAGGAGCGAATAATGGAGGAAGCTGCAGACAGAAGAGCTAGAAGAAAGGCCAAAACATTTGGAAGCACAGAACTCCTGTGTAAAAACTATGGCAAAGACTGTCACTCAAGGATAGGACTGCACAGCTACTCGAGAAAATGCAACCAAACCCAACGGTGATGCACCATCGTCTCGCGAGACGGAAGGAAGCCGATTTATACAATGTGAGGATTTTGTGAAAAAATTTTACTAGGAAATCCCATGTTCCTTTATGTGATTTAAGTGGGTTGTTACTGAATGAAGCCGAGTGGTGGCTAAGTTTATTTAAAACAATAAGGTACAAGTCACTTTTTAAGGTGAGGCTACAGGTTTATTGTAATTATTTACATTATACACACATATACAAATCAGTAAGTTCCATCAATTTTCACTCTCCGCTCCTCTCACTCAAACTCGACAATTCTACAGATCAGGGGCAGTGTGTTACCCCCCATTGGCCATGTCCCTACTCATCACGTGACTGACCGCCCCGTGCTGTAAAGATGCCTGTTAAGTGGTCAGTCTCTCTGCTTAAAATCTTCTGACTTCAAGGGCTGGGTACAACCTGAAGTGACCCATGACGGTCATCAACGCCAACTGCAGATGTTAGCTCCAGCAGACGGCTACATGAATGTTAATCTGTATATTAGTATGTCCTTCTTTCCTGCCAAGTTAAGGGGGAAGTTGTCATTATTCGTGAGCATTCCTATTCACACAATTTCCGACTTCTTAAAAATTTACTTTCTATCCACTTTCTAATACAAATACCACAAAGTTTTCTATGATTCTTTTGATCGATTTGTTGCTTTGTTTAAAGAATGCAGTGTTGTCGGCGATTGCTAATGTTTTCCTTCTCCTCTATTTGATAGGTGAATTCTTCTTATGGGGTTTTTTTAAACTATTTTCTTTTCTAACAATGGCCCTATCGCAGTGATATACAAGTAAGGTGAGAGAGGACATCCCTGCCTAACTGATTTTTGTATTTTTATTGCTGCTGATAGTGTATTCTTAATTAGTAGCTTACTAATGTAAAATTTATATATTATTTTAACCCAGTCACACCTGTTGTTGTTTAGATTATTTTGCATTGAACCTTTTGTGCAAGTTTGTGGGAGAAATATATCGAATGCTTTTCTCGGTTGATAGCAAAGATACTTGCTTCAATGTTTTTATCTTTGGCATACTGTTTTACATCTGTAATACATTGATTATGATTGTTTATATTCCTATCTATAATACTAAATTGTTTGTCTGGATGCACTAAATGTTTTAGGTATGGTTTATTTTTTTTTCTATTACTTTAGAAATCATTTTGTAGTCTGTCTTGGCTCTATGAATGCCATTTTCTTTTTTCATTCTATCTAGCGGTGTAGTAGGCTTGTAACTGTTCATGCGTAGGCATTTGCACCAACCATGGCCCTTTAAAGCAAGTAAAAAAAACAAAGAGGGTGTGAAACTCTTGCGCTTCAACAAAATCGTCTCAGTCCACTGCATGATTCATATTTGAAAGTCTCGTTTCTAAATCATTACCCAAAGATTTGCCTTTGGTTATAACCCACGTTGTTCAAGTCTTGAATTTCATCAAGTCTCAACCACTCAAGTCACGACTCTTTGCACAACTTTTTTAAGCAACGGACTCCAATTTCAAGTGACTACATTATCATACGGAAGTTCGCTGGCTTTCAAAAGGAAAAGTTCTTGACAGACTGATACATCATAAAATAGAAGTAATTTTTCCCTTGAAACTGAAGATCAAAATTTTCCAATTCCACCTACATAACGATATCTGGTGGTTGAAGGGTTAGTTTTTTTTATTCCAATTTATTTGATAAACTGAATTTTAAAAAAATTAGTATTTTTTACGGTTTGATGTTAGGGTGTGTTAATGACTTAAATGTGGTACATAAGAGTAGTGTGCGCACCAGACGATTGTGCTTCTTTCAAACAAAGACGCACAAGGAGTGAAAGGACATAGAGAGAGAATGGCGGTTTGATGTTATCAACATGAAGCTTAGTATTTTTGGGGGGTTTGATAGTAAAAAGTATTGATATTGTTGTAGACAGGAATAGAAGGACTTCTATTATACAGATTAAACATATATATTTATTTCAATAGTATTTGACTTCTTTGACTTTGGCCTGCCTTTAAAAGGATTGTGGTCGCATTTTAACCTTATGAATTTAATGACTTATAATATATCTGTGGCTAACGGCGGACCTCGATTCCCACTAGACAACGAATTCGCCACAGTATTCAAGGACCATCAGATAAAATCATTACATCTTCATTGATGTTAGAGTCATTTAATGAGAAATTGTCATCGTTGAAAAGAAAATTTTGAAAGAAATATTCGAATTCTTTCCAACAGCTAACAATTTCAAGACATGAAAAATAAAGGGTTAATAGGTAACGAAATTTTGAATACACTCAGTCAACTTCAATCTCCTCTTCGACATTACTTTCAGTTTGCAAATAGTGAAGAAGTCAATTTACACTCAAGAGGAGGAGGAGCTGACCGAATTACGACATAATTTTTTTTTTATCAAACTGCGTTCACCAACACGAGAGAGACGAAAGAGACTCCTCACAGTTATTGCATACTGCTTGTCAACTTTTGAGCCTCGAGGAAATATTATTTGTTCCTTTTTGCAGGGACATACATCGCACTGATACATCACAGTAAAATAGAAAAGTTTTATCTTCTTAATAAAAGGAGTTAAAATTACATTTATTTGTCGTTAAAATTCTCGAATATTAATTGAGTGTCGTTACCCAAAAATGTTTCAGAAACACTGTTCTATAGATTACATCGAGACAGTAAAAGAAAATATTGAGAAAATTAAGAGAGTTTTTCTTTTGGAACTTTGAAAGCTGTTGCTATATGTATGATCTAACAGATGTCTGTCTCATGGTAATTTGATAAGGTCATATTGCGGACGATGGTTATCTTGTAAAAGCATCGGGAATAAACGCGCTATTTGTTGCATGTTGTCCTACCTAGAACAATGGAACGCATTAATCAGTTATCATTTAACAACTCGGACTATAACAATACTAAGACACTCAGGCTATAGTTTTGTATCCTAACATTGTCTTGATTGAAGCCACGTTGACGGTAACATATGGTATTTTGACCTGTGTTTTTGTAGAAAATTCTGAGTGCAAATCAAATATCAAGTGTTGCCTTCCCCCTACCTCGAAGACAATACATTTAATTTTAGGTCTTATTCATTTATATAAATGTAGCTCATCTCACTGCACAGGTACACTAACTCACCCCAGATTACTAAAATTAACACCCAGCAAAACAGGGTTCAGACAGAACAAATAAAGCTGATAATTTGAGATCGAACAAATAAAAACTGCCATCACAGATACAGACAGAGAATCACCGAGATCCACCTACAAGAAGACCCCACTGAACAAAAGCCAATATTAAAGTAAGTATATCTTATAGTTTTACTTCAAAATTATTATTTTCTGGCACTAAAGAGACAATGAGACTTTTATTTCTTACTATTAAAATACATTAACTTATTTTAAAATTTAAAGAACAGAAAGGTTGTTTACTGCATATTCTTTATTAACACTGGGATTCTTGTAAAGTTTAACTGAATTTTGTGTTGGCGTTCCCTTGATATTTCCGGATGTATATAGTACTTGGGCTAGAATGATAAATGAAATATAAGTTACTTCAAAAAATCATCAAGAATATTTAAATGTGTACCTAAAACAATAAATAAAAGTATCAATTTCATATGAGAAATAATACTCTAATATTGAGCTCAATAGATACGTGAAATATATAACAAAATCAGTCTATCTCATTATCTTGGTTATAAGAAGAAAGTCATTTTAGAAAATAATATTTTAAAATATGCTTCTATTTTACGTTAAAATTGCTGTATCTCCATGGGTGAAAATGAGATGTAAAAATTGAACTATTGCTATTATTCAAAAGCTTTCTGATACAAAGATTTGCTCTCGGTTTTGTGCGTACATGTCATGCAATATTTTATAACTTCCTTTTCTGTGCTTACAATTGCAATGAAATTATAAACAGATTGCTATTTAAATTTTTTTTAAGAAATCAATAAGTAATTGGCATTACTACTTTCTATTAATATAAATAAAACATCAACTACTCATGGAAGCCATTTATTATCTAATGTGTGCGATAGCTTTTGTTTCGAGAAATATTTGTAGTTTTGGTTTGATATTATTTTTGTAGGGCTTGTGTAAATTTTGCTTTGTTTCACTTTTGGAATGTTTTTGGGATTGGTTTTAAAATTATTTATTTATTTATTTTTTAAATATGCTTAATCTTAAAAATGCATCTTTTACCCTTCGATCAATTTTTGGTTTAATTTTTTATTATTGAAAGTTAGGTTTTCATTTTTTTTTTTTGGATTCGTTAAGAATTACATGATTGAATTTTTTTTATTATTTTCAGGCTTTATTTTGTAAAAAAAAAAAAATGAATGCAGGGTTAATTGCTTAGTTTGAATTTAGATTTTCTTTTAAAACGATTTTATTTTTCATTTCATACTTATTTTTTACCTATTTGTTCTAAGCAATCCCCTTGGTATTTCACTTAGATTGATTTTAAACAATCAGGTTAATTTTAGGGTTATTGGCAGAAATATTTTGAGAATGATGTTTAAAAACATGTTTTTGCTTTGACGATTGAATAAAGATTGGGGATATTTAGGATAACTTTTTATTGTTTTTACTATTTAAAAATGTGTTGTTTTTTTTACTAATTATTATGTGATTGAGTTAAAGCTTGCTCAAAAGCTATGGTTTCTGTTACTTTCCTCTCGTTAAAACTTTTCTTTTAGCGTTTAAATAAAGTTTCTCTCGTATTTGGTTTACAAATTTTAAGGTTTGGCTTAGAATTATTATTGTTGATTTCAGGAGAGTAAGTTTAGTTTTATTTATTATTTTAAATTATTGTTTATGTCAAAGAACTATTTTAGAATTATTATTAGATTTTATTCTTGCTTTTAAGTTGTGCCTTTAAATAGCCTTACAGGTTGCTAAATATCTATATAATAATGCGCCTAAGCACATTTCCGTCCGTCAGTGTGTGTGTGTGAAGCCCCTATACCACGCAACTCTTGCTAACTTTTTTTAAAAATGAAAATTTAGACTTAAAATCATAATGATTTTGGGTTTGAGATTAACAGAGGGTGTGGTTTTGCGCGCCGTAAAAGAAAAACAATCAAGTGGCGTCATGAAGCTTTTATTATATTAATTTATTTCATGTTACTTTTTCTCTTGATTATAATCCGAGTGTGTGAATATGCATGTGTGCGAGTGTGTTTATGTGTATGTGTGTAAGTGCGTCTGTGTGTGCGTGTGACTGTGTGTTTGTATTAGTTGTGAAATAACGATTTAATTCATAGATTGCTAAAAGTGAAATTAAATATTGAAAAGACGTTACCACGTAATGGTTTATGTATAGTTAAAATTATGCACTGGATTATGAAAAATTCCGTCAATTTTATGAACACAAGTCTCTGCCGATGCGATCTTTGTGGGTGCTTGAATAAAAGATAACGGGAAGTCATTGAATGTGACTTAAAAAACTGTTAATGAGAAGATCAATCTCCAATCATTTTTTCAGAGATGGTTTTACTTTATTTAAGAAGAATTTAGCCCTTGCGCATTAGTTGGACGATTACTCGCATGAATTGCCTCAATGGAAAATAAACAGTGAAATGAACTTATAGTCGCTATTGAAAGTGCATTATTTATAGTTATAATATGTAATTGGATAAGATTGAGGCTAATTAGCGCTAATTAAAAAAATGGAACCTTTCTAAATTTTTAATTGTATTTTACAATAATAAAATCACACGAAGATGGGTCGAACTAATTAATTTCTTTTAGTCACTGTTAAATAACTATAGAAATAAATGTGAAGAAATTATTTAATTGCAGACGAAATATCAATTTTACATTTTAATATAAGCTTTTATACATCTACGTATATAATCAGATAGAGGCAAATATTCTACGGGCGTATAACAAGTCAAAATTACAGAAAATGAAATTTCTTAATAGAAAAATTAACACGGAACCGCTTTTGAAACATTTAACAAGTGATTTATCATAAAAACAATTGCAAATATTAATTAGGAGGAAGATTTATTTCTCTTAGGTGCTTATTTAATACAAGTAAGTGTTTTGGATCGATTTCATTATAAAATGACAATAAGGAACTTCGTATTGAAAGTAAACGCTCAGGGATTTTAAATAATAAAATGGTACGTGTATAAGCGTTTATACACTGTTGTAAGAGTGGTGTTAAATAGCGGAAATGTAATTTTTTTTT
>MUZC01004544.1:182946-246969 GCA_002072015.1 Radix auricularia | reverse complement strand
AATCCTATTCATTTGACTAAGTCATGCTAAGCCTAGAAATAGAAATAATGCTTTGGAGAGCTTTTCCAATGAAAAAAAGTAATCTTAACACATGTATTTTACTCTAAGACCTAACGATTGATGAAAAATCCATTAAAAAATTGGGTACATTTCTCGAACAATGCTGTTGCATGACATACGCTTCGGGTAAAAACTGTTCTTTAAGTTGTAAATATATCAAGTGTAAAGAAATATCACGGGTATTACGACTTATACATAGGATCTAGCATAAGGAAGTGCGTGTTATGTCGAAAAACACAGTGACAACAATTCATTTTGTGCCAAGCTGTTTTGAGTTTATTAGATGAATAGTTTACAACGGGAAAAAAGATTGATATAAAGTGAATTGTTACTATTAGGAAAAATGTGCGGGAATATATAATCATTGACATAAAATTTATAAAAAGATCAATTTCTAACCATTTTCTTAAAAAGCAGCATTGTTCTCATGTTTTTATTCACGTTAAAGGAACATGTGCCTTTAAAACAAGTTAACCATATTTTCTACTCTCCCCAAGCCACAATATTCACAAATATTATCTGGCTTAAAATATCCTATTCGTCTTGAACTAATTTCATGCTTAGACTATAAATGAAATGGGTGTTTAGCCAGCTATTTCTAAGAACCAAAGAAATCCTGTGGAAAGATATAGTTTTCATGTTTTGAGTCACATGAGAAGAAAGTGAACTTTGCCCGTTATCTTTTTTGTAACTGTTAACGACATCTGTTATTCTGGTAGAGACTATACCATGCGTTATTAAAGGGGTTCATGCATGGTGAAAGAAAGCCATCAATCGATCTGAAAGAAAGGATGTGGTTGAGCAAGCCAGGGCCCTACATGGGCTGTAGAGCCATGGATTATAATGATGTTGCTATATTAAAGCAAAAATACAAAATTGATGGGTAATATTTAAACTAATTATATGTTTATTTTTCTAGACACACTTATCTTTGTTTTTTATTAAGAAGGGTTTGATTTATCACAACCCTAAATTCCAGATCCGTTAATATTAATTTTTAAAAAGAATTTGAGACCTAAAACTAAATAAAGTTACTCTTATTGTGCCTACCCCGTAGCATAGCACGGGTATTTTGCTCGTTTTTAGATATGTGGCTTAGCTCGGATTAAGTCGTAGGCGCTTAGATCTTTTATTTAAAAATGCTTTTGTACTAAAAAGTGATTCAATAACTTACACAATTACCTTGTTATTTCTTGTGTAAAGTTATTAAGGTTTCTATGTAGAATGTAATAGTATTTATGAAGCTAAATGCCAAAAGCAGACAATAACATAATCAGGATGAAAAAATGTGTAATGTGTAATCTCCAATTCAGTTCACTCTAAGAGCAACTCATGAGGTTTTCGATGTCTGGACAACAGAAAAATATTGCATACGCACGAAATGGGGCGGAATGCTCTATGGGATGATCCATAGTGTGATGTATTTATAAATGGTCTTCAATTAAAGGAAATGAAGTCTTAGTTGAGCTTAATTAATATACTTTATTGTTTCTTTATAAATTATCTATGACTACTAGTTTCCATGAGAACTTTCTCGGGGCTTGTAAGACATGCGGCTCCCATCTCCTATTCAAATCAGATGATTACTTTGTTAGTAATATTTATTTATTACCAAGTTTTTTTGTGACTTGATCTGAGCTTGTTAGGAGAGCGCACGATTGACTTCGCTAACCAACCGGGATTTTTAAAATAAATCTTTTTTTAAAAAGTTTTAAATTTTTTTTTAGCTCTTACTGTTCCAAAAAAATATAGATTCGAGTGCATGCCTCTCAAAAATCGGTATTGAAAAAGCATTCCACTTTATGAAAAATAAATATATTAGGTAATCAAGTGTACGCTTGTTTTTAACCCTAATTTCTTTTTTTCACATAATTCACAAAATGAAGACCGTATATGGAAAAAATATCGCATTTAATTTCATGAAAGTCACATTAAATGCCTTCTCGTGGTCAATATTTTAATGGTGACGAAGCATATTTACAATATACTTTAAAAACGAAATAAACCATTTTGTACTTTGTATAATAATTTTTTTCCTTGTCACTCTTTAAGCATTTAAAATGACATTAAAGATTAATTTTTCGGTTAAACATTAAGAAACTTTTCGGTTAAAAATGAAGAAACTTAAAAGATTAAATTATTATTTTAGCCAATCACTTACACATTATTAGAAGTCAAACAACTTTTTTTATAACTACAAAAATATTAATAAATAGTGGCCAATAAATAATAATTTCCTTACAATCACACGAACATTTTTTATTTAAGCTATTGACTGACATTAAATGTTCAAAATGTGATTAAGGTTGCTTTCTATGATTCTAACTATTTGTTTCTTATAAACCAAAATAAAGAGTATTAATCCTAATAGCAGCAATGGAATCTGACTCAATGACATAAAATGACGACAGCTCTTCTGATTACTAACTGCGTTACAAAATTGAGATAAAAGTCTCTAAATCCATTAACCATCTAAAATGGTGAGACTTAATGAACATTGGTATACGATAATGTTATTCCTTACAAGACCGTTTTGGGTGTATCACTTTACGGCAGCTCCATGTTAATGTTTGCTCCATTCGGCTGCTTATATTGTCATCACTTTAACCAAATAATGTCAATACATTTGTCTTTTTTCTTAGTTGCTTAAAAGATGACATAGAAAGGATATATTCCAATGTCATTTAGATTTTCAACAAAAAATTTCATAAATGTTACAAAAGAAATCATACATTTAAATGTTTGACTTTTATCGAAAAAAATATTAATTAAACGTTAAATTTAAAAAAAAATAACGACTAACTAAATTTAAGTTAATCATTAACAAACTTAATATATGTATATATATATATATATATATTAGGGTGATAACTATTTTCATTTTTTTTTCTTGACGAATATAAAACCCCTCACATTCGAGAAACAGTTGTACGCAGATAACAGTAGGAACATTAATTTTTTTTTTAATTGAAAAAAGTTCCCCCACCTTTTCATTTTCTTTTGGTCACTCAGATCTGTTTGACTAGCAGTAAGGCCCGCGTTGAAGCGCGCCTTGATAGCGCTCTTTTTTGTAATGAAATCATAGAATGTAGAAACTCTTCATTTAGTGAGAGAAGCTGTAGTTAATTTTCGGAAGGGGCGGTATTAGCTTTTGCTAGTGTTATTCCTCAACTCGCGAAGTGTGGTCGTTTTTTTAAAGGTTTATTTGTCTTTTTAATAAATTAAGATGTGACTTCGTTATAGTATTTTTATGTTGTAAAAATAATCAAAATAAAGTACAGATAAAAATAGTAAAAAACTCTTCATGGTCTTTTGGATACGTAAAAAAAACATTCTTATCCTTAAAGATAAAGTCAGGATGATATACTGGAATACATTACAAAAAAATTAAATATTTTTTTATGACTATCCTGTTATCAGAGAAAGATTGCAAGTCTTGCCGAGAGAAAAAAAAGTGCAATATATTTAAAAACTTTGAAACCATAATAAAATGTCCTATAAAAATTAAAGCTAGTGTAAAATCAAACAGGAGTATTTACATGAATAATCTACCCCCATTTTCTAAACAGAAAATGAATCCAACTGTTCCATTTGTGATAAGATAAACAATCTCACACGTATGCCGACAAACTTTCAAATTCTTGGACACTTCACTTTTCTGTTTAAAAGAAAGGAACGCGACTGGATCAAATAAAAATTATGATTACGAATATAGAATTGCTCTGGAGGGAAATTTTAGACTTTCCACTATTATCCAGCGCACTCATTAGAAAGAAACTCAATAGGCTGACTGATCTATATGACAAAAACAAAAAGAAACCGTCTCATAATATCACTGCAAAATTTCTCATTTATTTAATGTCACAATCATTAATGGAGAATAGAAAAGCACAGAGGATAAAGAACTCTACCACAGGCAGGTTACGAGTAGAAAAAAAGGTTGTTTATTCAATAGTCAAACAAGCCCCTTTGGCATCCATCTACCCCCAAAAAATGAATCCAACTATCAAAAGCTCAAGCTCAAGCCAGCTCTTCTCAATCACAACCCACACAAACACATAAAACTGTCTCAGAATCTTCGGATTAGTAAACCTCTCCTTCCTTAGCCAAGTTGCAAACCTCTTCTTCCATGTCATCGTATCCTGAACTCTAACCGAAATACAAAAGAGCAAGCATAACAAACTGCGGGTTTACTAGTACACAAAAACAACATTTCTACACAGAAGCACATAACGTTCTTGCAACCATTGCTGAACAGGGTCATGATGTGCTGGTTCCAAGTCAGGCGGGTGTATGGAAACGAGTAATCTCTGAAGGACAGAAAATGAAAATAAAAATTGCTCAAAATCATCAAAGCAAACATCCCTATTGTCTCCAGTTTGATGGTAAAAGGTTGCAAGGAACTACATAAGCTAATTGATGAAAATGATGTTTGGGAAAATATTTGCATGATAATCTGCGACACGACCTCAGTAAATACTGGTCTTTTCCATGGAATTGTAAAGCTTAAACAGGATGATGTCATCATTATGTACTCGACCTCTTTCTGAAGCATATCACGTGCATTATATGTTGTTACAGCATTTTTTTATACCAGAGTGGCGCTGCGTCTTTGCTCTAGCATGCGACTTCATCTGCTACGAATGGGCAAATGCTTGGTTCCATTCGCAGCACTACCATAACGCGTACTTTAGTGTTTTAAACACACATTGGTCAGTCAAAGAAACATTTATTGACATTCCCACATTAAACCAAATTGCTGAACGTGCTGTAAAACTGACGGAGGAACTTCATGCGAACTCGCGAAAAGCTGAATTTTTTAATCTGAAGTTCATAGGAAAAAAATATGTTTTAAACATTTCTTATACATTTTGTACTACTCTAAATCTCATTGGTTAATAAATGTTGCTTAGTTATTAGATTTCATCGTTCTACTTTTGCTTTTAAAAAATGTCCTTTTTTGAAAAAAAAAATGTCTTTAAAAAAAAAATTTAAAAATTCACTTTTATTTTCTAAAAGGTGGGGGGAAATTTTTGAAAAATAATCAAAAATGCAATTGATATTCTTAAATTACACATAAAGGGCATCCACAATACATAAGATTTTGCTATGTTGGGATTTGATTTTAAAACAGAATTGTTTTTTTTTTTTAAAAAAAAACTTTTTAAAAAGTAAGTTAATACATTTTGAAAGAAAACTGCAAATTATTGAACAGTATGACACGTCCTTTAAAAAAAAAATAATTCTTTATACGATATTGTATTCCTGTTGTATAATATTGATCAAATAATAAAATCAAAACTGCTTGTCGCAAAATGAGTTGTTTATAGTGAGTTTTTTTAGCGCATTTTCGAGAAGTCGAAATGCGCTATTGTATCCGTTTTGTCCGTCTGTCCGTCCGTCCGTCTGTCATCACCCTAGATCTCAGCATCCATAAGTCCTAGACCCATGATGTATGTATGTTTTTTGTATGTCCTGACCTGCCATTTGTGCATCTACACTCAGTTACTCGATCCGACCTCTTGTAGTGGCAGTAGAGCTCCTGGAAGTGCCATATGACCTCATTTTCCATACAAATTTTTAAAATTTTATTTCACTAAAATGTTCAAAATTTTGTGCTGATCATTTCTGACTAGGAAAATGCGCAAACACGTCCTGAGTCCAAAAAGGGACCAGGCTTAACATGATTTTTTTAACAGCCTATGCAATTCTAATGTTAGACTATAAGTCGTAATGCCCGTGATATTTCTTTACTTTGGATATATTTACACTTTATAGAACAGTACAGTTTTTACACAAAGCGTATGCCACGTATCCGCATTGCGCTAGAAATGTACCCAACTTTTTATATGGATGCTTCATCATTAGTTACCTCCATAAATACAAGTTTCTTAGGATTACATTTTTCATGGGGAAAGATCTTCAAAACATTTGTTCTATATCCAGGTTAAGCATGACAATAGTCAAATGATTAGGATAGATTTTAATTTTTAATATTTATTATGTAAATATTGATGCTAATTGAAGGTAAATATAAGGTTTACTTGTTTTAAACAAACACTTAAAATCGCAAGGTTTAAGCTTAAAATTTACCCTGTTAGTCTACCTTAAGATATGCAAAAAAATAGATATGTAACGGTTATTATGCTATAGTGTTTATGCCATCCAGGATATTATTGACTACAGCCCACAGCAATGAAAAGTATTTTTCAAAAAGTCAGAAATTTACAACTCAATATAAAAAAATAAACGTTTCATTAATTAGCTACAATCTTACGCACATGCATATAATTCCTACATTTACATCTTTTTCGTCTCTAACAGTACCGCAATAATTTTTAATCTATATATTACTTTGGGGCAGTTTATGGTGTAATCTTTCCAGAAAAAAAATCACATAAACTATTGAAACACCTGAGCTAAATAAATCCTTCAACCTCACGAACACTTTATTGCCATCTTCACTCATCCCTTGTTTCATGCATGAAATACTGTTCTGTGTGCATTTTCTATTTATAAATTTAATTCTATGGATTTAATGTTTTTATTCGCTTGCATAAAGTTTACTGATTTTAAAAAAAAATTGTGCCAGCTTGCTATTTAATGTTTTATGATGCCAAAAATTGATAATATATTACAATAAAGTCAAGAATAGTCTAGGAAAATATAAACTACTTATCGTGTTATAGGTGCAAAGTTAGCAGACAGAAATAAACAAAACACACACGCAACCATATACGCCCTCTCTCTTTCACAAACACATGGACCAATAGACAACTGTACAGTTATTAACCGAAGCACGTACCATGAAATCGCATTTTCATATAAATATTATGTATTTATATTAAAAAAAAATTATATATATATATATATTATTTTTTTAAAAGAAAAAAGATAAGCTTTATTGTTCCTCTACCCGTTATTCCGCAACATGCAATGAACTTGATAAATACTGAAAATTACTGATTCACTTATTAGCTATGTAGGAAGAAGTATGAAACTTTATTTAGTTGTTAAGGAACATCCTTCAATGGTAACAGTGATAATGATTATATAAATTATCACAAACAGGGACCAGGGGTTAAAATGTAGTTTTTTTCATAATTTAAAATGTTACTCATAACTAATTCCTTAAATCACTAAATTCAACCTCCCGTGTAGATAAAACAATGAAATTATAGGAGGTTATTGAGTACACTTCTACAATGGTAACAATTGAAAACGAATTTCAAATTCACACTCATGGGGGTCGGAAACCAATTATCTATTTTTTTCCAGTATATGGGCTTAAAAATTAAAAGTCCCTACTTCTTCTATTTCCCGAATAAGTAGTATCATGAAACTTTTGGTCGTTTTTAAGTAACATTCCACGATGGTAAAAGGTAAATGAAAGAATATACATTATCACATACTGGGGATAAATGTAGTTTTTTCCTCATTTTCATTCGTTCGTTCGTTCGTCCGTCGAATCGACAAGGACCACTCTAGTCATCCGAGGGTTGCTGAGACTTGTTTAGCCTATGTGTGCGCAGATGGCTGACAAGACCGATCCTAGCACGGAAAGTTCGGGAACAGAAGGGACATGGGATGAGTGGGTTGTCTCCTGGAGGGTTGACAGCACGGGCCTTTCGGGCTTGCCTCTTCTTTTCTGCGGCGTTGATCCTGTTTGCCTCGCATGTCCTGGCACCTTCGTGGACGGATTGGCGCCATGTGGACCGGTCCAACGCAGCTTCCTCCCACATGTCTGGGTTTATTGCAAACGCTTTCAGAGACGCTTTCAATGTGTCTTTAAAGCGTTTCTTTTGTCCACCATGGGACCTCTGGCCATGCTGGAGCTCGCCATAAAAGAGTCTCTTTGGTAGTCTCTTATTTGGCATTCGGGTTAGGTGTCCTGCCCAGCGAAGCTATGACTGCATCAGAAAGGTGAAGATGCTGGGGAGGCCAGCTCTGGTTAGTACCATGGTGTCTGGAGTTTTGTCCTGCCACTTTATGCCCAGGATTTTATTGAGGCTTGTTGTGTGAAAGTGGTTCAGCTTTTTAATATGGCGTTGATATACGGTCTATGTTTCGCGTGCATAAAGCAGTGTAGGGAGCACCACTGCCCTATATACTTTCACTTTGGTCTGGATGGTAATACCTCTTCTGTTCCAGACATTCGGGTACAACCTGCCAAAAGTGGAGCTGGCCTTGGCAATTCTGACATTCACTTCATCATCGAAGGTGACATTTTGTGACAGTGTGCTGCCTAGGTATATGAAGCGTGTCACGGTGTTGAGTTTCTAGTTGTTGACAGTGATGTTGGGCTCAACATAAGGCTTTCCAGGCGCGGGTTGATTTCAGTCTTCTTTGTGTTATTTGTCAGACCAAAGTTAGTGCAGGCGCTGGAGAACAGGCTAACACTATGTTTTATGTCATCCTCTGAGGCAGCATTGAGGGCACAATCGTCTGCAAAAAGCAGGTCCCTGATTGTGTCTGTCCTGACCTTGGTTTTTGCCTGAAGCCTCCGAAGGTTGAACAGTTTGCCATCCGTACGGTACCTCAGCTTAACACCAAAATCTTCGTTTCTGAAGGCCTCTGTCAGCATGGCAGAAAACATTATGCTAAATAGCGTTGGAGCCAGGACGCAACCCTGCTTGACACCGTTTGTGACAGGAAAAGGGTCAGATGACTCTCCTCTGTCTTGGACTCTGTCTTGCATGCCTTCGTGGAATTGTTGAACCAAGGAAATGAATTTGCTTGGTCAACCATACTTCGCCATGATCTTCCACAAACCCTCTCTGCCAACTGTGTCGAAAGCCTTGGTTAGGTCAACTTAGGTGGAGAAAAGGTCAGAGTTCTGCTCCTGGCATTTCTACTGCAGTTGCCTGGCGGCAAAAACCATTTCGATGGTTCCTCGCTCTCTTCGGAAGCCACACTGGCTTTCAGGCAGGAGTCCTTGGTCAAGATGAGCTGTGAGGCGGTTTAGCATTATTCTGGCTAGGATCTTTTCTTGCGATTGAAAGCAGGGATATGCCTCTGTGGTTGTCAAAAAACCAGTCTATTTCCTTTCCCTTCATAAAGATGTACAATGGATGCATCTTTGAAATCCTGCGGGATCCTCTCTTGCTCCCATATCAAGAGAAATAGCTGGTGGAGTTTTTCAGTTAGGGCTGATCCCCCTTCCTTGTATACCTCAGCTGGTATGGCATCTGAACCAGGTGCTTTGCCACTTGAAAGTAGACAGAATGCTTTCTGGGTCTCGAGCTAGTTTGGTGGGTCATCCAGTGCCTTGTTTGTTGGCACTTGGGGGAGACGATTGATGGCTTCTTCATTGATTGCCGATGGGCGATTAAGGACCTTGGTAAAATGTTCAGCCCACCTCTCCAAGATCTTCCTTTTGTCCGAAATGAGAGTTTTGCCGTCTTCGCTGTGAAGTGGATTTGAGCCTGAGGACGTTGGGCCATACACTTCTCTCAAGGCTTCGTAGAAGTTCTTATAATCACGCCTCTCTGCATAGCATTGGATCTCATCAGCTTTTTTGCTGAGCCAATCGTCCTGCATCTGACAGAGTTTCTGCTGTACAGTTCTACGTATGTTGTTGAATGCTTCTCTCCTTGAAGTTGACTTGGTGTTGTTGAGGTAAGCTTGGTGGAGTTGGTGTTTCTCATCCAGTAACTGCTTGATGACTTCGCAATTCTCGTCAAACCAGTCCTTATTTTTTCTGGTCTGGGGCCCCAGGGTCTCTGTAGCTGAGGTGTAAATCAGCTCTCTAAGCGATGTCCAATCTGCCTCCACGTTCTGGTTTTCCGGAGAGGTGGATCTCAACCGCTCCTCCAGAGCAATCACGAATGACTGCTTGCCACTAGTGGTCTTCAGCTTGGCAACATTCAGCCGTTTTGGGGCCTTCTTCCCTTGCGGGTACCGTTTAGGCTCAATACGAATGTTGAGCTTGGAGAGGATGAGGCGGTGGTCTGTCCAGCATTCAGCACCACACATGGACTTGGTCACTCTTACATCCTGTCTGTCCCTCTTCCTAACGATGACATAGTCAATAAGATGCCAGTGCTTCGAGCGGGGGTGCATCCATGATGTCCGAATGCGCGTAGGGAGGCGGAAGACCCTGTTGGTGATTAGCAGTTCATGTTCAGCACAAGTCTGGAGCAGAAGAAGGCCATTGCTGTTGCATTGGCCCACTCCATGGTGTCCAAGAACTCCCTCCCAGGCACAGTAGTCCTTGCCAACTCTTGCGTTGAAGTCACCTAGCAAGATGAGCTTGTCCTCCTTTGGAACGTCTGCAATGACTGTGTGAAGTCTTCGTAAAACTTTGCCTTGACTTCATCTGGGTTGGTAATGGTTGGGGCGTATGCACTGATGATGGTGACATGCTTCTTACCAGCTAACAGTGGAAATTTCATGGTCATGAGCCTGTCATTCAGTCCCTTGGGTAGTCCAGCCATTTTTCCAACAAGGGTTGTCCTCACTGCAAAGCCAACTCCTGCTTCACGCCGCTCCTCGTTGGGTCTGCCACTCCAGAAGAATGTGTATCCGGAGCCTTTTTCACAGAGCTCTCCTTCGCCCACAAGCCTTGTCTCGCTCAGGGCTGCGATGTCTATATTAAACCTGGCGAGTTCTTTACCAATCAGGACTGTTCTCCTCTGAGGTCTATTTGCATCATCTCTGTCCAGGAGGGTGCGCACATTCCATGCACCCAATGTGAGAGGAACTATCCTCAATTTCTTTTTTATATTTCGACCGCTGGTATAGGGTCACCACCAGCCGCGGTAAGCTGGCAAGGGAAAGCTGGAGCAGGCAATGTTTAGGGCACCTTTTCTAGCCCCTTCCTCATGCCATGGAGGTGAGCAGTGCATTCCTAAAAAGGGCTGCTCAGTCACCCAGGGGGCTGCCGGACTCCACCTCTGCTCCGTGTCGGTGAAGAACGACCCAATGCCCTGGGCCGCCTGTGTGCAGGGTCGCGGCTACGGCTCCCAGTGTACCCACACCTGCCGCTTCGTCGCTTGCCTGTCGCCACAGCACTTGGTGGTGAGGTGAGTTATGGGATGGGATGGATGAAAAAAGTGACTTGCGCGGTGACTTGGATTTAATTGAGAAAGAGTTGCGCAGTTCGTCGATCTCACTCTCTCGTACGAGACCATCATGATCCAGTGGAGACGGCTGGTGATGGAGACGGGTGCAGTGGATGGCCATGATGTCCTGTCTGTCTTGTCATGCCCTTAGTGTTCCACTACACTTTGCTGAGACTCGCCTTCTTGACCGTTGACCATCTAGTGGTTCCTCCGCTCAGTCCATCGAGTCCAGTCTTCACGTGCACAGGTAGACATACCTAGATCACCGAGGGTTTGAGACCCGACGGCTACCCTCACCAGGTTTAGCCAGCCAGTCGAAGCTGTTGTCCGGGGTATGGCCACTGCGCACGCTACAGTTGCTAGGAGCCACTGGTGAGAGCTGAGTGTCAAGTGGGGACCAAGGGTGGGAGAACTACCCACTAGAGAGTACGACGTGTCCCCCACCAGAGGTACTACCCCTCCTTAGCACCCCATACACCCCTCATATAAGCAATATAAAAGCTTAAAATCAACGAACGGAACTGACTGAACTGTCCCTTAACCAGAAGCTGGGTCGTTGGGGCACCATTTGGAGCTGCACACTATCTCATGATATATGTCACGGTTCTGAGCTGCCTTCTGGGAGTCGCTAAATGACACAACGGCCTCTCTGTGATATTGTCCTCACATTTATTTCTTGGTCTGCCTTTTTTTCTTCTTCCCTGGTATGTGCCTTGCAATATCGTTTTTGAGAGACATCCAGATCTTGTCACGTGTCCGTACCTTCGTAATTTCCTCTTTCTAATTGAGGTGAGAAGGTCCTCGTATGGGCCAATGACAGCTTTTATTTTATCGTGGACCGCTTCGTTCGTGATGTGCGCCATGTAGGAGATGTTTAGTACCTTTCGAAAACATCTAATATCTAGCGCATTAATTCTTTTTTGGGGAGTGTGGTACGGGTCCAAGCCTCACAACCATACAGGAAGACTGACATCGCCAAAGAGCGCATTAGTCGAATCTTTGATCTCAGGGAGAGATTCTTGCTTTGCCAGATGTGTAAGTTGCTCAATCCTGCAGTTGTTTGGGCCATTCTTGCAAGAATTTCTGGTTTTGAGCCTTTAACGGATATTATAGCCCCTAGATATTGAAAAGTAGGGACCTCCTTGAGTTTTTGCTCGTTTAACCATATTTCACTTGTGAATTTATTTTTTGCCTTGATCTTGGTCTTCTGTGAATTGATTTCCATGCCATCGGTCTTTGATGTCGTCTCTAGCTTAGCAAGAAATTCTTTTAGTTCGTCCTCGCTGCCAGCTAGGCCGTCTATATTATCGGCGAAGCGTAGGTTAATTATAGTTCTCCGTCCGGTGCTGACGGTTCCGACAAGATTTTCTAGCACATCTATCATAATTCTTTCAAGGAAAAGTTGACGAGGATGGGGGAGACTAAACACCCATGTCTTGAACCAATCTCCCAGCTTGCTGTTGTAGAGTACTGCGCTGGTTGCTCTGTTGTATAAATTCTTGATCACATCAATGAGGTTAGCATTAATATTGAATTTGTGCATAGTTGCCCACAGTGCCGCATTCCACACTCTGTCGAACGCCTTTTTAAAATCTATGAAGACATGAAAGAGATCACTCTGGTGTTGCAGATGTTTTTCACAGAGCACTCGCAGGTTGAAGATCTGCTCTGCTGTGCTATTTCGTGCTCTGAAGCTTTTCTTCTGCAATTATCTGCTCTGCTTGTGGTTTCAGTCTGTTTAGTATTACCATGTGCATGACTTTCCTTGGGTGACTAATCAGGCTGATTTTACGGTAGTTCTGACACAATTGTAGATTACCCTTCTGTGGTAGCGTTATAACCAGCGATTGAGTCCATGGTGTTGGCCATTCTCCTGTCTGCCAGATCTTGTTGCACATGTTTGTTAGAATGTTTATTATTGGGTCACCTCCGGCCTGAATCAGTTCACCTGGGATGTTGTCTGCTCCAGCCAATTTCCAATTTTTCAGTTTTCGCATAGCTCCACCTCATCACGAAGAATAGATTGCAAATCTATATTAGTTGACGTTGGGCAATGGATTCATGGCCCTTGGAGTCTTCATTGTACACCTCAGAACAGTATTCGGTCCATCTTTTGATAATTTCTTGTTCTTCTGTAATACATTTTGCAGTTTTATTTTGTATTTTTGAGATGTGACCTTGCTTGGTGGATGTCAGATCTTTGACAATCTTCTAAGCCGTTTTTGAGTTGTTCCTTAGTAGATTTTCATCGATGTCTGAGCATTGTTGTTCTATCCAAGTTTATTTTTGCTTTATTCATTTCTTTTCGGATCTTTTTATTGATTGCTCTGTATTTAGTTGCTCCTTCTGCAGTATTCTTTACGTTCTTAAGTTTTCTTCTCTTATCGCATAGCTCTAGAATATACGTGGACACCCATGGTATTTTTCTAGCATGTTACTTGCCAAGTACATCTTTTGCTGTCTCAATTATTGTTGTATTGAAGGTATCAGTGATTAGATTATATGTCCATATCGGTTTCTGACTCACATGGTGTGGTCAGTGGAGCAAATTTCCTTCAAACACTTGCCCTGAACACCTCTGCGATTTCTGGATCTTTTAGTTTTTCAAGGTCAAAGCGTAATCGTGAATTGCTTTGTTTTGCTATCTTTTTCTGGTGAGGTGGAAAGTCATCAGCACCAGATAATGATCGCTGCCGATATCCGTCCCATGGAAGCTTCTAGTGTTAGCTGCTTTAATGCTTGATTTGAATCGTCTTTTGACCAATATGTAATCTATCTGGTTACTATGTTCCGCGTCTGGGCTGTGCCAAGTCCATACTCTGGATTTGTTTATGGTGACCAATTGTGTTAGCTAGAAGGAGGTTGTTGTATCGTGCAAATTCGAGTAGTCGAAGCCCTCTATCGTTGGTCACGGCATTGCAAGTGTATCCGTAAGTATCTGCCCAGTTGGTACATAAATGTACTCCAATCTTTACATTCCAGTCACCTTGGACGATGATACTATCTTCCTTTTGTGTTTGATCCAAGATGCCCTGTACTTGGTCATAAAAGGCCTCAATTTCACTATCATCGTGGCTGAATGTAGGAGCATGTATCTGTATATTTGTGATATTGAAGGCTGTGGCTTTCAGGCGAATGGTGATGAAGCGGCTGGAGACAGGAGGACAACCTATGACAGAGTTGTTGTATTTTTATGGATGAGGAATCACACTCCTTGTTCATGTCTGTCCTCCCTGCCGCTGAAGTAGATTTTGTGTCCATATTCTGTTTAAGTTCACCAAATCTTTTCCATCGGGTCTCACACAGTCCCATGACATTCCATTGGTATGGTTCAAATTCGCGGGTCAATTCTTTTGCTTTCCCTGTCGCATGTAAGGTTCTTACATTCCATGTGCCAATAATTATGTCTCCTCTTCTTTTAAGGTTGTATGGGGATGTTGGTTGTCGTGCACCAGTAGTAAATTTTACGTCCCCACCCTGGTGTGTAGTGGTGGACGCGGCCCATGTTAACCCGGGCGACGACCGAACCGGTATGTTTTCAATTAGTATTAAAGTCATGTGGTGTGTCTAGGGCTAGAAATGCTCGGCGGCGCCCATCCCTCTCCAAGCTTGACCACAACCGGTTTCCTCCTTATCAGTGGTCCGCCTTTGGTCATGGACACGTAGCCGTTGAGTTCGCATGTGATCTCGTCCAACCTGGCCGGTGCTACAACTAGGAAGTCATAAACCAAAGGGTGCCGTATCAGGACCACCCCCTCACGTTGTTTAGCCGGTCAGCTGAGACCGTTGCCCGGAAGTTTCGATAGATGGATGAGGACCAGTGAGCTTGACCACCCGAGGGTGCAGCTGTGAGAGCGTCAATAGCTACTAACTCTGCCCAGCGCCCTATACAAATAACATAATTCTGCTATTTATCGTGTAGGTAGAAGATCGAAACTTTTGGAAATCGCTGATTATACTCTTATGACGATAATTGGTTAATTTTTTTTTAAATTTTCAACTTAGGGGTTGTCGTGGGCCCAAAACCATTTTTTTTCTCTAAAATTTGCTACAGAATGTTGAATCAACATTAATTGTTCAGGTTTCCTTGAGGGTAAAAGCTTGAAATTTTTTGAAGATGTTGGCTAACCTCCCACGATGGTAGGAGGCAAAAAATTATAAATCATCTCTCTCTAGGGGGCCAATTGTAGTTTCTTTTCCCAAGAAGACGTATACATATATATATAAATGAAACATTTTTAAATCTCCAAGTTCTTGTGTACGTATGAGCGTACACATTTTGGGAAGGTTTTGAGCACCCTCAAGCAAAAAGTAAAAGATGAAACAAAGATTTATATTATCAGCTTGATAGGATCACGGGAAGTATCTTTGTTATAAAACTTTGTTTTTGTTCTTCCGTAGGACCATAACAGACTGACAAGACGGATTAAGTTAATATAATTAGTAGATCCATCAGGATTCAGATAAAAATGAAAAAAAAATCGAATTGGTGTTACGTGGTTCTTAACTCTAACTAAAATCCTAATTTACGCATCAAAGCGATGGTAAAATTCAAGCATATATATATAAATTTTTCGGGTCACCGATATCTATTGTTCCCTCAAAATCCTACAGAATCCCACAACCAATGAATAATTATATATTATTTACGTATTGAAGAAGTTTACGCGGATGTTAGAAGCGAGTAATTATATATATGTATATATATATATACTAGTTCAAAAGCCTGCTGAATCTGGCAGAACGAGAAACCACAGAAGGGATAACAAAGATATTACCAAATACTGCAATAGAAAAAACCACGTGGCCTTTATTGCCATGAAAAGATTACGATATGAACAGAAATAACAAAGAAATGTATGAAATACTGTAATACTGTAATATAAAATAATATTTTGCCTATATGAACACAATACGATATGAAAATAAGTAACAAAGAGATGTACGAAATACTGAAATAGAAACGAACTTTTATCTTTTATTGCCATGAAAACACAATACCATATGAACAGCTAAATATGAAAGATTTCCTTGTACACCACATTTTTAGTGTAGCAGGTGGAGCTGTCATGGAGCAGTTTCCCTTGTTTAGGACCATCTGCCACATGGACCTTGACATCTGCTGATCTGTGTACACGGGAGAAAGCAACGTATAACTGACCGTGGCTAAACACAGGTTGTGGTAGGTAGATACCGACCTTATCCAGTGTTTGGCCCTGCGATTTGTTTATGGTCATTGCGAAAGCTAACTTCACAGGGAATTGCCTTCTCCGTAGAACAAACGGCAAGTCTGTGGTTGTCGGGGCAATGTCAACTCGTGGAATGAATAGAGTGCGACCTTTGACACTTCCGGACAGAACTTCAGTGATGGTGAGGTTGGGTTTAAGGTCCCTAACCACCAATCTGGTGCCGTTGCATAGACCTCGTTTGATGTTCAAATTGCGAAGAAGAATTATAATTGCTCCGACTTTTAATGATAATTGATGAAGCGGCATTCCCGAAAGTGTTAATTGATGTTGAAATTCCACGGGATAGTTGTGTTCATCATTTGGCGTGCAGTCGTCGATGGAGTCGGAACTTAAGTATGTCCTGGGTTCTCCTTCAAGTAAATGCAGAATCTGATTATTGATAAGGTCCACATCGGCATTTTTAGGGCAGAGAATAGCCTTATTTACAAATTCTTCCGAAACTCTGGCTAGAAGTCGTTCAACGAATATTTCGGAAACAATAGATCCTGTGCAGACCATATGGACTGGAACTTAAACATATTCTCGTCCAATCCATGTTCATTGGTTAATGTTCCATTGCCTAGCTCAATTAACTAAGACGTAAATTCTGGATCAATAGTTCGCATATTACGTGTCAATGTGAGAATTTTAAATTTAGACCAAAGATCGGTAAACTTAATACTCGCTTCGACAATGGCGGCCCTGGTTCCATGAGCAATAATGGGCAAGGTTTGTCTGGAGTCCCCACCCAAGAGAATGGTTTTTCCACCGAAAGGTTTGTCATTTTGCATGCTATCTTTAAGAGTTTGTTCACGCATTTCAATGCTTTTTAGAGGCCATCGTGGATTCATCCCAAATGTTTATTATGGCTCTTCGAAGAATGTCAGCATCTGTGGAGGTCATTCTCATTCTGGAGGTTGATGTGTCGATAATTGTGACAGGAAGTTGAAATTGGGAATGATACGTTCGACCAACTTCCAGTAAATTGGCCGCGATTCCAGTTGATGCAGTAGCTAAAGCAATCTTCTGCGATCATTGCTCTTCGAATGCGATCGTGTTGGTTTCGCGTTTCTCGTCACCGGTATGCCTCCTCGTGTGTTTCTGTTCATCTTCGATTCCTGCGACTATTTCTATCGGCAATTTCGGCGTCATCGAATGTTCTTTTTTCGAGGCATAGTTGTCTCGTGGCAACACGCGAGGGTTTGTAAATTTGTGGAGTTAAAGAAGAAATAATAAAGCAATGCGAATGTGACATTGACGATGGGTACAGGCATAGGAGAAAGGTGTCATACCTTGAATGCGGCGCAGCAATGCAGTTGGCAGTAGGTCAAGAACCGAAAACCGACACACCGACATTAACTGGTTGGTTGTGACTTACATCATGATTTATAACGGAGACAACACTCATAGGCTGGTGGCCGATGTTAGACTCAACACAAATGTATGTTTGTGTGTACACAAATGATGACGTCACAGGTTCGTGCGTTGTTTCGGTAATTGACGTTCTGAGCTAAGACAATGACGACATATACTATTTTTTACGGCTAACACTTTAATTTATTTATACTAATTTTGCACGCCTTTTTTGAGCGCCTTTCGAGCACCTTTTCGCGAACTTTTTACGGGGAGACACACGCATACTTAGGGCGATTATGTATTAGATATAATGCAATTTCTTATCTTAAAAAGCACCCGTAAGTTATTTTCAATGTTCATTATCCTTTGTTGTGATCGAACAGAGCAATCGTCCAACTAATGTACAAGGACTCATTTTCTTCTTATTTAAACCATGACATAAGACCATATCTGAAAAAAATTAGTGATTACAGATTAAAAATATATTTTTAATTATTTAACTCATATTTTATGACTTCCTGTGATCTATCCTTAAGGCACTGATGTAGCACGCATTTGGCAGATACTCTTTAAAAAAGATTAACGTATTTTTTCAGTCAGCATTTATAAACATTTGCTTCATGCTACAAATGCTGATCCATGTGCATTTTTCCATCTTTTTCATGACATTTGATTTTGAAATTAGCCTGTATAAAATTGAGTGCTTTATTAAAATTATTAAAGCTTGCCATAATTTTTGCTACCGAAGACACATTTTTGCGATGTTAGTTCCGATAATATTCCTAAGTATATTCAAATATATAGTAAATGCTTAATTAATTTTTCAAATATTCCTTAAGCTATATTGCAAATATAAGATTTAAAATTTTAAAAAAATATCTTGTCCTAATTTATATTGTAAGCATATTAACGGTAATATAGCGGTAGTTGATGTCCACTATAACCAATAAAAAGTATCCTTCCAGAGGCTTGCAAAGGTTTAAATCTATATAAAAATAAATGTTCCGCCAATTACTACCAAAACGTACCCCAGTGCAAATTGTAAATATACATAAACCTATTTCTCCTTAGAAAGACCGGGTAAGTTTTTTTCAATCTTTTTTTTCGCTTTTGGCAATCTATGAATTCAATCGTTAGTTCACAATTAATATAAACACACACTCACACACAAACATACACACACACACACACATGAATAGATTCGCATAGAAGGCGCGTCTGTATATCTAAGATAAGATAAATACTTTGTACATATCCAATGTGAAATGAACTGAGCTTGTATAAAAATCCTTTGCAGGTAATATATCTGCAGAAGTTTTGCAGTAGTTCATTGACATATTTAAAGCCAAAAAAAAAGCCTATTGCGGGATAGGAATCACCAGCTGCATTTATTGTAATTGTATTTTTTAATGTAATACTTGTTTATTTTAATACGAGCAAAATACCCGTGCTAAGCTACGGCTTAGGCACAATAAGAACAACTTTATTTGGTTTTGGGTCTCAAATTCTTCTTAAAAATGAATGTAAACGCATCTGGAAACTAGGGCAGGGATTAAAAAAAACATTTTTAATAAAAAGAACGATATGTGTGTCGAGAAAAATAAAAATATTATTAATTTAAATATTACCTATCAATTTTGGTATTTATGCTTTAATATTGCATCATCATTTTCATCCGTGGCTCTACAGCCCATTGTAGGGCCCTGGCTTGCTCCACCACATCCTTTCAGCTACAGCCTTTTTAGGGCCTTTGCCTGCTCATCCACATCCTTCCATTCAGATCGATTGATGGCTTTCTTTCACCATGCTCGAACCTCTTTAATAACGCATGCTATATACTCTACCAGAATAACCAATGTCGTTAGCAGTTACAAAAATCTAACTGGCAAGGTCACTTTCTTTTCAAGTTAATCAAAACATGAAAACAATATCTTTTCCCATGATTCCTTTGGTTCTTAGAAATAGCTCTCCTTAACACCCATTTCATTTATAGCCTAAGCATGAAATAAGTTTAAGGCGATTAGGATATTTTTAGCCAGATAATATTTGGGAATATTGTGGCTTGGGGAGAGTGGAAAATATGGTTTATTTGTTTTAAAGGCACATGTTCCTTTACCAAGTAAAAAACATAAGAAAATTGCTGCTTTTCAAGAAAATGTTGAGAAATTGATCTCCTTATAAATTTTATGTCAATCATTCTATATTCCCGCACATTTTTTCTAATAGTAACAATTCACTTTATATCAATCTTTATTCCCGTTAAATACTATTCATCTAATAAACTCAAGACACAAAATGAGTTGTTGTCAATGTGTTTTTTCGACATAACACACACTTTCTTATGATGCATCCTATTAATATTTCGTAATACCCGTGATATTTATTTACAATTGATATATTTACACCTTGAAGAACAGTTTTTACCTGATGCGTATGTATACAACCGCATTGTTCCTGAAATGTACCCAATTTTTTTAAAATGGATGCTTCATAATTCGTTAGGCCTTAGAATAAAATACATGTGTTAAGACTATTTTGTTCATGGAGAAAGCTCTCCAAAACATTTTTTCTATTTCTAGGCTAAGCATGGCCTTAGTCAAATGAATATGATTTTTTAATGCGCCAGATATTAATTATGTGAATATTGATGCTAAATTAACATAGGCCTATGTATGATTTATTTTGTTTTAAAGAAACATCTTAAATCGCAAGGTTTGAGCTGAAAATGTACCCTGCTGGTTTCGGTATCGAAACTCCTGGGATCAAAACGTCTTGTGGTCGAACTGGCAGAGTAGAACCGTCCGGGGTCGAAGTGTCCGTAATTCTTTTCATTTTTATATTTTTAAAATGGATTCAATGTTGTTATTAGCTCTCATAAAGTTCACTGATTTTTTCCGATAAAATATTACAATAAAGAAAACACTTATGAGACGTAAAATCAATCAATTATGAGTGGTTTAAGAAGATAAATACTGGTTATCATGTTAGAGGCGCAACATTAGCAGACATAGACTTAACTAAACACACATACTCATATAGACTCCCCCCACACACACAAACTTGCACCAATAGACAACTCTACAGTTTTAGCCAAAGCACGTACCATAATATTGCATTATGCTAGCGATAAGTCTTTTTTAACGTAAGCTTTTTCATTCATCTACAAATTAACCCACAACATCCATTCCTTAACAGATTATGCATGAAGTTTATTTAGGACAAATTAGATTTATTTGTACTGAGCTGTTTAATACTTATGTGATTGGGATGCGTAGGGTTAAGGTGATTTGTATTTATTGTCTATTTGTTTAAAAAACACACTTTGAATCGCAAGGGTTCGGCTTAAAATTTTACACTGCTCTTTTTCTTAATCTTTGCAAAAAGGATATTATCAGTTGCTAAGAAATAGTGCCACTCAGGGTTCGGGAATATTATAAACTCATGACCCAAGCAATGACATGCTTCCTTCAAATAGTTCACAAAGTTTCACATCTTTATAAAAATTACAGTTCCGCTATTTAACCCCACTCTTACAACAGAGTATAAACGGTTATACACTTACCATTTTATTATTTAAAATCTCTGAGCGTTTACTTTCAATACGAATTTCCTTAATGTCAGTTTATAATGAAATCGATCCAAAACACTTACTTGTATTAAGTAAGCACCTAATAGAAATACATCTTCCTTCTAACAAATATTTGCAATCGTTTTTATGATAAATTACTTGTTAAATGATTCAAAAGCGGTTCCATGTTAATTTTTCTATTAAGAAATTTCATTTTCTGTAAATTTGACTTGTTATAAGTCGTATAAAATTTGCCCCCCATCCGATTATATACGTAGATGTATAAAAGCTTATATTAAAATGTAAAATAGATATTTCGTCTACAATTAAATAATTTCTTCACATTTATTTCTATAGTTATTTAACTAAGAGTAATTAGTTCGACCCATCTTCGTGTGATTTTATTATTGTTAAATACAATTTAAAATTTTAGAAATGTTTCGTTTTCTTTAAAAATAAATATGCGCCAATTAGCCTCAATCTTACCCAATTACATATTATAACTATAAATAATGAAATTTCAATAACGACTATAAGTTCTTTTCACTTTTTATTTTCCATTGTGGCAATCCATGTGAGTAATCGTCCAACTAATGCACAAGGGCTCATTTCTTCTAAAATGAAACATAAAGTAAAACCATCTCTAAAAAAATAATTTGAGATTGATCTTCTCATTAACAGTTTTTTTAGTCCAGTTTAATGACCTCACGTTATCTTTTAATCAAGCACCCACAAAGAACGCATTGGCAGAAATTTTGCTTTTACATTTGAAAAGAATGAGCCTTAGCTGCTTCCTGATGGACCTCTTTTATCGTGAACTAGCTTCGGGAAAGAGGAAGACAGGTCGCCGCCGTCTGCAATTTAAAGATGTCTTCCAAAAAAACTTATCTTCAGTTTATTGAAAAGTCAAGTATTCTTGCTGGATCTATGTTTTCATATTATTTTCATATTATTATCATATATTATTCAAATTTCATAATACTTAATCTCTTTTAGCAATCTAATATAATCTTTAATTAACCAAATAATAACAGTTTTCTCTATTTCATAATATTATTGTGTGTATTCCATGATATTATTTAAAAAAATTACTGAGACCTATGTAGACGACCATTTTTTGTTATTGTTTTGACCTCTCCTGACCGTAGCTGTTTATATTTTTAAAAAACCTATTAACCTTCAAAATAACTTCGATTTTATAAATTATACATTAAAAGCTAATTAAACGGAACTTAATTAAATTACAACAAATACTTTAACAAACCATACGTAAACTTAAAGTATAATAAAAATAATAGTAATATCTTAAGCCAAGTCTAAGTCCACTTGTCTTAAGCATTTAACGCAAACTTACCGAAAATGAGACTTTTAGTCTTAGTAATAACCACAATACTTTGAAGGGCATTTACTTCAAATGACAAACATCTTAAAATCTTAAACACTGACTGCACCTCTATCTTAAGTATAATTAAATAAATTACCCTAGAACAATGGATAATACAATATGTAGATACATGCAAGCGCACTTACAATAATATTTACCTGTCTTCGGTGACATAGAACATAATTTAACACAGGTCCAGTATCATCTAAATACCAAATTAGTACGACATGCACTGATAAACAAGGAGCTATTCTGTGTGACAGCTGCAATGAATGGTACCACGCAGTTTGCCTGCATGCTAATACACACAAAAGTACATATAAATAGGCCTAGGAAATAAATATGAATTTTGGCACTGCATACATTTTATGGATATCCCAAAAATAATTCAGACTTGCTTAACTATAGGGACCTGATCACCTCAATTTATAACATATCATACATAATCCTTTTGTATACATCGTCCCATTCTCAATCTTGTAGGAACTCAATCCCATTTTTACAACAATTAATACTTAAAAGACTCTGCAGTGATGATGCAGAATTCTTGGAAAGAATTGATGAAATGATTGATTTTTTTAGCAGGAGGTCATAACCGAAAACAATTTCAATATCCGCTGTCAATAGAAATGAAGGCATGGCCAGACAGGACACATTTACACCAACCGTTCAAAATCAATGTGATCGATCCAAATTTATTTAAACTTTCCATCTGCATAAATTTAAAGCCCACCAGGTGATTCTCAAAAACCTACCAATCCTAATGGCTGACCCTCTAACTCTGCAGGTCTTTAAAAAAAACCTTATCTTTTTGTTTTCCGGAGAGATATAAACATCAGAGACATACTTGCAAGAAGTGACCATCCCAAAATGAAAGCACATATTGGAACAAAAGCTTGCAACCGTAATTGTTGCAATACTTGTCTATATGTGGTTGAACTTAACAAAATTTGTTTCCCTCTTGAGCAATTTTGGTAATAAAAGATGGATTCACTTGCACAAGTCGCAACTCATTCATCATCATTTTTCCTTTTGGTTCCTTATGGAACATAGGGCCTCTGTCAAAGCTCGCCACTGTGCACGGTCCCTTGCCAGTCGTTTCAATTCTTCCCAGCTCTTTCCAGTTCTTCCAGTCTCATCTAACATGCTCCGTCTCCATGTACGCTTGGGTCTTCCTCACTGGCGTTTGCCCTGGGGGTTCCAATCTAAGGCCTACAAGTCGCAACTAGATTCATACAATTATTTGCAAGAGATGTAAAAAAATTATGTGGGTGAGACAGGTCGTCGTTTATGAGATCAGTTTAGAGAACATCTGTACAATATAAATAAAAAGTCTCAGTGTCCTGTGTCTAAAAATTTTAACAGTGTTGACCATAATTGAATTTTGGATATTACAGTTACTGGTATTCTCTACGCAAACAATACCCATGATAGAGTCCACATGGAAAATAGACTCATAAAATGATTTGTTAGGTTGGTTTCATATGGATTTAATCAAATCCACAATTTTACCTAACTGCAAAATCGTTTTCACGTTGTTGTTTACGCAGTTACTTTAGATACTTCAACCTCCTCCTTTTCCAATATGATGTGTCCTTGTTTGTTTGTTTTTATTTTATATTCTTTTCATTTGTTATCAAATAATATGTTTTAAAATATATGTAATTAATTATTTATGATTTTGTCCTGATGAAGGCATTATCCGAAGCGTCTACTATAATTAGTATTAGTTTATAATAAAACTTCAACTTATTGTCTTCTTACACAAATAGTTTGTGTAATTCTTTTTTCAAACTATAACAGTGTTTTTTTCTAATTTTAATATAAAACAAAATTACTAGAGAAAATCAGACCTTCCACACAAACCCATAAAAATAAGCATACAAAATCTAATAATACTAAACATTAAAACAATCTCAAAACACCAATACCTAAATTCCAAAGCATGAAAAATAAAATTCCAGATTTGGATCTACTTAGCAAAGATAGAACAGACAATCATTGCGGTGTCTAACTTGCTAAATGAAGTACTACATATACAAATTATAATAAAGAATCTGATTTTGTAAAATAATTTGAGCAAACTAATCACCCTTTATTGTAGGTAGTATATATAGGCCAGCAAATACAAACATAGAATACATGAATAATCTCTGCAGCCAACTAACATTTATTAAAGAAAATCATAAAAATGCTGTAAATTGGACTATAGGGGGGGGGGGCTTTAATCTTCCAGCTAAAAATTGAAAAAAACTATGCAATTGATAGCCATCAAGCAAATAAAGTAATTAATGAAATAAACCAGGGCTAGTAATAGACTGCACAATAATTCATGGACTGTTTGACCAAGATATTGTTAAGGTAACCACTACAATAAAAACTAAAATAAATACAATGCCTAGAATTACAATCTAATAATCTAATTGTAATAAATGTAACTTAATAAAATTACAAAAATCAACTGCTATTTTCAAACCAAATTTCCTAATTAAATTTAGCACAGATAGCCCGTAGAAGAAATATGAAAGGATATAAATACAATGTTGAGTACTGTAATAGATTAAAATGTTCCAACAAAACAAACTTCAAATAGAATTAATAAATGCTTGTTTTATTCTAAATTTGAATAGTTATGCAAACAAAAAGAGAACTTAATTTAGAAATTTAAGGCTACAAATTTAAAAAGGATACACAAAAATGTGTTATAATTATACACTTTATACAAAAAATTAGTCTAAACCTCCAAAATGAATCTATAAACATTGTAATTACTGAAGATAAAAGTACAAAATGTTGGTCCTTTATCGAATCTAAAAAAGGGGTTACAGGTATAGCTACAAAAAAACCGGCTCAAATAATAACACCTATAATGATAATGAAACTAAATCTAATATCCTTAACACATATTTGCATCATCATTTTCTGCCTCAGGTGACAAAGTGGTTTTGATAAATTAAAATAAAATTTAAGAAATAGTTTACATAACCTGTAGATAAGATAGGTATATATTCACTTCTTAAAAATTTTATAATAAACTAAGCTACTGGGTCATATGAATTGCCTGCCAGATTACTAAAAGAAGTAAGCAATAAACTGACCCCAATCCTTGTAGTTTTCTTTTTTAAGCCCCTCCAAACCAGGGTAAAATGTTCCAATATTGGAAATAAGCCAACGTAACTCCACACTTTAAGAAAGGTGATAAATTAGACTCCGGCCATTACAGACTTGTTTGACTAACTAGTATCACCTGTAAATTAATTAAACATAATATATAGTAGAATAGTTAACAACCTTGACAAATATAACGCCCTATGCCCATGTAAACATGGCTTTAGAGAAAACAGATCATGTGAAACACAATTAATAGGTCTAAAATATAAAATATCAAAAGGCTTAAACAGTAAAGATTATATAGAAACAATGTAACTCAATACTTTGGAATATTAGGACCTTACATAACTGGATAAAATACTTTCTTTTGGTTAGGGAGGAAACTGTAATAGTTAATGGATCTAAATCTGCACCAATAAAGGTTAACTCAGGAGTTCCACATTGAAATGTGGTAGGTTCCTTACTCTTTTTTATTTATAGAAAGGATTTACTAAACAACATGTAAACATAAAGAAAAATAGTTTATTTGCTGATGATGGTATAATCTATAGAACAATTAATGCAGAAAAAGATAGCAAAATTGTACAAAACGTTTTAGATGAAGTAATACAATGGGAAACTTACTGGAGTATGTCGTTCCAACCAGAAAATTGTCAATTGCTATGAGTAACAAAGAAAAAGAAACCAACAAATTCAAAATATTGCACTCATAGACTAGAACTAACCCAAACTAAAGATGCAAAATACGTATATTAATAAGAAACTTTTATGAAATCTCCATGTCAATGAAGTTACTAGAAAATATAAAGAAACGTTAGCTTTTATAAAAAGAAACGTTTACAAATGTGATAAAAATATAAAAATAAGATGCTACCTCACACTGGTGAGACCTATATTAGAATATGCATGTTCTGTATGGGACCCATCCACCAAAGAAAACATTGATAAACTAGAACACATTCAAAAACGAGATGCAAGATACATTACAGGAGAGTATTCAAAATAGACAAGAGTAACACCATTAGTTAAATCATTAAACTTTGAAACACTAGAGGATAGAATAATCAATAGTAAATAAGTAATCTTACATAAAGCAATTAATATTTTTATTTGGAAACACAACACAGAGAAAACTTAATAAAATGCTCAGATAGACATAAGAATAAAAACAACTTTCTTATTCCGTATGCAAGAACAAACAAATACAAGTTTTCTTCCTTCCCCGAATTCGGGTGTGGCATGGGTTGCCTGAGGAAAACAGGAAAGCCAACAGTTTATCATCATTTAAAACTCTAATAAGAGTGCAGGACTAGACATAAACCATAGATAAATGCAGGACGCAATATTCTTCTGTATAGAATGATTGTCGGTTCCTTCTTATCTTAAATGCACAGTTTCTTCTTCTATACCGAAGTTAATAGCGACCAAAGACCATGACGGATGATCTGTTGGCAAGTTTGCAGCATTTTAAAGGCCACGGCTATGAGGGTTCGATGCATTAACCTGCCTCCTAACTAGTTTTAGGTACAAATTAGGACGGAACTGAGTAACTGAGGGATGACCTAGGCCCCGGGAGCAAACCCTTTCTTTCGCTTGGATTTGAACCCGTGATAATCGGTACTGCCACTTGACCACCGTCACCAATATTATATGAGCTTCAAATAAATGATTGCAGAGTACTTAAAAATTACATTTGAGATAATTATGTTTTGTTTTGTAAGCAGATAGAATCTAGATCTACAAATAATAAAAAAAATAAAACATTTTCATCCGATTGAAGGTTCAAAGGCGTGTAGCACTGTATTTCAATGAACAAATATCACCATGTACATTTGGTTTTGGCTTGGATAAATAATCTTGCCTGATAGGACATGGCTATGGAATCTATTGTTGAATCATGAAAGAATGTTATAAATGTATCTTCTAATGAATTTAGTAATCTTTTTTATTTAAAATCAAATAAATACATTTTACAAGAATATATATCATTATTGGGCAATTGAAAACAGAAATAACACATACAAATACTAGTGCCTCTATTTTTAAATGAAACAATATATTTAAAAAAACATAATTTTCTTAATTATGTGACCATTTATATCATTTCTTTTGAAATGGAAAAACTTGCAATAAAAAAAGAAAATCTACAAAATCTAACGATATCAAGCAAAGCAAAGGAAAACCAATCAATTCAAATAACACAGAGAATTATTAACATATGTTTCCTATAATTTCTTAATATTACTAAGCTATATATATATATTACTTAAAACCGTTACATTGATAATATTACATCATCTGTGATTTTTTATAAAAAGTTTTTATCTTTTTCTATTTAATTTTTTTAAAAAGCTATATGCGATGAATTTTTATTGAAATCGATCCAAAAACATCTAGAACTTATTTATGTGTCAGTTTTTATCTTAAAAAGATCTACTGTTGTTTTTCCTTTTCAATTAAATTGCGTCTCTTTAAGTACATTGTCTAAAATTGTTTCTTTTTATTTGCATTGGAATAATTCTAAACAAGTTTTCTTGAACTTTGAACTAAATGCGACGTATACAAAGGAATTCATTGAAGAATTAAATTGGACAATAGTTTGTGTTAAAGCTCTCATAAAGATAAACAAGTAAAGATAATCAGATCCCAAATTTATTTGTAAATAAGCATCAATACAGGCATTCGGAATTAGAATTGAAAACGCCATACTACAACAAATTATTAGTGATATTTTTATAGATTTCATTTCTTTGACACGGTGATTTCTAGATGCTGACAAATTTCCTATTTTCTTAGTCGACCTTATAAGTCGGAAAATTGTTAAAAATGTGCAAGAAAGTATGGTAACCATGGGAATAGTAGATACAAAAGCTGCTAAAATATTCAGATTAATTATTTGTATCCACCATGCATTATCTAAATATTCTTTTCTCTCCAAAAAATTTAACCAAGTTTCATTAAGTTTTTTGTTAAATCATTTTTCCAAGTAATACTGGACTGTATAGAAAAGCCATAAAGATATACACAAATATCACAACCAAAGTCATTCTTTTAGGAGTTACAAGTCGTGATGCTTGAAATGGAAAACAAACAGCAATCATTCTTTCTACTGATATAATAGTAACTATCGAAACACTGGTGCACATGGCAAATAGGCTTATATAACAGAAACAAACAAAATAGAAAAATGACAGTTTGTAACCCAGTTTGTAGTTAAGACGAAGGCAAATTAACACAAATCTGTAAAATGTCTCACTACATGAAAATATCAGATCTGACACAGATAGACTTGCAAGGACAATGTTCGTTGAATCAGTCATACCATGACGGGATAATACAGATAAGTTTAAAATATTTGTTACTATTCCAATTATTCCAATTATGAAGTTTATAATGCAATGAACAATGACTTCAGCGGCCATTGCAGTGTCATAAAAGAATGGTCTATCAGCTGTTGAAATACTTGTGAAGTTCTGGAGCGTTGTATTTTCCTTAAAATCTGTGAACGTTGAATTTTGCATTTTGCTGAAATATATTAAATCATATCAACAAATTAAAAGGTAAAATACATTTGTAATAATGGCAGCATATTTTAAAGATATATTAATACATAATGTTTAGTCTGCTTGCCATAAATCACATCATTTAAAACTTTATGTAATACGAGGTATTTTTCATTTAAGTATTTGAGTAAAAATATTTTTTTTCTAAAACCCAAAATACGTTTTTTTAAAGAAGAAATTACTTTGACGTTACTAAGGCCGTTTCTTGTCCTTACGAACTATTTCTGCAGCTTGATTGAGTCGTGCCACAAGGAACTGTAACGTTTTTAAAACAACACTGGCGTACTAGAAGATACAAACATAAAATTTCTTTGTCACGTGTTGCAAATTAATCAATCATAAAGGGTATATTAATTTTTAGTTAATTATATAATGAATCATTGTCTTTGGGTTGTAGGAATTTCAACGATGAATCAATTAAAATAAGAACCTGTTGATAACCAACGTTCGTCTGTGTGAATAAGTAAACGATTACACTCTTTATCAATTTCCAAACAATGTTGAGTAAATAATCTTTAAATGAAGGCAGTTCTTTTGATTTTATTTAACAATTCTTTATTGACATAATTAAGCGATCCCTGACAACCTTTATTCAGATTTTTTGCGAATAAATTATGTCGATGAATGACATAATGTACTGAAAGTACATTCGCTACAGCTTGTTTTAAATATGTCATAATGGTATATATATAACTTTGTTTAAAAATCTTTGGCTGAATCGAGTTACGCTGACCACAGCGTCGCGTCTCTTCCGGGTCTCTTCCGGTTGCTATGCAGAAGAGTTGCTTACCTTGAATTTTGTTGTTTTCTTACTTATTTATGACCTCCCTTTGCGGTAAAATGTAAATTGTATTTGTATTCTTGCGCACAGCGTATAAATGAGTATAATCTAAGAACTATTTCTTGTGCTCATTTAGAAAGAAAGGAGTGCTGCTAATTAAGGCGGGTTTTTTGTCCACCATGTTAGTAAGTAGCCATTTTTTGTTAGAATTTTCGGAATATTGAGGTCCCAGCCATCATTCAGAACCTCATCTCGAGGGTCCCAGCAATCATTCAGAACCTCATCTCGAGGGTCCCAGCAATCATTCAGAACCTCATCTCGAGGGTCCCAGCAATCATTCAGAACCTCACCTCGACGGTCCAAGACAGTTCTTAGGTTAGGTTTAGTTATCAATTTCAGAAAATTGAAGATTTTAATTTTAGGGTTTGGGTTATGTATAGCTATACAATTTTAATAGTGGCAGCAGTGATCTAATGCGTGAATTTCTAAAAGGATTTAAAAAGTGTGTTGTGATTCCGATGCCTGATCGGTGAGTACCCATTATTTTGCTTTTATGTAAAACGTTAAAAAATACTCCTTAAAATATTAGAATGTCCCCCCAATCCTTCGGCCATCTTGTTGCTATGGCACGGCACCGCCGGAAAAGTAATGCGAGCCCCGTGAATTTTTTTTTTTTAATTTTCCGGTAGCTAAAAAAACTGCGCAATTTTAGAATCCCTGATTCCCCTACCCCTCTGATTTCACGGGGGCTCGCACTACTTTTCCGAAGGTCACGGCGGTCACGTGCCTTAGCAACAAGATGGCCGCCGATAAGGGCGGTGTGGTCTACATAATCAATGTTTACCAAATCTTTAAATTCAGTAAATAACGTTTTACCTTTCGTATCTGTTTTAGAAATAATTCGAATATTCAAAAACACTTCATCGTTTGCATTTTTTTCTTCGACACACTGTTGTAAAAAAAACACTGTTTATTATTGATTATTAACGTTTTCGAAAGGAAATCTGCAGTAAAGCCCATTTGAAAATATTTTTTTTAGATATTTTATAATTTAGGTACATATAATTTTCCCGACACATAGAAAATTACCGAATAACTTTGCAAGACTCATTGATTCACGTTAAAATATTGTAATTTCCTGACCTACTTGTAAGAATCCTTCATTTTTTAATTTTAATAAAGCAACTATTATTTATTGTTTATAGGTCTGGAAATTACCATAGTTCCATTTTCTTTTCTAGGTAAAATAAGTAAAATAGCATATTCCATGACTGAAAACCCATACGAATTTTATTTAAGCACAAACACTATTTTATCATTTATATTGATTTAAACTTGCTGATAATAATAAAAAGGGATACTAATTGTAACTTTGCGCGGAGCCGCTGACTTTGTTCAAATACCTCGAAATCAATTTAAAATTTCCAAGAACCCCTAAACGGTACCAGGGAACCTTGGGAAATGGTAGGAACCATTTCGGGAACGACTAATGTACAATAATGTATATTTGTATATACAAACTAGTAACAAAACCCGTCCAGTGACGGGAATAAGAGCAGGGTGACATGGTAGGAATCTACAGCGAGAGTGGTGTTGTAGGAGCGGTGCCACCCACGGGTTGTTAGTTACTAAACAATTTACTTCAAATATGAAAGTTGTTTTTCAGATAATAGTAAAACGACTTCCACATCAACTCTCTAGACAATGTTTCTGAAACATAGCCAGTCGTAGCACAAGTCTGTTGGTATATTTTTTTTACGATAAATGTCAGAGGTGACCGTATAGATGTTGCTTATTAATTGGAAGCTCTATTTTGGTAGTTTTTAGGAAGAAGTGTTTGCAGGAGATTGGCGTCTCACGGCAAGGGATGATGACATTCGTATAGCTTGTTGGCCCACGTTGCATTTGGTTGCCCCTGTTTTGCACATCAGTATATACAATTGTTTTTGTTAGGTATCTAGAATTTCCATGAAGGCAACATTTTTTGTGAGGCACGCAACATCGCTACCATTGACTATGTTGCCTTGGTCCTTCCCGCTAAGAGCTTTTACAGCTACATCAGATGAAGTTCGTATTCGTGAAAGCCAACCTACATTTGTACATGATTAAAGACTGGTTCTGCAAATATATACCGACTTAATCTAAATTTTTTCTTTAGGATTTTTTAATGGTCACGGGGAAAGCCAGTGTGATTGGGAACTGTCGTCTGCGTAAAACGAAAGCTAGATCTGTATTTGCAGTTGAAAAATCATTTCATGGACTAAAAATGGTTGTCGCTGCTGTAAGGCCAGTGAGTATTTTGGCAATGATGATGTGTTGTTTCAACGATTGTACAACTACTAGGGTCCCAATCGATGTCCTCGCTTAGTGTTCACATTGTATACTAGAATGATAATTGCTCAAACATTTATATTTTAGATATATAGATGTATTCCTGGTGGTGAAAGTCCATTTAAGAACTCGATAGGATAATAATTATTACTATCTTCAGCAATGGCCATTGCATCCTGGTGGTGTTGAGCCGTATTTCTGACGCTTCCTTGAAAAGATGAAGGAAGAATAACAGGTTTTCCCTGTCAAATACCTTCAGCGGCTGCTGTAGTATGAATTTAATCCACTCAACCGGTATATTTTCCACTCTCAAATTTGTTTGGTTTGTCGAATGTAATTAACCCTGTTGTCTTCAGTTTTGACGTATGCATCTACGCAGTACTGCTGAGTCAGGAACAGTTTAAATCAATATCTGATAGCAAATAATTGACAGTAGCATTTGATTAGTGTTATCCTTGTCCTATGATTTGCGGCTGGGACACTTCGTGGAATGTTTTGTAATGTTCATTAACTTTAAATATGTAGTTCAACTTTGTTCGCTGAAAAGAAATAGTAAAGGATATAACCATTGGCTCAAGGTTGGGATCCAGAATGCTAATCCTTTCAGTCCTTCTATTATCTCTCAGAGACCTGCAATAAAAGAAAGGGTTGCCCGCCCATGGTAGCAAATGTCAAAGCACTGTTAATTGAACGGATGTTTTGAATGAAGTTTTTGTGATGCTAATTTTGAACGTCTGCAATGAGACTCTCAATTAAAAGAGAGGCACGTATTGGTTGTAAGTAGCCTTTGTTTTTCGAGCAGCATTTACTAAAAACAAAATCTTGGGAACCTTTCGGCAAGGAATTGCTTAGCATTGCAATATTCGCAGTGCAAATTGAGATCGCCACACTTGTGTGGTATGTGTAATTTTTCGCCAAACCTGTTCATGTTGGCGACGACGGTGTTGCTGCGAGAGGCTTTTTCGCGTCGATGAGAAAGCGATCATGTTCCCTTATTTTGCTTCTTTGTTGATCTGTTAGTGCAGCAAGGGCCATGCGTTGACGCTTAGAGTGTATTTCCCGTTGAGGGGCGGTGTCGTCCTTTAACATGTTGCGACGCAGTTCTCGACGCCTTGCATTAAAACGTCGCGTAGCTTCTTCAATATCGACGACGGAAAGCTGTCTTTCTGGTGGCATGTTGAATAGGAGTAATAATAGTGATTAGCAGGACTGACAATCTGCAAGCATCACAATACTGAATAATACCAAACAGAACTGGTCTTAAACTTCAGCGTAAATATATGAATTGAAACTCTTCAAGATGAGCGCAAAGTACTGAATGGTGACCAAATGTAAATGCACCAAAAATAACTCATTTTAAACGTTCGCATTAATGTATTCAGTTTGTCAATGAGATTACTTTTTTATGATTGGCTTTAGGAATCTGTAGTGGTTTGAGGAAACAATCGCCAACGATGACCACACAGAAATTAGCCTTTTTTAAAAATAGGATATTTAATGTTTATAATTTCGAAATGAAGTTGGAATCTTTTTACTCTTTTTTGCAAAGTAAAATTTTTGTACTTTCGTTCCTATCTTTGAAAATTAAATTTGTATACGGCTGTCAATTGAGAACTTAAATGGAAACGTCAAACTGCGAATGAAAAATCGCACTACGAATGAACATGTTGGATTTCTGTCCATTTATTTTGATGCACTATTACCTAAATACATCGCTACTCTTCTCTTATTAAACAAAATCTGAATTTTACCACGTGACTAATGGACTTGGTCCAATCCCTTTTACAAAACCAAAAAATAAATGTACCACGTTATTTACGGTTGTAATCAACTTACGTCATATTTAGAATGGTTTCTTTATTGACATTGCTTCATGAGGAAAAAAAACAATTTAGACTAAAAAAACTCAGCCTATGACATTTCATTTGTACCTCCCTGCACCGCGTCGTACATTATAGATATAAAGTATGCGGTTTTTGACTCAAGTCGACAGAAACACAGTTTACAGGAAAGTAATATTGCTGCATGGTTTTTGTTTTTTTCCATATCTGTCTTTTATTTGAAATTCCAATAATTAATCAAATTTTGTGTCCCAATGAAACTTTATATTATTTATCATGTCAATAATACATATTGATGTTTCAATATAGTTCAGTACACAAACGATTAATTGATGTGTATAATCGTTAAAGCTTATTCTTTTTAGGCTTTTAAAAATATATAAGTGCATGAAAGAATCACTTTTGACTTGTGTCTTAAATAGTTTCGTATCAATTCTTTATTAAAATGAAAAGAATGGAAGGGAAGTTGGCATTATACTAAGGTAAGCCGTACAGGAATAGTTATCATTCATAACTATACGTTAACTAAAAAACTGTAACATTTATCTAATATGGTATAGTATCGAGTTAACATATTAAATAATTTTTTTGGGGGAATTGAAAATTTGGAGACAGATGATGTTTAAAAAATGCATATTGTGAATTTCATAATGCAGTATAAAAAGTATGTTTATCTTTGTTCCTAAAAAAAATCATATTAACAATTTTTAAAAATGCTTTCATTATATAATTTATCTATGACAAGCAATATTTGTAATACAGAAGATATGTTTTTCTATGTTTCGATAGTTTCTCTCTTGAATAGATGTATCAAGCCTAACATAAAAAGATACTATATAAAATTTTACTATTCTAGAATGAGATAGACCGATTGTAATGTAAACCCGTTAAGTAGTGTGAAAATAAACTGATTTCATTATCTATCCATGCTTTTTAAATGTATGTTTGCAAAACAATGTCCACTTCCACTTGGAAAAAAATAATGACATTTAATATTTCCCAGCGACTCAAACTCTACAAGTCTGTTTTTTAAGACAAGAACAATCTTGACCACTATTTTTTATCTTGGGGCGAATTGAGGTGAAGCAAAAAGCATTTTAAAGTTAAAACCTAGCGTTCCTGACATCATATTGTCAAACCATAGAGATTATACAACTAATCAATAATTTCTCTTTTTGATGCTGCGAAAATAGGAGTGTACTTTTTAACATCCTCTCCCTAATTGTGATTAATATTTATTGCTTATAGCTTATTTTGCTGGTGTATATTGTTTTTAAAGGGAAATAAGCTTAAAGACTATGTAAAATTACTTAAATTAAAAGGTGGCGTTTGGTAATGTAAATTTTTTTAAATTAAACATTTGTGACACAAATAATATATATATATATATATATATATGCATATGAAATTTCAAATGTACATAAAACTCTCACAAATGACAGAGTTATCGAAAATGAGCGCTCTTATGGTGAATTATCAAGGCAGCTACTGTGGTACTTTGAGCGCCACTCATACACATAATAAGTGTTTTCTATTGTTTAATATAAGCAGATGGAAAATCTAGGGTAAAATATTTTTCTCGAATGCATTGTGACACTTCCTAATGTTATGGAATAATATATAATTATGTAACACAACTTAATTATTTATAAGTTAATGTTATAAATGTAACAAAATTGTTTTTTTATCCACCAACTGAAAGTCCTAAATGTGGAAGAAATCCAGGAGTCCCGAGCCTGCGCTCTTCATGAGGCTTCCCGGAAAACCCCATCAGCTACCTGGCCCCCTTAAGGACCTAAAGCTGATAAGTCTCCTCGGAGCGATCGCTTCTAGAAGCGTCTGCCTGGGCGTCCAGGACACTAGATCGAAAACGCCTCCCAATAAGTTAACTTCATAAGGGAGGGCTGGATAGTCCCTACTTCGATTGTCTATCACTTCGGCGCCACCCCAGCAAAGCTTACGAGTGTCAATGGTTAGGACCAACGCATTTCGGGGTATCATCACTGCCCAACATACGGTTTAACCCCCACTGGAAGATTTCCTCAGAGCTGGCGTCCAATGCATTCTTAGCGGTACCTTTTGCTAAATCGTGCTGGCGCTACTGGCCCTAAACTGGCACCGCTTAGTGGCGTTGCTAGTCAATTGAGGGCGACGAAACGGTCGCTTCTGATTAACCCGACCATCAACGGGTACTTTGGATTTCATCATCGGTACTGCATCTAAATGCTCTGCCTAAGAACCGTACAGCGACAAAATCATATGTGACTAGCACCTAACACCTAACATCGGACTTTGGCATTTCATGCCAGGAGTTTTCAGTTTCAGGTTGTTGTCTGCTACACGACATTATCTGTCTGTCGAACCGCTTAGAGGGCATCACTTCTCGACATTCACCCACCAACTAATGCATGTACATTCTCTTTTTGGGTTGAGCCGTTAGGCTCTTAAAACCCGGTTCAATTTTTCCCAGGCGAGCCTCATCATTCGGGCATCGCCATAGAGGTAATCATCAGCAGGTACCGCAACTTCACCACCCAAAACCCCGTCCAACTCGGGGAAACACTCTAGCACGTGGGTCACCGTCTCCTCGGGGCAGCCACACAGCCGACAGGCCAGTTCCCTTCTGTTGTCAAACTTGTAAAGGTATTGGACAATGGTCAGATCTCATTCGTGTTATGAGCGTCTGACTACTACGGTCAAGTTTCCACCAGGCATCGGTTTTGCTCAGTCGCGGCATTTTCTGGTACACCTTTCTGGCCTTATTCCCATTTGCCCAGCCCTCACGCTGTTTCTCACGGAAATGGTCTTTTAGCCACGACTTGACCCCCAGTTGGGTCAAGGGCTTATCAGGTTGGGGCTGGCCTGCACCTGCCCTGGCCAGTGCGTCGACCCTGTCTGATTGGGCCGCTCCGCAGTGTCCGGCCATGTACTGTAGGACTACTCTGCCGCCACGTGCCAGGAATTCACCTACTGTCTCCAAAATGACGTCTTGGCCTCCAGAGAGATTCGATTCAAGGTTTCGAGCAAAAACCGAGAATCGGTGAAGACCACGACGGTCGGGAAACTCTTTCTCTTCGCTAGACGTCAGCGTACTTCCTTCAAACCCCTGTGAATCGCTTCCAGTTCGGCTTAATGACTACTGTTATTAGATACACACGGTCCCGACAGTTCGACGCTGTCGGGTCCTGGTTGGGGGTATTGAATTAGCACACCGTATCCACTTTTGCCATCTCTGAAACGTGAGCCGCCAGTAGAGACTTTTACCACGCTGTCTCCGTAGGCCTCGATTGTGCGAAATGTCTCATCTCGCAAGAGCTCGACGGGACTGGGCCGTGTCACCGCGGCATTTGCCAGTGTCAAACGTATTTCAGGCGGGTCAAAGTTTTCATGTGGTCCTCGAGCAGGGACCAGTTGCATTCGTTCCCTGTGCTTGGGTAGGGGGACTGATTCTATGTTTCTTTTTTCGAAAAACGCAGGCCCCGTAATGGGCCTTCTAAACCCCCACGTTCCAGCGGACGGTGGTACGCTAGCTAAGTTGGTTATCACTCCTCTAGGCGTGATGACGGACGACAGGTCACGTCCTATCGGTCAACCGGCGACTGACCATCATGGTACGGCTGCAAAGGGCCATCCTTATCAAGCCTTGGTCGTGCTTAGGCCTGTCAACGGGTACCCGGGTAGTAAAATGGCGCCCGAGTACCAGTGAAAATGTTACGGTAATATGTTTATTACCAGTATTTAAACTGTGGCTCTTCTGCGTTCTAATTTCGGCTCGCGAATAATTTATCAAACTAAAACGTTTCGTTGGAAATAAATACGGTGAAATGCGTATTAAGATGAAAATGCTTTTAAAAAAATTTGTGTTAAAGGGAAATAAAACACTGTCCCGACAAACTACAAAGTATTTTGATATCCTTTTTTTTTTTACCAGGAACATGAAACAAAAATCATTAAAAAAAAAAAAAGTTTTAGTTCTTTGAATTGTTCAAGTAAGGAAAATAGAACGCAACGCCCATAAGTACTATTAACTAGGAAGGGCTAGGAACGACCTTGGCTTTGAGATACGCCGCTCATCGTTGATACCGATTGAGCGAGCCAATGTTGTTTATCTAATACACCCCCCCACACCGACACAAACGTGTCTCCACTTCTATTTCCACCAAATACTTAAAAAAAAAATATTTCAATCAACGAATGATTTTCACTGTAATAGCAAAAATACATGATGGGGGTGGGTCTGTCCTTTCAGAATGACACAAAATAGGACACAAGAACAATAACTAGGAATGGCTAGAAATTACCTTGGCTTTGAAATACGCCGCTCAACTTTGCTACAGATTGAGAAGCGACAATTTATTTTATCTACACCCCCCCCCCCACTATCATATGTCTCCAATTCTATCCCTACCATACTTTAAAAGAAATAAACAACTGCTATATTCTGGGGAAGGGGGTTACATTTTTTAAAAATTATTTATTAAACCATATTTCAATCATTGAATATATTTACTGCATTACACAAATAAATACTGGGGGATGGGTCCACTAAGTAAGGGAAGGTCCTGAAAAGTTTAATTAATTAAAACAGTTGTCAGCTACAGCTATGAACAGAAATAAACAACCATGTCATCATACGATTAGCATACCCCCCCCCCCCCCGCTCAAAAAAACCTTAGCACCCCTTGCTCACTGATTTTACACCACTGTACTACAGTAGTATTTCAATGTCATCATTTTCCCATCGTTCACTCATTACATCAAAATTTGCATTTGAACAATAAACAAAGCAGTAAAAGGCCAATGGTAGTAATAGCGGGCATAATGACGACAATTTTGAGGCATTTCGAACGGGTAACCCGGGTACCCGTTCAAATTTTGGACGGGTACCCGGGCAGCATTTTTCAACAATATTGACATCCCTAGTCGTGCTACAATTGAATTCTGTGGTATAAGGCATTCAATTGTGCATTAGTGTTGATTTAGTTTTATATAGCCCATTTTAGGGGGGAAAAGGGATTTGGGCTCGGCCACTAATGAGTGGAAATTTTTTAAATTTTTTAAATCCTTATTACCATCGCTGGGTGTTACTAAACAACTCCAGAAGGCTTTATACTTTTACCTCCACATGAAATGGGAGAAACAGTAATTTTCAGTTTTTAATAGCTAATTTAATAGAAATACTACATTGGGGCCTCCGGCATGCAGAAAGTGATAATTTAAATATCTTATCTTTATCTTAGATATACAGACGCTCCTTCTATGCAGAAGATAATTGCGTCCACAGACCATGAGAGATGATCTGTTGGCAAGTGATGCAGCGGTCACAGGCCACGGCTATAGGGGTTCCACGCATTACCCCAGCCGCCTAACTATTGTCTAGTTAGGTACCCATTCGGAGCTGGGTGACTCGGGGACTCCTCAGGCCCCGAGAACAAATCCTCACTTTCGTGTGGATTCGAACTCGTGACGTTCAGTGTGACAGTCGAGAGCGCTACCTCTCGACCACCACGTCCCACGTCCAGGGGCGGATTAAGAATACACGGGACCCCGGGCTGCAATCAAACGGGGGCCCTATCCAGCCAGCGTACCTTAAAATGATTGGTAACAGCTAACATAAGACTGTAACTAAATATTAATAATAAAAAGAAAACGAACACGAAGAAGTAACTGTTTGAAGTGTTCGCCGGTATGTTACAATTGAGTGTGAAAACAAAAACATTTAATTCCACTGCTGGGAATCGAACCCGATACCGCTTGCATCACAAGCCATAACTCTATCCACACGGCCAGCTGATCTCGTCACAACGGAGAAATTTTTAAAATTTATAAACAATTTAAACTATGTTTTCTAAGGGAGGCAACTAAATTCAGTTGTAGAGATAATATTTATTAATTTATTTTATTTATTATATTTCCAAGGGTTCGTGCAAACATTTGTACACTTTTATTATAAAATATAAAAAGTTTGGGGGCCCCCAAACCGTCGGGGGCCCCTGGCTTTAGCCCGTTCATCCCCCATTAATCCGCCATAACCCCCAGCCTAACATTATTTGGAATTTTAAATTTACTTTTCGTCGTGAGAGGATATTCAACGACTTCCCATATCTTCATGCTCCTACCTACACAGAAAGTTGGAGAATTAGTGATGAATTAGTGATTTTCACTACGAAAATTGTTGAAAAATAATTTTCAAAATCTCGCTCATGTGGGGCCGGTGCCCCGAAAACATTTTTCCCCACATCACTAATTCTCCAACTTCCCGTGTACATAAAAGCATGAAACATTGGGAAGTTGATGGGTACCCTCTCACTACGAAAATTGGCGAATTTTTTTTTTAACAATCTCGCTCATGTGGGGACGGGTGCCCAAAAAGTTTCTTTTTCCTTATATGGGCTTTAGAAAACTTGAAAATTACTAACTTTCTTATTTCCCGTGTAGGTAGAAGCATGAAACTTTGGAAATTTTTAAGTACATGTTTCCGACGATAATTGGAAAAAAGAAAATGTTAATTTCCCACCTATGGGGGCTTGGGCCCCCAAAACAGTTTTTTTGAGCTATATAAAAATTGAAAATTACCAATTCTCCTATTTCTCGAGTAGGTCGACCAATGAAACGTTGGGAAGTTGATAAATTAACTTTCACGATGCTAGCAGAATAATCATATTTAAAACATCCCTTATTAGAGGGCCGGAGCCCAAATTATTAAAAAAAACCTGAAAATAACTAATACTCACAATCATGTAGAAGCATGAAACTTTAGGAAGTTGTTGAGTACAATCTCCCGATGATAACTGGCGTAAAATAATGTTTATAATCACAATCATTGGAACCGGGACCCTAAACACTTTCTTTCTCCTTATATGAGCTGTATAAAAATTGAAAATCACTAATTCTCTTATTTCCCATATAGGTAGAAGCATGAAACTTTGGAAGTTTTTTTAGTATAAGCTCGCGACGAAAATTGGCAAAAAGAATGTTAGAATTCTCTCTAATTGGGAACCGGCGGCCAAAATATATTTTTTCATATGCTAAGAACATACTTATCACTAATTCTCCTATTTTCCGTGTAGGTAGGAGCATAATACCTTGGGTAATAGTTAAGTACCCTCTCGCGACACATGTTGGTGGAAATGACTTTTGAAATACACACTTATGGGGGCCTGGGCCCCAAAAAACGTTTTTTTAGCGTTATAAAATTTAAAATCAGTAATTCTTCCATTACCCGAAAAGATAGACTTCTGAAACGTTGGGGAATTTATAATTACACATTCACGATAGTAGCAGGTGAAAATATATATTAAAATATCCCTTACCGGAGCCAAGTGGGCAAAATGTAGATATTTTCCTAATATAAACTTTACTAAAACTGAAAATAACTAATTCTCACTTTCCTCATGTAGGTAGAAGCATAAAACTTTTGGAAGTTGTTGGGTACCCACTCAACACGAAAATTGGCGTAATATAATGTTTAACTTTACACTAATTGCGACAGGGGACTCAAAAAGGTGTTTTTGATTTTTAACAAATATGTGCTATATACAAGTTGAAAAGCACTATTTTTTCCTATTTCCCAAATCGGTAAACACATGAAACGTTTGGGGTTTGTTAAATACACTTCATCGATGTCAGCAGGTGAAATAATATTTAACGTATTCCTTGCTGGGTGCCCGAGGCCCAAAAATAGTTATTTATGGGAAATATATATATATATATATATATATACTAGCAATTTCCCCACACTTTGCTGCGGAAAGTTGGAGAATTAGTGATGAGTGAGTGAGTGCATAAAATAACTATTTTTGGGCCTCGGGCACCCAGCAAGGAATACTTTAATTATTACTTCACCTGCTGACATCGATGAAATTTCAGGACCCTAGGTCTAAAGCTGTGTAATTTTATTGGTAGCAAACAAACTTTAAGCTTTTAATTACATATATATATATATATTGAAATTTTGCATGATACCCAGTTTGACCCAGAAAATGTCATAGGCTATGTTTCAACCCCTGGTGACCACCCCTGGGGTCAGGGTGCCCATTATTTTGCTTTTTTCCTTATATGAGCTCAAAAAAAAATGAAAGTGACTAATTCTCCTATTTAGCAAGTAGGTGAAAGCATGGAACTTTGGGCTGTTGTTAAGTACACTTCTTCAATGGTAATTAAAATTATCACTTACAGAGGTCCGGGAGAAAAATGTAGTTTTTTTCTTATATTAAAAACTAGCTCATCATTTATTAACCAACTCTCCGTATATGTAGAATCAAGACACTTTGGTATATTGTTGAGTAGCCTCTCGGAACGAAATTTGTTGCCTTATATGACCTTTATATAAGTTGAAAATCACTAATTCTCTTATTTCCCGTGTAGGTAAAAACATGAAAATTTTGTAGTTGTTCAGTACACATCTACAATTGTAACAAGTGAAAACAATATTAAAATTCTGACTTACTGGGGGCCGGGGAGGGCCAAATGTTGGCGTAAAAGAATTTTTTAAATTTCACTTATGTGGGGCCGGGGGAAAAAACTGTTTTTACTATATCACTAATTCTCTGACTTCCCGTTTATGTAGAAGCATGAAACTTTTCAAAGTTGTTGAGGAGCCTATTATGACGAAAATTGGCGGAAAAAATAAATTCACACGCATGGGGGCCGGGGGGCCCCAAAATGTTTTTTTCCCTTACATGGACTAAACAAAATATGAAAATCACTCATTATCCTATTTCACGCGTAGGCAGAAGCATGAAACTTTGGGAAGTTGTTGAGTACACTTCCACGATGGTAACACATGAATATAATGTTTAAATTACCACTTTCTGTGGGCCTTGGGCAAGAATAAGTTTTTTTCCCCCAGAGATTAGATTTATAAAAACTGAAAATAACTAATTCTCTTATTTCCGTGTAGGTAAAAACATGAAAATTTGGGTAGTTGTACACTAGACTTCCGCGAAAGTAACGCGTGGATACAATTTTTAAATTATCATTTACTGGTGGCCCAAATGTAGTTATTTTTTATAATATAAAATTACTCATCCCTAATTCTTCAATTTCCCATGTAGGTAAAAGCATGAAACTTTGATAAGTTAATAAATAGCCTCTGCAACGACTATTGGAATTAAAAAAAAAAAATAGTATTTACTTTCATTGGGGGCTTGGGGCCCAAAAACATTTTTTTCCTTTTACTGAAAATTGCTACTTTCCAATTTTCCCTTGTAGGTAGAACCTTGAACATTAGGGAAGTTGTTTAGTACACTCCAGCAATGGTAACAGGCAAATAATATTTAAAGTATCACTCATTGGGAGCCGGGGGCAAAAATGTATTTTTTCTAATATAAAGACAGACTTATCAATAATTTTCCAATTTCCGATGTAGTTAGAAGCATGAAACTTTAGGGAAACTGTTGATTACACCCCCGCGCTGGTAATAAGAAACAAACATTTATCTTGTCACTTACTGGGAGCCGAGGGCCCAGTTTTTGGTTTTTTTTAATAAAAAAGTTAATCATCACAAGTTTTCCAACTTCCTGTGCAGGTACATGCATGAAATTTTTGGATGGTAGCAGGCAAACGTATCACTAAATTGTAAATTTAAAAAAATTGGACACTGCGTAAGTGTATTTCTACAAAACATGGAAGATAAAAACTTGATGGCCTATATTAAAATTGGTTAAATCATTAAAATTACATTTTTAAAATCTTTAGTAGATCTAGGCCCCTAATCTCTTTTTCGTTAACATTTAAGACATTTCAACCATTCGATTACACTCAATTTTTAAAAAAACAAATTATAACTAACAATTATATTCATCATGATCCAAATTTAAAATAAGTTGTTGTTTTGAAATATACATTATACACCGATAGGGCCACCAAAGCTTATTTATGGTTTTTTAAAAGACGTTTTAATAGTAAAAACACCTTTAAGGGCTGGGGTCACATATGCCATTTTTTAACATTTGTAATATAAAAATTACTCTAAAAAGCGTCTACTAAGTAAATTGATTAATTATATACCACATGTGATTTGAAAAAATAATAAATTTTCAATGGTGTACCAACTTCTAGCGTTTGATCCAAGACGGTTTAGTTAATATATTTAGTATACACATCATGATCCGAAAAGAAATCAAAGAGGATTTGAATTAGTGTTTACCGGTTCTAAACGCTAACTGAAATCATATGTTACCGCTGCAAGGCGTGGGTAAATAGCTAGTATATATATATATATATATATAGAGAGAGAGAGAGAGAGAGAGAGAGAGAGAAAGAGATGAAAAACACAAAAAGGAGCCCCCGGGCACACTCCGGCAACTTGTCAATTTTAATAAGCTATTCATTTTGATTCAGTTTTATCATGGGATATATTTCTCAAGATCGGTAAAAGTGGATGGGAAAAGTATTGTAAATATTTTACGAAAAAAGACTTTGGGGCCGCGGGCCCCTTAAAATATTGGCTTTAGTATTGTAGTGATATTGTTAATGTATACCTATGGTTGTGGCGAATGTTATGAGAAGTTAAATAATGGAATGAGAGGCAGAATAAATTACGTATCTTTACAAAGGACTATCTGACCACGTGCATTTTTATAGTCCTATTAAATCGCCACTTTGATCGGGGTGGAGAGTTCAATTGAAGTCTACCGAGACCAGGGACCGTTCGTTGGCTGGCCCATGTTACATCAGGACATGTTACGAGGGCTAGACTAAGCGACTACCACTGGTCAACGTTTGCTGGTGAGATTTATGGGAAATGTAAACAAAAATGACTTGGGGTAGAGTGAATCTACGTACCTTTACCTGACCACATGACCTTTTTATTGCCCGATTACTTCGGATCGGGTGTGCTTAATTTGACGTTGAAAAGGATACCGGGTATATATACATGCTCACAAACATCAAGCTGTGATGATTTACTAAATCTGAAGTACCAAGCCACATACACACGTCATCATTTCACTGACTGCTATTTAACGAGAGAAAACTAACTGCATATATCAATCGTGTTCAAACCACAGTTTAGACAATAGAAAGGGGTCTATGTATAAAAAAAAGTTTAGACCCACTGTGTTAGGTTTACGATTGGACCAGAATAGCCTAGCGGTGAAGTCGCTGTTTTGATACAGTCGCTATTTTGATACAGTCGCTGTTTTGAAGTCGCTGTTTTGAACCCGTGCCTCTCGCGAACTATCAATTAACCTATCTCTCTAGATTTATCTTTAAATTTAGACATCTTTAACTTTTCTTCCATGGACTAAACAGTTTATCTAACGATATATATCTAAACGTCTGTCTTAGCAAAGGATGGTATTTGGAATAAAGGAATTTAAAGAAAAGGGCAAACACACACACACACACACACACAAATCCCCGAACAAAATAAACTAAAACTATTTTCAAAAATAGATTACTCACTTTATGAAAAGTCTTATATACTGAGAGAATCCAATATATACAATGTTACTGTTTCACTAACGGATTAAAGTGGTTCTTTATTTCTGTTTACCGAGGAGACATATTTTTTAGCGCATTTTCGAGAAGTCGAATGCGCTATTGCACCCGTTTTGTCCGTCCGTCTGTCATCACCTTTGATCACAGCATCCATAAGTCCTAGACCCTTGATGTATATATGTTTTTTGTATGTCCTGACCTGCCATTTGTGCATCAACACTCAGTTACTCGATCCGTTAAAAAACCCCGTTAAAACTACCAAAAAACTTTGCGAATCGAGAGGTAACACTGGCGAAAGGGAACGGCCGCCATTGCCGGAAGTCGAATACATCATTTTTCAGGCATTCAAGAGTGGTGCGAAGGCGTGCAAAANTTTGTTGACGTCATTAGAATATGTGTAAAAGTTTAGAGAGTTTTACGTCATCATTTGTGGTGACTTGTAGTTGGATTAAAGAGAAAATAAACATTTTTAAAATGTAAAGAAATGACTTTTAAATTTAAAAAATGTCAGGTATATTCATTACACAAGAAAATTCATAAAAATATGTCTAAAATCTAAACACAATTACTGATAACTACATAATGCTGATATCTAACATAAGTACTGATACATAATACGAAAATGCGCTAACACGTCCTGAGTTCCAGAAGGGACCAGGCTTAACATGATTTTTTTAAATTTCAAAACACACCGCTTGTTTTTTTAATTCATTCACATTTTTCTATTATTTGGAACTGGATATTTTTGTGTGTCTATTTTCTATACTAATGATAGCCTAATCCAACAGACACTTATCTTTCAGTTTTAAACTTCTTGTATGAATAGAAGGTTTAAAATTGTACAGACATAACTTATCATTATTTACAAAACTATAAAGGAACTTACGCTAAAAAAATATGTTGTAACGTCATTTTCTCTTATATTTGCTAAAATAATGTATTTAATTATAGGTTACCTTACTAATAGACAAGTCACAACCAAACTTAGTACATATAACCCTTATAAAATTCTATATATGATTGAAATCAATAAGCCCACACCATGGTGTCCACGGTAGCAAACGCCTTTTCTCTTAATTTTAAATAATATATTTTTAAAAAAAAACACTTATATTGTGAATCTTAAATTTAACTTGGCAAAAACAAATTACTATTTAGTTCCTAATAAAAGAAAGCAAGGAATAAAAACAACAACGTGCTGGGATATGGAATTGGAAACATATAATGTCTCATCGGTAAACAGAAATAAAGCATGACTTTCATCCTTTAGTGAAACAGAAACATTGTAGATTTATTGATTCTCTCAGTAAATAGGACGTTTCATAAAATGTGTAGAATATTTATGAAAATAATCTTAGTTTAATTTGTTCGGGGATTTCTTAAATATTTTAGTTTGTGTGTGTGTGTAGTTTATAGATAAATTAGCCTTTATTCTTTACATTCATTTCGTGTGTGAAACACTACGTTTTATTCCAAATACCATTATTTGCTAAGCAGGCTCTATAGATATGAGGTATAATGCTATGCAAAATTTATATTACATATGTAACTTATTGAACTTTAAGTGCTCTTAATTAAACCTAAAATTGTATCAATATTATATAATAACTTTGTAATACTTATAATAAACTATACCGATTAATTTATCGATTAATCGGTAAATTATTTTATCGATTAAAATTATTTTAATCTATAAAATAGTGATTAAAAAATAGATAAATGTTTTTTTTCCCTTCAAATTCGATTTATTAATCAATAATTAATAATAGTTTTTATTTTTTACGTACCAACTTCTCCGCGAAGGAAGTACTGAGAGAGTATACTTTAAAATAACCTGTTTTATAAGGACAATCATATAAAAAAACACATTGTTTTTTTCTATTTAAAAATAACAAAATTTAAATTCATTGACATTACATTGAACTACTTATTTTTTTTTATATTTATCCTAACAATAGTACGTGTTTTAAATTTAATGAAATTAAATACTTAGGTTGTGGGCATTTTAAAAAAAGCAAGTAGTCATCATTTTTTATAGCTGAATCCGTTAAGTTTTCAATTGTAATTCCACTTACATCTGCCAGAATGGTGTTATTCATCTCTGTTGAAAGTAGGCTGCTACTGAAAGTTTTAAAAATATATAAGTAAATTATTTGTAAATAAAGAGTGTAAGTTTATTTGTGTGCAAGAAAAAAAATCTTACATAATATATGTTTCATTCTTTAAAAAAAATCATGTTAAGCCTGGTCCCTATTGGAATTCAGGAGTGTTAGCGCATTTTCGTATTATGTATCAGTACTTATGTTAGATATCAGCATTATGTAGTTATCAGTAATTGTGTTTAGATTTTAGACATATTTTTATGAATTTTCTTGTGTAATGAATATACCTGACATTTTTTTTTTATTTAAAAGTCATTTCTTTACATTTAAAAAAAATATTTTCTCTTTAATCTAACTACAAGTCACCACAAATGATGACGTAAAACTCTCTAAACTTTTACACATATTCTAATGACGTCAACTAAAAAAAAAACTAATTCTTTTGCACCCTTTCGTACCACTCTTCAATGCTTGAAAAACTATGTATTCGACTTCCGGCAATGGCAGCGTTCCCTGCGCCAGTGTTACCTCTCGATTCGACATATTTTTTGGTAGTTTTAACGGGGTTTTTTAACGGATCGAGTAACTGAGTGTTGATGCACAAATGGCAGGTCAGGACATACAAAAACATATATACCTCATGGGTCTAGGACTTATGGATGCTGAGATCAAGGGTGATGACGGACGGACGGACGGACAAAACGGGTGCAATAGCGCATTCGACTTCTCGAAAATGCGCTAAAAATGAGTATTTGTTTGTGAGTCTTTCAAATTTGTTATATTTAAGTCTGTTTTAAGGGAATGTGACATATGTATGTTGAATCCATCAATATCTTTTGAGAATTGTAGGAATACTAGAACCGTTGGATTAGGGGTTATACCTAACCAGCTAAATGGGAAATGCTAAGTTAACCTTGATTCGAACAATGTCTGAATTTCTGTGTGTAGTAGGGCAAGGCTGGCCAATGAGCATGGTATGCTCATATTTCCCCATATCCTGTGTCTTCGTTTGTTTTGTTTTTCATTTTTTTTGTTTTACATACATATTTAATGATATTCTAATAAGTTTTAAGACTTATGTAAGTACGTATTTCATGTTATTGTACTGATGATGGCATTAGCCGAAAAGTCTACTGAAAGTTAATATAAGTAAATAACAAATTTCTTGTTTTCTTTGACACAAGCGTCCTGAAAATTATATCTGGACCGCTTGCTCCAAGAATCATAAAATTATCTTTACACAATGAATAACCACACTGCTAGGAAAAGCAAACCTTTAATTTTAATGGCCACCCTCCTTGCCACAACAAACTTCTACCCAAAAACTCTTTAAACTTTTACACATAATCTATTGAGGTCATTAAAGCAATTACTTTTGCACGCTTTTGCACCACTAACCAATAACTTTAATAACACACTAGCGACCACCAAAAACACCAACGTGCGCAACTCACAACAGGTTACAAGGACAAATTGATCATCCGTAACATACGCCCCCTTTCCAGAAAATTTTCGATGATGACATATTTCAACTATCTGGAATGGCAATTTTCAAATTAACTTAAAAATTATGATTGCTTCTTATATATATCGTTTGGACATCTACTCGCAAGTGTCCCTTATCAATAGTGTGAAGATCCAGGGTCGTTCCTCTGTTTATTTTCTGTATCTACTCTCACTCTTCAACTCTAACTTCACAAACTTGAATTCTCAGTATTTAATCACTAAGTCCAAGACAGCATCACAGTTAATTTAGGTTTAATTTCTTAACTTCTTAACCTTAAAACTCACTCTTCCTTAACTTAGTCCCTCTGCTTATCTTCGTCTATCTGTCTGTGAGTGTTCCTACGTTTGTGTGTCCGTGAGTCTCCGTCCAAGCGTTCCACCACTCCCAGGCTCCGCCCCCAGACTCGCAACTCCAACCGTCCGAAAGTCAACTGTCAATCAACTAGTATCTCCCCTTAGATAAGACGGGGTAGGTGGGTTTGACGTACCCTTTAAGGTCAGTAACCCCCCTCCCCTTTTTCCTTGTCGGCTCCATTCATCTACCGCAAGAGTCCAAGCTCCAGACATGCTCTCGTCTTCAAAGATTCCCATTTCAAGCGAGCAGTACGCACCTCTGGCCACCTGGACTCGCCCGTTAGTCCCGCGGCACCTCAAAGACCAAACATACTCTAGTGACCTAACCCTCCTAAATTCCCGACACACTCCCCCTTCCTACAAAATTTATGTCGACCTAGACATTAAAAAACCATCTCGATATATGTAGTTTAAATTGGCTTCGAGTAACTAATACCCTCTGGCAAAACAATTCGAAACAAATACACAGAGAGTCTATTGTGTTACCCACCAACACAACCTGCGCTCACCAGCCTACATGACTCAATTCTTACCCCTCTGTACCGTCTCAACCAACTAAAGTGTCAGTCAAGTCCATGTCACATGGTCAATTTATCAACATCATAGAATCAACCTTATAAAACACAAGCAGGGAAAATTCGACCATAGTGACTTGTAAAACATATTATTGATATAATTTCTTACTGTCCTAAATACATCCAAAAAATGCATGAACATATAAATGATAAAATTACATAATTTTCTCAACCACTTCCAGTTATCAACTACATACTTATATCTACAGACATATTGGGACAGTTAGGTAATTGCATCTGACGATAAATATAAACATAGAAATTACCTAGTTATAATAACAAGTACTATTAATTTAATTATTTTGTAATTAGTAATTTCCCTGAAAATGTTTTTTACTGTTGCAGCAGAACACGTGGCAGCTTAGGGTCTTTCCCAATCAAATTATCTCTCAGACAATTAGTCTATAGTTTCAGAATCCATTCTGATGGGTTATTATCATGGTAAGGCTTTAAATGGTCATGATGAATAATTCTGGCCCTAGCCTTCCCCTCACCGCGAATCTCAAACAAAACATCACTAAATTTTCTGCTAACAACAAATGGGCCCTTCCATCGTTTGGGGTTCAGTTTTAGGTTTTGGCCGATTTGTTTTTTCAAATCCAAATAAAAAACCACGTTCCCCACACTAAATCAGTTTTGCGCTGCTCGGCTGTCATGATCTCGCTTTTGGCGCTGCGCATCTGACTTTAGGTTTATTCTAGCTGTTTCATAAATTAAATTTCATCCAGTTTTTGTTCTAGTTTCACAACGTATTCCGATGCAGGTTAACCGAGACATTTCTTTGGTACTGGAGCACCCATAAATAGGTGAATGGGCTGATAGAGTTCCCTCCCAAACATTAGGTAATTAGAACTGTATCCCGTACTGGGGTGTTTGTGGTTTGTGTACGCACTGGTTAACAAAGGAAGGTGGACATTCCAATCCTTTTGGTTGTCAGCTACGAAAGCTTATATCATTTTGATCAGGACCGAGTTGAAACGTTCCGCCTGACCGTTACCGGCAGGGTGGAAAGATGCGGTTCTGGTCTGATTGATGTCTAATAGTTTCATGACCTGCTTAAACAATTTACTTTGGAAATTTGATCATTGATCAGAATGCAACTCAAGAGGAAACCCAAAAATGGAAGGGTGGAGGCGATTTGTGTGGAGAATTCAATAGTGGACCTGATTGTGGGTAATGTGCATACAATTACCGTTACACAAGAATAAAAGGCACTGATAGAAAACAACAACTTTAATGGCGTTTTTTTCTTGCCACAACCACAAACACACACAAAACTCTCTAAACTTCTTCACACATTCCAATGACGTCAATAACACCATTACTTTTGCACGCTTTCGCACCACTAATTAATAATTTTAAATACTATAAAAGCAACCATCAAACACACCATCGTTCGCAAATCACAACAACTTACATTGACAAATTGGTCATCCGTGACACAGTACATTCGATCGATCTGAAATTTTGATACTATTGTCACGTGAGACATATGGATGAAATGTATGCAGCGATGTGTAAGGGTCAAATAATGGCCAATGTCCAGGGCAGGAGTATGTAGGGTGTCTGAAGGGGAACACGAACAGGACTAGAGCGAGAGTTTAAAATGAGAAGTTGAGAGAGAGATTAAAACTATTTGAATAGAGGAAAAGACTGTCTTTTGATGCTGCAGCGCTCCATCATAGACAAACAAATTGGCATATGTAGATCTCAAAGGCTTAGTTGGTAAGTAATATTATTTTAAAAAAAACAAAAACATATGTATAGTTTAAAATGTAAAAATGTAATTTAATTCTTCATTTATTGGATAATGAGCGGCTTTCACGAGTTATTTTTACGACTCATTGTACAGTAACATTAACTTTATGGGTTCGTAGTTAGCGTAAACTACTACTCTTACTTTGGAGATGGTTATATTTTTTTTTCTGACTGTTAATATAACAATGTTGCATCTCTCCTGAAATATATTACGTTCATGTGTTAATGTTAATACATTTGATAGTAATAAACTGATATTATTAGTCCTGAATGGTCATTTATATTAAGGGTCACGTGATCATAACTTTGGTTGCCAATGTAAACAGTGATTTTTTGAAAAGTCAAAATGTTAGGGATGTTGTTTCAGATATAAATCACTTATTAAGAAATATAAGAATTTCAACGTTAAGTTAGAATAATTTCTATAATACATGATTTATGTTCTGTGAAATAATAATGCGTGTTTAATTTTCTTAGATAATGGTGCTCTAAAGAGGACTTTTCTGGCTAGTGGAAATAATAGAAGTAGAAGACCAGCACTGCCAACTCTTGTTATTAAAAGCAAACTATTCCTGCAACTCTATGTTTAAAAAGAGGAACATACTAAGTGATGGTATGTGGTAATTTAAAAATAATACTAATGACATAAATTACTTTAATGACTTTATTATAAATAATGTCTACAAAAATAATTTTGTTCTTTTCTCCTAGTAAATTGAAAGTTATTAAACTCTAATAAATTGTCATTTTCAGTTTGAAACCTGGTTCTTACTGTTGAAACCAGGAGGCAGCTTTTCAATTTGGAATCAAGTGGAAAAGGTTATGGACAGTTTGAATTAAATTTTATAAGTGGACGATTAACATTTATTGGATAAAAATTTTGGGTTTGGATTCAAATAGTCCTACCCTAACATCCTTTGGAATAAATAGAGAAAACATTTACACTCCAGTTAGTTTCAAAGTATTCGCATTTGAATATAAATTGAATGTAGTCATTCAAGGTGTTTGTTGACTACTCATAAAAAAGACAATAGTGTGTATATATTTTGGTTTGATTAACACAATTTTAAATTTGGAAATTAATGTATTTTTAACAAATACAGAGTGCTTGTGAAATTTAAAGGTAAGTTGTATTAAATGTGCATGTTGTAAGATGTATGTTCAGCTCATATATTATGTATTTTATTAAAATGTTCTTTTTAGTGTGACAAGGCCGCCGCCAGGGGGTGAATCCAGGAATTTATTCAGGGGCCCCACGGGGGGGGGGGGCTCGCCAGCCATGCTTGGCTTGATTTTTTAACCTTTATTAACAAAATGACCTTACTTTTTTTAAAAAATACCTTTGTAAGGAATTAAGATATTTATAATGTTACCGATCAGAATTTTATTGTCTCATGAAATTTGGTGCAATTATCTTAACAAAATAAAATAAAAAAGTTATTGACAAAAGAGATTTTAAAAGACATTAAAATTTGTCATCATTTTTAAAGCAAAAAATTGTAAAGATCCTGTGTTTTTCTTGGGTTTCTATCTCTAACTTTTTCACTCTATTTCTCTAATCTTCACACAGGTGGTTAATTATTCTTCAAACACTAAAACTCTAATACAGAATTCACAAAATAAGGTATGTTTAATTTCCTTCACTTCGTCAACTATCTTTATTCTAACTACGGTTACATCTCTCACTTGTCCCTATCTCTCTTTCCGTCGGTATGTCCGTGTCCCCCGTGTTGGTTTTTGCATCCCCTATATACCCGTCTATCCCCGACCTTAAATTCCCATACGGTCAAGCTTGATTGACGTTACCAATCTCTGGTGAACTACCACCCACAGGGCAGTGACCCGTGTGTTAAAAGCGTGAGTTCACACCACCGTCCAGTCTCGTGGTCAGTCGCCAGCCATATCAAGGGATCCAAGGTTGGCCTCGTGCGTCGCCCGCACCCGTGCAGCTTCAAAGAAAACCGTCTCTCTGAGTGCCGACAATTCGCCCTTAGGGCCTCCACAATATATAGATTTAGTATGTTTTGGGGGCTTAAAAAATTCACTAAAAAATGACTCGATTTCTGTTCTAGATTAAATTAGTGTCTTTAGAAAGCTTAGAGCTAGCCGGTCAAAATGATATAGATTTTTATGTTTTAGAGTTTTATGACAATTTTATTTCTTTTTTTGTCAAGGTACCTACAATGTTATGTGACAACGTGCCCAAAATTATAGTTATATAATGCTATATTGATGATTGCATTTGTAATGTTAAGGTATTAAGAAATGTACGAATTAACATAATGCGTTTAGAACATGTAATTTTGAGCAGTCTTGGTACACAGAGTGTAGTCATTACCGTTTAAGAATCTTAATAATTGTAGAACGGTTGGGTGAGGGATCATTAACAGTCGTAATACGAGACGACATGGCTCAGATTCATCTAGGCGGCATCCTTCCATTTCGTAAGACGATGGCGCATCACCGTTGGTCTGAGTTACATTTCTTCTAGTGGCTGTGCAGTCCTATCCTTGAGTTACAATCTTTACCACAGATTTTGAACACAAAATATGGGCTTTCCAATGCTTTTGCTGCTCTCCTAGCTCTTCTGTCTGTAGCCTCCTCGATCCCTCGCTCTTCGGTTAATGTGACGCCTTCCTTTACAACAGTACGCCACTCCTAGTCGCTTTTAGTATTCTGGATGCTTTCATGTCCTTTGACAGACATTTTTAAATCGCATGTGTAGGCGACATGTCTTCCTCTTTCCCATTGCCAATTTTCCATATAGCAGCTCCTTGGAGATGCGGCCAGAGCTCATTCTTTTTTCATAATACTAAATATCACAGGTGTCGTTCATTTAGGATTGAGAACATGTTTTGGAAATTGGCACACATCAGGACCTCACTTTTGTCAATTTATCTTGCCATTTAATGCCAAGGATGTGGCGCAGGAACCTCAACTAGAAGCTATTAAGTTTGAGCTCATGGAATTTTTAAGTGGTTATTATTTCGCTTCGGTGAAGCAGCGTACAGATGAAGCAGGCTCGATGGGCACAGTTTGGTTTTATATTTTAGTTTGGTGTTTGCCATACTCGTTTATTGGTTTAGCAATGGTGGCAGCCATCTTGCCAATTTTACCGTTTATTCCGTCCTCAATGGATAGTTGTTTGGAGACTTTGGATCTCAAGTAGTTCAAGCTGTTCATAACCCTTCATTTTTGATATTGATGGTAAGAGGCGAATTTGTGTTTTGGGCCATAATGTTTGTCTTTATCAAGCTTATTTTCAACCACATTCTTTGTAGTCGGAGAAACTTGACACGATTTGTTGCAAACCAGCGCTGTGCGTGCTATCAGATCTGCGTCGCACGCAAAGAGTAGCTCAAGAATTAGGACATCTGTCGTTTTGATTTTGGCTCGGAGGCGGGCAGTTTGGAAAGTCCTCCATCAGCTCTGGTGTGTAACCATATTATATCACAGCTATCCTTGAATGCGTATCGAAGTAGTACAGAGAAGAATATTGCAGAAAGTGGTTGATGCGAGTACACAACCTTGTTTAACTCCGCTGCAGAATGGAAAGGCTTCTGACGTAGCACCATCGAACTAAACTGTGACTGCATATTTTCATGCATGAAATGGCCCCATGATAGCGATTAGGTGTGTGAGACAACTGATTTTTTCTAGAATTTAGAATAGACCTTTGCGACTAAATTAATTAAAGGCTTTCGTTAAATCAACAAAGGCAATTTATTGTGGCATCTGCTGCTCTCTGCCTTTTACCTGGAGCTGTCGTATGGAGAACACCATGTCTGTGGCCGACTGACCAGCGTGAAAACCGCACTGAGATTCTGAATAAAATTGGGATGCTAAAATCTCTACTCACGTTGGTATGAGACGGACAACACATTTACTAAAATTTTACAATACTAAGGATTGAGATGTTGCTATAGTTATTGCTGTCACTTCTATCACCCTTTTTCGTAAATAGTTTCAGTATATTTGCATCCCTTAAGTCATGGGGGATCGAGCCATGTTTCCAGCTGAGAGTAAGAAGCTCGTGCAAAGGTTGTAGTAAAGCTCTCTTGCAACTCTTTAGAGCTTCTGTTGATATGCCATTATTCCGGGCATATCATCTAGAGCTGTGCTCGAAACTGTGGTAACTGGTGCATACATTTCCAGATAATGCTTAACCCACCTTTTTAGCTGCGCTGCCTTGTCTTGGATAATTTCTCCATTCTTGGACTTTAGGGGGGCAGCTTTGTACGTCATTGGGCCATTTGCTTTTTTGATATTTTTGTACATGGCTTTTGCATTCTCCATGTCTGCAGCTAACTTTAAGCAGGAGCAGAAAATAAGCCCGCAGGTATTGGCGCACTGCCAAGCGTCTTTTTGGGCATGTGACTTACCTGCTTTTAAGACATGAATCATGTCGGTTGTAGGTTTCTTCCTGTTAGGCCATAAGAGCCATCTTCAGTGACTGGTTTTCGTCTCGTCCAAATGTGCATTTAACCAGTCCGCGTTTTTGTGGGATTTTTAAACAAAGGGCCTAGACTATACAAAGGCCCCAAATTTTCTAGTGGCGGCTCTAATTGTGGTTGCTATAACATTTGTAACCACTTACTTCTGTTATGTACTTATAGAACAAGTATTTTACTATATTAAGTCCACTTATGTCTTCCATATAAATTGAATGGACTAATTAACTCTGTGCATAGTTGCAGCAATTTTTATCTTTATTTGAATGAAAATATTTCAAATGTGGGACCAATGTTTTTGTCTTTTTAAATTCAAAATGACAAAATCATCTTTTTTTGAGAACACTTGAACATTTCAAATCTGACATATATTGTTGATATCTAGTTTAAAAGTCCACATGCTATTTCCTATTTCATTTAATAGATCTTTATTTAACCTTAATTTTGATATCAATATCTTGCTTCTGGGTTAAATGGCTGATTTTTACTTATTTTTTTAAGTTACAAAATTCATGATTTTTTTTTTTCAAAAACGATGCAAAGCTATTTTCATGTCAATAAATTTTGATGACTGAAGTATTTTAACCCATGAAAATATTGAGTTTATTTTCTATGTAAACATGATTGAAAAGAAACTGACTAAGCGGGTTTAAGTAATATAATTTTTCAGATATAGCCTTTCAAAAATGGAACAAAAAAAGACAAACACTGAAATTCAAATGTTCATAACAAATTTGATATCCCCAGTCTTAGAATTGCAAGTATTTTGCTAGTATTTTTCAAATGAAACAATAAAAAAAAAGTGTCGGCCTATTTTGAAATTTCAGTCTGCTGTACCTACTTTAAGGAAAAAATATTGTTAGAACAACAATGATATTTTAATTTGTATGAATTCCAATCACTGGGTTTTTAATGCATTTTAAGCCTATTAAAGGTTTAATTATTCATCAACCACGACCACGCTCGTATACATTTACAATTTTGATTCTAGACTCTTGAATAAGTCTCTTGGCTTCTGAGTGGGCATGTTTGCTTGCAAATCTATACTAATAAAAGGGAAAGCCATCACTGACTGACTGACTGACTGACTGATTGATCACTAATTCTCCTACTTCCCGTGTAGGTAGAAGCATGAAACTTTGGGAAATTGTTGGGTACCCCTTCAGTACGACAATTGGCGAAAAAGAAATTAAAAAATCTCAGTCTTGTGGGACCCGGGGCCCAAAAACTTTTTTTTCTACATCACTGATTCTTTAACATTCCGTGTTAGTAGGAGCATGAAACTTTAGGATGTTATTGGGTACCCTCTTACGACAAAAATTCACGAAAATTAATTTTGAAATTCACAAACATGGGGTCGGGGCCCCAAAAATGTTTTTTTTCTAATATAAGGTATATACTTATTGAAAGTCAATAATTCTCCTACTTCCGGTGTAGGTAGAAGCATAAAACTTTCGGAGATTGTTGGGTACACTCCGACTATGAAAACTGACGTAAAAAAATGTTAAAATCTCACTCTTGTGGGGCCGGGGCCCAAAGACTTTATTTTAACTATATCATTAATTCTTCAACTTTCCGTGAAGGTAGAAGCATGAAACTTTGGGAAGTTATTGGGTACCCTCTTACAACAAAAATTGGCGAAAAAGAATTTTGAAATTCACACTCATACTTATATATGATATAAACTAATTGAAAATCAATAACTCGTCTCTTTCCCGTGTAGGTAGAAGCATGAAACTTTACAAATTCTTGAGTAAATTCTTCCAAACGATATTTGGCAAAAGAGAATATTAAATTTCCCACTCATGGGGGAAATTTAATATTCTCTTGAATTATTGCATTGGAGCTGAGTTACTGTTTTTTTTAAAGATGAAACCCATACAGTATTTTTTATTATAACTTACTATGTTAACAACAAGAAAAATGAATTTTTAAAATTATATTTAGCTATAGAGGAGTGGAAATGGAAGGTGTTCTTTTTTTAAAGTGGAGATTCTTTGACAGAATAGAATATGGTTGAAACCTGCAATCTGTGAATGTTGTACTGTGACTTGGGCAAAAGAAATTCTTAATACCCTGGTAAGTAAATAATGTAATTGAATAACAATACATTTGATCTCTAAAATATGGTAAATGTTTAACACAATGCTTTTGCAGTGTCCTAATATAATTATGAGTGTATAATATCACTTAATAGTCAGTAAATAAATTGAGGGGTCAATAATAATTTAAGTAAGGTGACAAGACGTTCCAATTTAGTCGGGACAGTCTTGATTTCAGTCCTCATGTTCTATGGACCCTCGCTAGTCGGGGTGCCCGTTTGTCCCGCATTTTTCAATACTTTATTTACTAAAATAAATACAATTAAGTTTATTGTGATTTGGGGTAAGAATTACTTAATATTATTAAACTAAATTAAATATTCAAAATAGTGATAGTTTTATATAAATTTTAATTGCTTTATTGTTAGCTAAGCCGGTTGGGGCATCCATTTCTGTGTTTATTTACATTTTCCTCCTTGAAACGGCTTTCAGATGACTTGACAAGAGCGATACGTAATGTGACCAGATGTCCCGATTCCAGACTTCATGTCCAGCTAAAGTCACCAGACTTCATGTCCCACTAAAGTGACCAAACTTCATGTCCAGCTAAAGTGACCAGACTTCATGTCCTTCTAAAGTGACCAGACCTCATGTCCTTCTAAAGTGACCAGACTTCAAGTCCTTCTAAAGTGACAAGACTTCATTTCCCACTAAAGTGATTAGACTTCATGTCCAACTAAAGTGACCAGACTTCATGTCCCACTAAAGTGACCAGACTTCATGTCCTTCTAAAATGACCAGACTTCATGTCCTTCTAAAGTGACAAGACTTCATTTCCCACTAAAGTGATTAGACTTCATGTCCCACTAAAGTGACCAGACTTCATGTCTCGCTTAAGTGACCAGACGTCCCGATTTGTTGCTCCAGAAACGTTTGGAAAGGGGACTCCCGGTTCCCGCCCGCTTCACCCCATGGAAAATATGGTCACCTTAATCTAAGTGAGAAGAGCAATAAAATAGTAAAATATAATATAAATTACTAAAACAATGTGTAAATTTCCACATATTTTTAATTAGTAGCAACATGTCCCTTTATAGTACTTGGTATTTAATTTTTTTTCCTTAAAGATAGTTAACAATATGCTAATTGCTTTTCAGAAAGAAAATACTACATCCAACAGCACTGGCTGTCATTTAGATGATGACATCATGTTCCTATTTGATAACAAGTCACTCTACTAAATTATCGGAGCAAGAGATTTTTAAAAATTAATTACAATATTTATAAAGAAAAAAATTCCTTACTACTATTTTTAATCATTTTTGTCCCTCTTTTTTATATTACATATCTAAGAGACTTTAATATATTTTAGCTACAATACTACCACAAGACTTGTAAAATAATTTAAACTATTTTTAAATCATGGAACATCACGAGATCATTTTAGTAGTTACGATTACTAGAAACAAGTTACCAACCATTTTAAATTTATGTCAATTAATGTTTTTTTTTCAATTTGTAGTGAATTAATTAGACCAAATAAAAGATGACCATCTAATAAATTAGCATTTTAACAAAAACTAAGCAGTTTGAAAAAAAATATGTAATCAATAATTTAAAGTATTGTTGAAAAATTTGCAGATTTCAAAATGATTTTTTGCTGTTTATAAAAGTTATAACTAATAATTAAATTTACACAATACTTGTTCACCTGTAAATTCTGTATTCATTTTAAATATTTTTATATAGTATTTAAATAGATATACATAATCATAATTTCTTAAATTGAGCACCTTTATCTATACACAAATGCAGTTGTAAAATGTATTTAAAAATAAAATTATTGTAATGTGTCTTTCATTCAAATAATAATATCATGCATTTTTTTTCAAATAAAAATAATATGTTTTTTTTATAAGTTATATGAATACATCTTAAGATTAAATTTTAATGTTTGTTGTGTTTTTATTACATATAATATTTTTATAAGTAAATATAATGAATTATGATTAAGCCATGTTGACTTAAACTGTAATAAATTGCTATTTGTTATTTAAATTATTATATAATACATTTCTTTTTTTTTAAAGTTTAATGAAATATTTGTATTCAGTTCTGTTTATATACATCATTCATATCAAATAAAATTTTAAGTGCATATGAATCATTTTGGTCACAGTATTTTTTAATAGATGTGTATAATACTAGTACAATAACACATGAATTGCAGTTTTATAGAATTAGTAATTAGGACAGTTACATTATCTTACAGTTTTAGTTAAATTTTTAAAAACAATTTTTAAAATTCTTTTTTAAAACATTTCAAGTGATAGTTAACAGTTATTATACTCGTTCGTCCGTCGAATCGACGAGGACCACTCTAGTCATCCGAGGGTTGCTGAGACTGGTTTTGTCTATGTGTGCACAGATGGCCTCTTCTTTTCTGCGGCGTTAATCCTGTTTGCCTCGCATGTCCTGGCACCTTCGTGGATGGATTGGCGCCAGGTGGACCGGTCCAACGCAGCTTCCTCCCACGTGTCTGGATTTATTGCAAACGCTTTTAGAGACGCTTTCAATGTGTCTTTAAAGCGTTTCTTTTGTCCACCATGGGACCGCTGGCCATGCTGGAGCTCGCCATAAAAGAGTCTCTTTGGTAGTCTCTCATTTGGAATTCGGGTTAGGTGCCCTGCCCAGCGAAGCTGTGACTGCATCAGGATGGTGAAGATGCTGGGGAGGCCAGCTTTGGTTAGTACCGTGGTGTCTGGAGTTTGTCCTGACACTTTATGCCCAGAATCTTCCTGATACTTGTTGTGTGAAAGTGGTTCAGCTTTTTAGCATGGCGTTGATATACGGTCCAGGTTTCGCATGCATAAAGCAGTGTAGGGAGCACCACTGCCCTATATACTTTCACTTTGGTGGATGGTAATGCCTCTTCTGTTCCAGACATTTTGGGTACAACCTGCCAAAAGTGGAGCTGGCCCAGGCAATTCTGACATCCACTTCGTCATCGATGGTGACATTTTGTGACAGTGGGCTGCCTAGGTATGTGAAGCGTTTCACTGCGTTGAGTCACTGGTTGTTGACAGTGATGATGGGCTCAAAATAAGGCTTTCCAGGTGCGGGTTGATAAAGGACTTCAGTCTTCTTTGTGTTAATTGTAAAAAAAATGGATGAAAAAATGTGACTTAAAAAAGTTAACAGTTATATATCTAATACAAATAGTAGTAGAAAATTTATTGTTATATTTTCTTTTCCTATTTATGTTTTAAAAAGTGAAAAAAAAATGGTTTACTTGCTAAGAACCTTTAAAAAAGATGATTCAAAGTAGTTCTAGGTGTTAGTTTTTATTTGGATTGTAATTTTCTTGTTCATGCACCAACTAGCAAAAAAAAAGTTATTTTATTCATTAATCATAGCAATACTATAGATTATTATAAACAGTAAGTTGAATGCATGGCTTGACATAATGTAATCAGAGGCGTCACTTGTGAAAGGGGGGCTGTGTGGGTGCGGACCACGCCATGTGAACCATCACAGAGGGTCACACTAACTGTAAAATTCTGGATGTTTCCATTGTTAAGAACTGACAGACTCATAGGCGGTCTATTGGGTAACTTTTGAGGGGAGACACCATGAGCCAATGCACTGGGTGACACCAACCCTAGAATTTGTCCAAAATATTGTCATGCACAAATAAAGAACCATACCATTTGTACAAAGACCCACACATAGTCACATGTATCAAAAAAACAATACTACGCTGGGCAGGGCATGTTGAAAGGATGCCAGAATGTAGAGCAGCAAAAATCTTTTACAGGCAAAAACCAGGAGGCAGATGACTCACTGGTCGCCTAAGACTAAGATGGATCGATTATGTGGAAATGGACCTACACTAGCTGGGGGTTCGAGCATAGAGAAAGAAAGCCATCAATCGATCTGAATTGAAGGATCTGGTGGAGCAGGCCAGGGCCCTCATGGGCAGTAGCGCCACAGATGATGATGATGACCTAGGGAAAGGGGCCAAACTTTGGTGGGGAGGGGGCACATTTAAGATGTGTGATGACACATCAAATCGTGCCACTTTAAATAAACGTTTAAAATGTATTTAATGCCTTTTGACAAAGCTTCAATCCAGTTACGTTATAGGAGTGAAGCCATTAAATTACAATAAATACATAAGTGACATAACAGGAATTTGAGACATACAAATTTTAAATAAAAAAGATTTGCCACCATGGGGTGGGGGTGCACGGCAAAGCTTTGTAATATCATCTTTGGGTTGATTTTCATATTTTGTGACGGTAAGCGGGTAATAAAATGGAGGGGAAAATGATTATAAGTATTTATGTATGGAGAAAAAAGTAATGCAAATTTATTTTAGCTAATTACAATAAACTAAGTCCACGTAAAATTTGATAAACCAAGTTTTCAAATATAATTCATAAATATTGTCAGATCTAGACTCTTGGCAAGATTTTTATTTATATATCCCGTGTTTACAATCAAGGAGGTGCACAAAATATTAAAACCTACCGTCATATATTTTAAACGATCATTATTATTAATTCTACCAGGGCCGGCTTTGGGCATAGGCAAAATAGGCATCCGCCTAATGCCACTGATAAGTCTTATCATTAGCGGGGTCCTAGCACAAGAATCGTTCCATATTCGTTTTTAATTGTTCTATTACATTTAGGGCCATCAAATTCACTTCGTCTAGGGCCTCTCATTCACCTCACCTAGGGCCTCCAATTCACTTAGGCCAGCCCTGGTTCTACATTGATTCGGAATAACGAGATTTTTCGATTAATTTCTACAAACAAAGACACATGTGCATGGGTCACGGTGGTTGAGAGGCAGAGCGCTGGCGTACCTATGATTTCTGGTTCGAATCCATGTGAAGGCAATAGTTTAGTCCCGTGGCCTACGGTGTCCCTGAGTCACCTAGCTCCGAATGGGTAGCTAACAGAAGTTAGGCGGTTGGGTAATGTGTGGAACTCTCATAGCCGTGGCCTGTGAACGCTGCATCACTTGGTAACAGATCATTCGTCGTGGTCTGTTGAAGCAATAACTTCTGCATTGGAGGAGCTTCTGTATAGATATGAATTTTTCATAAGACTTATATTTAAGCAGTGAATCTTTTCAATGTATTTATCCACGATAATGATTCATGTTAATTTAGTTTTAAAATCTAAACATAAATTATATTCATACTTTTGCTACACTGTGACGAGATTTGTGCGGACTCTTTAGACTCAGTAACCCCTAGCGACTGTACCACCCCGAGAGGAGGGGGGGTAACCAGCCGTCTCAAAATTTGACAGATATGCGTGCATACTTTCTGCTACGGGGCTGAGTAAAGGAAGTCCTAATACCATTGGTCATATTTTTGGACACAACCAATCAAGGATAATGGAAATCACATGACCATCCGAAATATAAGCCGTGCACAAACACCAACTCAGTCTTTTCCACTGCCCAACCACGGAGGTATTCATCAGACA
>MUZC01004544.1:141849-175245 GCA_002072015.1 Radix auricularia | reverse complement strand
TATATATATATATATATATATATATATACACATTATGTATAATGTTTTGAACAGAGGTGTTTTTGGTCATTATTTATATGTGCTAGATATTGTAGTATCTGCATCGTAATTACAGTCAGTTATACTCATTTAAGTTAATTAATTGTAATATTTGGGCTAGAGCCAAATTTCATAAAATAGTTAAAATAGCCTAGACAACTAGAGTCATAATTGGGTTTAACGTTTTTACCCCATACACATCAGTCATTAACAATCATGTTTTGTTTACGTTCATAATTACTGATTTCAAATGAATTTCAATGTAATCAAGAATGTGATCGCTTCTATGAAAAAATAGAAATTCTTAGTTCGAAATTGCGTTTAAATACTTGTTGGAATTGTTATTAATTTTTATCTAATATGAAAAACGACCCAAAACTAATTTTCCACCTTTCGGTGTAGTTCCAAGCATGAAATTTTCAGAAGTAGTTGGGTTCGCTTTAATAACAGTAACGGGCAAAATAATATTTAAATTACCACTCACTTGGGGTCGGGGGCCTAAATGTTGCTTGGTCATTGACCGACTGACAAATGACTGACTCTCTAACTTCCGAATAGGTACAAGTATTGAACTTTGGGAAGTAGTTGTGCATAAGGTTATGACGATAACTGGTGAATTTTGGTTTTAAATGTTGATTCTTGGGGCCGTGGACCCATATGTACTTTTTCCTTTTATAAAAGCAGACTTATCACTTTCCTCAAATTTTCCGTTTAAGGAGAAACATTAAACTCTGTGAAGGTGTTCAGTACTTTCTGAGAACGATAACTTAAAAAAAAATGTAAAATATAAATAGTTGGGGACATGTTGTCTTCATGTAGTGTTATCGCAATTCCCTTTTGAAAAAATTGCTTGTATATATTTGAAATGTCTGGCAAGACTGTTCAAGTTTTGAACAGCAACTCCTCCTGAACCATAGTTTTGTGCTCGAAGTATGTGCGCGGTCAAAACTGAATTTCCTAAAAAAGTAAAAAATAAAACTTTAAAAATACCAGTATTTTATCAATTTCTCGCCAACCCTAAAATCTATCGGGCTGTAACAATTGCTAAACGGTAGCAAACATATTTAGAGCAACGTTACTGTATAGTGTTTTTTAAGAAACACTGTATGCTGCACCGACGTAATTGAAGAATTAATTTGTAGATAGTAATTGTATTTGTTGTCGTTTTTTTCTAGTTTCAGAATTATTGAATTGAAATGACTTTTAAATAGAAAATAACATCGCCTGATAAAATACTAAGGAAATTATTGGAAACTGCATTTAAATGTTAATTCGATTTTAAAAAAAAAACTATTAAAAAATTACTTATATAACCTATCTAAAATCTGATTTATCATTAACTAGCAAATTACCCTCGCCTCGCTACGGAAATTAGGATTTCAGTTAGCGTTGAGAACCCGCGTAATAACAATTCAAAACACGTAGCCAAGAATTTGGAAATTTAAAGATGTGTCTTTTTACATAACTTATATTAAGAAAAAACCTATATTTCTGCAATCGCCACCTAGTGATAGGTGATTTAATATTTTAAGCCTCTTACCATCGCGTTGGGAGTGGGGTACTCAAAACTTCCCAAAGCTTCAAACTTCTACCTACACAGAAACTTGGAGAATTATTGCTTATTCGGTTTTGATATAAAAATAAAAGGTTTTGGGCCCCCTGCCACACATGAGTGGAAAATGTTAAAATATATATAAATATTTTTCCTTGTCTACCTACACGGGAAATAAGAGTATTAAAGAAATTAAATTTTTATAAATCTCATATAGGAGGAAAAAGAGTTTTTTGGGCCCCAGCCGTAATGAGTGCGTATTTCACAATTCTTTTACAGCAACTTTTGTCGTGAGAGGGTAATTAACAATTTTCCAAAGTTTTATGCTCCTACCTACACGGAAAATTGGAGAATTAGTGATGAATCAGTTTTTAAAATAAGAAAAACTATATTTGGACCCCGGCCCCACATGAGATCGAATTTTAACATTCTTTTTTTCCAATTTTTCTATGGAGCATGTACTCAAAAAAAATTCCAAAGTTCATGCTTCTACCTATAAGGGAAATAGGAGAATTAGTGATTTTCATTCTTTTATAGCTCATATCAAGGGGAAAATGTTTTTGGGGCCCTTGCCCCAAAGAGTATGAATTTTAATTTTCGCCAGTTTTCATGGTTAGAGTGTACCCAACAACTTCCCAAATTTTCACGCTTCTACCTACACGGGAACTTGTAGAATTAGCGATGAATCATTGAGTCAGTGAATCATTTCGCTTTATTAGTATAGATTCCCCTATTCCCGTGTATGTAGGAGTATGAAATTTAAGGAAGTTAATGAGTAGACTAACGAAGTGGTAACAGGCAAAAATATTATTTAAATTATCATGAGATATATATATTTCTAATAAAAAGAACTGGCTATCTTTATTTCTCCAAATTAATCTTGCTCTTACACACATTTAATTTGAGAAGTTGTTGAATACCTCCCCGCAATGGAACAATTTTTTGAAACATTACTGTTTGGGCGCCGGGGCAAAAAGTAGTTTTTTCTTAAATAAAAACAGACCAATTACTAATTTTCAAACTTCCCGTCTAGGTATAAGCTTTAAACTTTGGGAATTTATTGAGTACACCCTCGCGGTAGTAACGGGCGAAATAATATTCGATTTATCACTCAGTGGTAACCGGGCGTCTCAATGTAATTTTTTCTTATATGATCTCTGACTAGTTCTCCAAACTTTCTATGTAGGTAGGAGCTTAAAGCTTTGGGAAATGTTGAACAGACGCCCGTAATGATAACAGACGGAATAAATATTACAATTCTCACTCACTAGGGGCCGTGGGTCCAAATGTTTTTTTTTCTTCTAAATTCAACAAATCATTAATTCCGCCACCTCTCGTGTAGGTTGAATCACGATACTTCGGAAAGTTCTTGAGCACACCCTCGCGATAGTAACGTGCGAAAACATATTTGAATTATTACTCACTGGAGCAGGGTATCCAAATGAATTTTTTCATCAATAAAAATTAACACATCAGTAATTCTCCAACCTCCCGTGTATGTAGAATCATGATACTTTGGCAAGTTGTTGAGTATACTCTCGCGGTGGTAACAAGCAAAATAAATTAAGGCTGCTTAAATTAACTATTAGGTTCTCGATTAACCGTTAAAATGTTAACGATTAAATTATTGTTCCTTACAAATTAGTAGAAGTCAAAATTATAAAAAAATAAAATTATAAAAAGTGGCCGATAAATAATAACAACTTTCCTGATGATTACACGCACATTTAGGTTTTGAACTGTTGACTGATAGGAATGTTGAAAATGTTAATAACGTTTGCCTACCATGGTTCTAACATTACGCCAACTTATCAAAACAACTGAAAAGTGTAATGGCAATAATAAAGTCTGACTCAGAGCTAGTAAAGGACTACAGCTTTTCCTATGAATTACTGTGTAAGAAAACTGCGATTACATTTCCTGAATTCATTAACCCTGTATATTAATTTTCGGCTTTAATCGAAATAAACGATTAAGTAATTTCAAATAAATTTATTTAATCTTTGTAATTGGATTTTAACTAAACTTGGAGTATAAAAACGTGATGGCCTATATGAAAACCTTATCAGGCTTTAAAATTCAATGTTTCATTGTTTTAGAGCTGATGGTCCCTATTATCTGTTTCCCAAACGTTAAAAGAAATAGAAAACCATTTGATTTCACGCGATTTTTTACACCAATAATGGCTAACAAATACATTTGTTTCCCAACGTTAACTGAAATACTTATTTTCTGCTGAAAAACGCGAGTACTTTGCTAGGTAATTCATCTTTATAAGTTATACATTTACATCGTAATTCAAAAGTATATATATATATCACACAAAAATAAAGTGTTCCTTATTTGTTTACCCTTGCATTATAATAAGTAAGTCCATTCTATAGGCCTTTTTTATTGGGTCTATTACATTATTCATAGGATGTCTGGACGTGTCCGCTAGCTCTACACCAAAAGGGATCTGAATGTCTTGACTTGAAAAGAATGCTTCACATTTCATTGGTAGCCATAAATATCGCCGAGATCTTTGTTAAGCACATGACACACTGGCTTAATATGAACTGGTTAATCATGAAGCGCTTGTTAGAGAGGTTTGAGTGGGTCATTATAAAACTTTGTAGCAGATCGGTACTAAAACAGAATATAAGGCGTCTGTCGTGTCCTCAGGCAGTCGCGTTACCAATTTTCGTGTCATCCGTGGTGGTAGCTCATGGCGTTACCTACTCACACCCAATAGAACTCCCCATGGAACTCCCCGAGTCTTCCAGTGAAAAATCAAGGGAAAATATAGAATTTAACATTTTGGTGTAAGCATTTGTGATGCTGTCATCCGGAGCAGCCCACCCCAACTGTACCTTCTTTTTGATTGCCACTGTGCTCAAATACAAGTATTTTGTGTGTTACCATTCATTAAATGTGCTAATTATTTGATTAATAAAGGCTCCTTGTCTTTAGGTCATAACTTTCATTATTTTGCACTAAGATTTTATATGAGACGATTACATCATAATTTTGTGGGATCAGGGTAAAATTAAAATTAGTGTTATAAACTTCAAAATGTATGTTTTTATAGAATTTGTTTTTAATATTTTAAAGATAAATGCGCTACTAAGGTGTTTCATGTTTAAAAGTGTATCATTCTTATAATATTAAGCTGATCCAGTGACTTAGCTAGAACTTTTGCAGCCCACAGTGGTCTCCAATATGCCATCCTTTTAAGGGCTGCCCATAAATGACGCCATTGACAGTGTGAAGTTGATAGAGGAGTAACACACTTAAAGTCTTTCAAAACGCGCAAATATATGAATGCCGACACCTAATACTTTTATAATTTTTACGTGGCTTCACCCATGTTATGATATAAGAGTGCAGCCTAACACTAAAAACATATTTTAAATGGCACACAATGATTTGAAACATTTTTATTTTGACTTTTTTGCCGGAGGGGTAATCTTTGTGAAGTCAATTTGAGGAAGGGTTCTCAGTTTTCTAGACGGCATGTGACGAAGTTGCAGGGGGGGGGGGGAGGAATTAGCCGAAATTGCGTGACGTTATTGATGGATGGCCCCTTCAGTCAATCGCATGATCTTTTTAAAAATAAATTAATTGACAGGAATGAATAATTTTAATTCAAACGAAGTACATTTTAAAAGGTGTGGAACATTTTTACCATTGCATGCTCTATTTATGAAAGCAGTAACAGATTCCGCATAAGATTATACACCTATAAATACAGATTTATAAAAAGACTCTATACTTTTTTGAAGGCCCTAAAAATGTTATTTTAGTCTTAAGTCCCCCTATCCCAAAATGAGAAAAAAAATATTATAAATTTACATCCAAAATACATTTTTATATAAACAAAAGAAGTGTATATATCAGTTTGTAAAAAAAATTATTTATACAAATATTTACTTACCAAACTTTTTTAGTAGAAAATTTAATTATTATTATATCAAAATTAAAATTATTTGTACTATCTTGTTCTATGGTTAAAATTGAAAGTTTGCGTAGTCTTACATCGCTCACTGTGGAACCTTTTTTTTAAAAGTTCAGTTTGGAGAAGCTCTTTCGCAACTAAATACATTGATAGCAATTATTTTAAAAATGTGATTTGCAAAATAATAATTTTGGGTAAAGAATTTTCGAGTGAAACTGTTGAATATATTTTAAGAGATCAAGGGGGTATTTCCCCTCGTTTTTTAAGATAATACCTCTTCTTGTAGTGTAGCAAACAACCTATTCGGTCGCAATAGGCCCCACTTATTTTAAAGTTCACTTACTATTATTATTAATATCTTATCCCTACTAAAACTGCGGGCCCCGCGCAATTCTTTTTTTATTATAAGCTTCATAGGGTCCCGCTATTGCTAAAATTGGCCTTGTGTACAGCCTAAAAACCCGAATCCTTCCTCGTTCAATATCGACATTTTCTTCATCAATGTAAAGAAAAATTTATTTGAGGTTTAAATTGTTAATTTAGTACGTTTTATGGTACTATACACGAACATTTTCTTGCAGGGAAATGTTATCATGAGCACATTCTGTTAATTTTTTTTGAATTACATCTATGGATAAAATCATTTCTTGTTTCACTTCTTGCTATAGAGATAGTGACGATTCTTCTGAATTTTCCCCACGTATATTTTTCTAATTTTAATTTTGCGTTTAGTAGATATCACCAACTCTCTATAACAGTTTTCTGTTTTAGGATATATCTGTGTTCCATAAAAAGGGTTTGCATTATAAATTTTTTTAAAAAAGGTTCCCATCAATTGATATACCTTAGAAAAGAAAAAGATTGCATTGACCTGAGTACAATTCAAGCATCTGATGTCGTGATGTTTTTCCAAGACTATTGAAATTTGTAAGTATTTTTTGTTCTCGAAATTATTGATGGTGTTGTGGTTTTTATTATCAGAGAAATTCGCATATTTTCATGTTCGTGCCTTAAATCTTAATAATGTTCCATAAAATAGAAGAATTCAAAATATTTATAATTTAATTGGATATGCGTAGCATTTTTTTATTAACAGTATTTTAATAATAACAAAAATTATTCATACTGCCTTAACGGAAAAAAAAAAAAATTAAGGTTAACTTGAAATAATGTTATGAAAACTGAAATAGTAATATAAATTACAACTTAAAATTTAAACAGTAAACACATTGTTTGAACCGCCATGTCATGTAGGTACTTGCTAGCGCTTCATTCTGCGCATGTAGAAATATCAAGCAAAAACTGTCGTGGCGAAATTAATACTAAATATATTCGGACCAGCGTTGTTTTGTTGCTGATTATGTGCAGTTTTCTAATAAAAGCACCGTCTATGAAGTATACTGATTAATCGTCCAAACACATCGATACGAATCCGTTACTTAAGACTCGAAATTAAGAATATTATTTTTCACTTTGGTTTTACCCATTCAAAAGAAAAAGGGTGGTTGCTGGAAATGGTTTTACTTTTCAAATGCCCTAAAATGCTGCCCTCTGAATAAGTACCGCCCGTGGCGGACGCCCCCACCGCATTCTAGCTACGCCCCTGTTCGCATCAATAGCATGTGTATTTCTCAAATCAACAAAAATCTATAGTAGTTTTTAAAATTCTCATTGCCTTAATCGAGTTTCAAGGTTCAATTTAAGTCTATCGTTATCACGTTAGCATTATACAAATTTTATTGATATATTTGTACAATATTTTTCATTCATTTTTATATTAACTGAATTTTTTTAAAAAGTTAGGCTGTTATTTTAAAAAATTATTTAAAAGTCATTACTTTACATTTTAAATTTTTTTTATTTTCTCTTTAATCTAACTACAAGTGGTTTGATGTCACTGAAATAGGACTCATAAATGAAACAAATTGTAATCAGCTAATCGCCCAAATACTCCGTCAATTGTTGTTTGATAGATCGTGGTTGCCAATTTTGGTGAAAGTAGTTGAATGTTGAAGCTTGTTTCGAAACATTTTTCATTTACTGCCACTGGGCCGCTAAGATCTTGATTGAAGTCACCACAAAGGATGACGTAAAACTCTTTTACACATATTCTAATGACGTCAACAACAACATTTTTTTTTATAATACTAAGACTTCCGGCAATGACGGCCGTTGCCTGCGCCAGTGTTATCTCTCGATTCGCAATGTTTTTTGGTAGTTTTAACGGGGTTTTTAGCGGATCGAGTAACTGAGTGTTGATGCACAAATGGCAGGTCAGGACATACAAACCACATATGGTTGCTGAGATCTAGGGTGATGACAGACGGACAGACGCACAAAACGGGTGCAATAGAGCATTCGACTTCTCGAAAATTTGCTAAAAACATTTTTACCAGAAACGTACGCGGACGTGTGCAAAAACGTTCAAGTTTCATAGCAAATGAAAGCGAACAGATAAATTAATTAATAATTTAAAAGCTTAAAGAAGATTAAAAAACGATATTAAAGGTGCCGGCTCAAATATGATTGGTGATAATTTAACTTATTATTGTCATTCTTATGTACTCAAGATTTACTTCTCAATTATTAACGTGCATTAAACACATTTTGGACCCCTTGCCCCGACGGAATAAACATCAGGGGTTCAGTGCTCTATAGTAATAAAAAATAGTCTCATGAGTTTTATATACTAAGATTGGCAATATGCAATAATTTTCTCAGTTACTAATTTTAACACAGCTAATATAAGAAAATCGACATTTACGGTCCACATAGGCCCATTCGGTGCAAGTTGTCAATTTATAAAACCATTTAATTTTAATTTAGCTTCATCGTGAATATATTCCTTAAGTTAGTTAAAAATGTTATAGGGAAAACATAATAGAAAAAAAAAATTAAAAAATGTTGGGCCGGCCGCCCCTAGAGAATGAAAATTGAAAGTTCGGTGCCCTATAGCATTCAATTTAATATAAGCTACCAAGTTTTTGTATGCTAATGTTGGTTAAGATCCATTTATATACACTATAGCTAACCCATAAACGTATCTAAATATAAATGTATAATTCTCATCATAGTCCAATCATGCCGGAACCAAGCAATTAGCAAGCTTGCTGACGCCTCTGACCAATCAGATTACAAGAAAATGTAGTGAACAGCGTATGGGGTCATGGAGACCGACAGTTCGTTGACAGTTCGTCAATTACTATGTTCTTTCAAAACAACAAAATAATATGTATTTCGTAGTGTAGTGGTTATTACATTCGCCTAACACGCGGAGATTGTAGTTTCAAACCTCAGCTAAGACATTAAATTTCTAATTTTTAAAAATGTTTGTGTTTGTGCCCGTTCATTTCCCACTTTCTTTTCGATCATGACTTGAGACGCTAACGTCTTAATAGCCCACAGGCTATCGAGACGCTAGCGTCTTAATAGTCCACAGGCCTATTGAGACTCAAACAAATTAAGGCAATGAAAAATATGTATTTAAGGTTGGCGTATTTAGGCGTCGTCCTTAACTGACAACACGCGCCAAGTGGGGTAAGGGCTTGGTAGGGGGTCATGAGCTATGGCGGATTAAAAGTGGGCTGAGCGGGCTAAAGCCTGGGGCCCCGACGGTTAGGGGCCCCGAAACTTTTTATATTTTATAATAATAGTTTACAAATGTTCGCTCGAACCCTTGAAAATATAATAAATTAACTAAATTTATAAATATTATCTATTAAACTGAACGCGATTCAGGCCTGACTCTGACAGTCTTAATAATCTATAAAACTTTGCGCACTTATAGAAAATAATATAAAATAAAGTTTATATTTTTAAAATTTTGAAATATAGACAAGCTTCGCTGGCCGTGTGGAAAGAGCATTTGCTTGCTACGCAAACGGTCTTAGATTCGATTCCCAGAGGTGGAATGTAAAAAAAAAATCTTTTCACACTTATTTTTTAACATCGCAGCGAACATTTAAAACAGTTATTTATTCCTGTTCGTTTTTTTCTATTATCGATATTTAGTTACAGTCTTATATTAGCCGTTAGCAATCATTTTATTTTAAGGGACGCTGGCTTGATAGGGCCCCCGTTTGATTGCAGCCAGGGGCCCCGTGTAGTCTTAATTCGCCCCTGCACAGAAAAATATTTAAAATCATCATAAATAGGCCACTATTATATATCAATAGAAGGTAAAATCAAGCACTTTTATAAGACTTTGTTTCGAAGGCAGTGCTTTTCTTTACCAAAAGTAATCGGATTTTTAAACACGAAGAGTGCTGCTCATATCTTTAGTTTTATTATTTTATCCGTTCCGAATGGTCCGACTACGTTGTTACCATAATACAGTTTACGTGCGCATGCGCAAACGAGTTGTTTACGTGGATTATTCCGTTCTTTCGAAAGCTGCCTTATAAATTATTTTATTGGAAAATCTCGAACCCTTATTTTGATTTTAAAATATACTAATGCACTATTTTAGATTTGATAATAGAGATATATTCATAACTGAAAGAAATTCATCCACGATACCAAAGAAACATCTCTATTTAAGGCAAGGTAAGCACAAAATAATATTGTCAGTGGCATAGCTAGAGCTTTTGCCGCCCGGTGCGGTCTCCAATATGCTGCCCTTTTAGGGGCCGCCCATAAATGACGTCACGCACTGGGGGAGGGGAGTCACATATTTGACGTCACTCAAAACACGCAAATTTTAATACAATTTGCACTTAAATATATGATTACTGACACTTTATGTAAGGACGTTTTACGGTTGTTACGCGTGTTACGATATTAGAATGCAGACTTACACTAAACAAATATTTAAATGACCACATAAACATATTACTCCAAACCTGCTCATTTTCAAATGAAAAATACGGCTTTTATTTCACGTCCCATTGAGGAAGGGGTCTAAGGTTTCGTTTCGTGACGCCGTGTGACAAGGGAGGCGGGTGGGGGATGAAAAATCAGTCGAAATTGTGTATCGTCATTTATGGACTTTAAGTCAATCGTATAATGGTTTTCAAAATAAATTTCTAAACATGAATAAATAAATTTAATTGAAAGTAATTATATTGTAAAATGTAGGGGATATTTTTACCAATGCCCTATTTATGTAACAGTAATAACAGAGGCCGCATGAGATGATATACCTATAAACATATATTTATTAAAATACAAGATAATTGTTTTGAAGGCCACAAGAAAGAAATTGGGGTCCCAGGTCCAACCCCCGCACAAATGAGACAAAACACATTCCAAAGCTACAACAAAAAACATTAAAAGTTAATGTAGTTGTATTTTTTTATAAATATAATTTTTTTATTAACAAAGAAATATAATACATCAGAATGTAAACATATTGTTCTATTATTTCTTCGACATACTTCCGTCTCTCAAGATGATGGTGCATCACCGTTAGGTTGGGTTGCATTTTCTCGAGTGGCTGTGCAGTCTTATCGTTGAGTGACAGTCTTTACCACAGTTTTTAAATACGAGTTTTGTGCATCCAAATGTCTGTGACTTTCTCCTAGCTCTTCTGCCTTTAACCGCCTCCATTCTTCGCTCCTCGGCTACTATGACGCCCTCCTTGACAACCGTGCGCCACGTAGATCGGTCTTATGCCTTACACTCCCAGTCGCTTGTAGGTATTTTGGCTGCTTTCATGTCCCTTTGACAGACATCTTTAAAACGCAAGCGTGGGGGACGTGTTTTCCTCTTTCCTGGAGCAAATTCACCATATAAGTGGTCTTTCAAGATGCGGCCGGGGCTCAATCTTTTAACATGCCCTAGCCATCTCGGGCGTCTTTCGCTAAGAATTGAGTATATGCTTTGGGTATTGGCACGCGTTAGAACTTCACTATTAGGCACTTTGTATGGCCATTTAATACCAAGGATGCGACACAGTCATTTCAAATGGAAGCTTTTAAGCTTGCTCTCTTGGGATGTATAGGTGTTCCATGTCTCGCTCCCATATAGTAGTGTACTGATGACACAGGCCCGATAGACACACAGTTTGGTTTTCTTCGTTAACTTGGTGTTTTGCTAGACCCGCTTGTTTATTGTTGCCACTGTGGAAGCTGCCTTTCTAATTTTGCTGTTTTTTTATTATTATTTAATGGACAGTGTATTGGTGACCTTGGACTCTAAGTAGTGGAAGCTGTCAACAACCTCGTAGTTTTTATTATCAGATTTTATGGTAGGTGGAGATGGAAAGTCGTGGGCCACTATGCTTGTCTTTTTCAAGCTGATTTGCAGACCAAATTCTTTGCAGGCGTTGCAGAAGCTTGACATGAGTTGTTGCAAGCCAGTTTCTGTGTGTGATGTTAGTGCCGCATCATTTTCAATTAGTAGCTCACGAATTAGGACATCTATCGTTTTGGTCTTGGCTCGAAGACGGGTAGTGTTGAAAAGTTATCCATCAACTATGGTGTGTAGCCAGATTCCCTCACTGCTATCCTTGAATGCGTATGTAAGAAGTACAGAGAAGAATATTGCGAACACAGTTGGTGAAATACACAACCTTGTTTAACTCCGCTGCTGACTGGAAAGGCTTCTGACTTAGTTCCATTGAACTGCATATTTTCATGGAACTGCCTAGTGATGGTAAGTATGGGAAGGGGACAGCCGATTTTTGCCAGTATTTTGAAAAGACCTTTTCGACTGACGAAATCAAAGGCTTTTGTAAGGTCCACAAAGGCAACGTATAGTGGCATCTGCTGCTCTCTGCATTTTTACTGGAGCTGTCGTATGGAGAACACTATGTCTATGATATATCGACCGGACCGGAAACCGATCTAAGATAGACACGGCATGCTGGGTTCTGTAAACGTGTTAGTATGCCACGGGCAAAGACCTTTCCTCCAATACTAAGGCGTGAAATTACGCGATAATTAGTGCAATTACTCCTATCACCTTTGTTTTTATATAGTGTCACTGTATTTGCATCCTTTAGGTCTTGGGGGATGTAGCCCTGTTCCCATCAGAGGGACAGAATCTCGTGCAATGGTTGGAGTCAAGCTGTCTTGCCACTATTTATAGCCTCTGGTGGTATTCCATCATTCCCAGGCGCTTTTCCACAAGATAGGCTGTCAATTGATTAGCTCAGCTCTTCCTGTGTTGGCACTACATCAAGTTCTTCCATGAGTTGCATATCTGGGATGTCATCTAGAGCGGTGCTGAAGACTGTGGTAACTGTTGAATAATGCTCAATCCACTGTTTTAGCTGTTCTGCCTTGTCTTGGATAATTGCTCCACGTTTAGATTTTATAAGAGCAACTTTGGACGTCAAGGGGCCTGTTGCCTTTTTTAAATTTTTTTCCTACATGATTTTTTGCATTGCCCATATGTGTAGCTGGTTGTATGCTGGAACAAAGGTTAAGCCAGTAGTCATTGGCACATTAACGAGCAACTTTTTGGGCAAGTGACTTTGCTGTCTTTAAGGCATGCCATCTGTCGGTTTTAGTATTTTCCTTGTAAGCTATAAGAGCTTTCCTTTTGGCTACAATGACAGGTTTCATCTCATCCCAATGCTCTTTAAACCATTCCGAGTAAACCATTCCGAGTTTTTGGTGAGATTTTGTGCCAAGGGCTTGTATTGCGGATATGTAGATTGTGTGTCTGAGATGCGTCTATTTGTAATCAATGGAGACGCATGAGGACGTCTTTGAGAGACCTTCCTTGTCTGTGAACAGCTGCGTTATCGCAGGTTTTTTCATGCCTAGGGTATTAATGCGTGGAAATCCTGTTTTCTTGGTTTGGTACAAATTTTTCCTCATAATTCGTACCTTGCATGGCAACAAGGGAGTGATCTGTGTCACATTCGACACTGTGATAGCTGCGAGTGAGTAGAGCGCTAACTAATTGTGCACACATGGGGATGATGAGGTCCAGCTGGTTCCATTGGCAGGATCAAACGTGTCTCCAACATACTTGATTTATCTCCTTGCACTTGAAGAAAGTGTTTGTCACACACAAGCTTCATAAACAGCACAATTCCAGAAGACTCTGTCCTTTTTCATTGATTTTCTCCTTTCTAAGAGTTCAAGGCATGTAGTGCAGGCTTCGCTGTTGCTCCTCCCCCTAGCATTAAATTCTCCTCGGAGATAGACGGCCTCCTCTTTGTGGATGCTTGCTATTGCCTGGTCTAACGCTCCATAGAACTGGTTCTTTTCTTCAATAGTTGAATAAAGAATTGGGGTATAAGCACTAAGAATGTATGTTCGGCCAACAGCTATTCTGACTCGTAGAATGAGGATTCTCTACATGCCTGATTACGAAGGTTCAATGGATGTTAGAAGCGTGTTCTTAACAGCGAAACCTACACCATGCTGTCTAGGTTCATCTTTTGGTCTACCTTGTCAGAAGAATGTGTAATTGACCTCTTAGAGTAAGCCGTTGTCTGCGAGTCTGGTCTCCTGAAGGCATGCGATGTCAATCTTTAGCCTTGTGAGATCTTTATCAATTATTTCTGTCTTACGTGTGTCGCTTATTGACTTCAGGTCATGAGTGTATGTGGGACACAAAGTCATCACGTTCCAGCTAGCAATTCGAAGAGCTGGGGTCTTTTTTTTTTTTTGTATTTCTTGGTGCAGGGCTTAGTTGCCCTCCTGTTGAGTGGTACTCTAATCTCAACGCACGCAGTGAAGAAGGCAGGTAATTATGGGATAGCACCTATTTGACTGGAGGCTGCAAAGTTTGATGCTGGCAGTAGCTGTCCAGTGAGACATTGGCAGTCTCTCCCAAAGTCGGAGCAACCCCTGGCGCCTAACTCTACATTAATTGAGCCTTGACTTATAACCTGTAACAGCTGCTTCCCATGTTTTGTCGACACCTTGCGGCGATACTGGAGTGTCATCTCCAATGTTGATGCAAGCCTGGGTGAGTATTTTGGAGAATTAGCTGCTGCCCAATGAGCAGATTCCCCCTCTCCACGCCAATGGTGGATCAAAATGGCGATACGGCTAGGCAACAGTTAGGTCACAGGAGCAGCCGAAATGAAAATTGATTCAATAGCAGACCTTCTTAGGATCTCCATTTCCTGATTTTCTGTCGGGGGGAGGGTTACTCCCGTAGTCTTTTCTGTGTGGGTCTAGCCGCAAGGCAACAAAGGTTTAAAGTAAGAATTTCCCTCTATAGATGAGCTACCAACCATGGCTAACGAGTCTCATCTACCCGAAGCTATTTGTTTTGAGGCGCCAGTTGACCGCCTTCATCCCTTCTCCAGTTATTAGAAACATGGTTCGCCGGGTTTTTGTGTGAGCCACGCGTGAATGCCAGAAGCTGGATTTCGGTTGAGAGACGCAAGACTTTTAGAGCATTTTTAGAGGAGTGGATGCTTATCTTCCACCCCCACCCTGGCAATGACAACCTTGGACCACTGTTTAAAATTGTTTGTACAATTACTTACCTATCTTTCATAGTAGAAAAATCGTAAAATATGTTATCAAAATTTAATTTTTTTGTACTTTCTTGTTTTATGGACAATATCTCCTGCTTCTGTAGTCTTAAATCACTTATTGGAGAGCAAATATAATTTTTTAACTTCAGTTTAAAGAAACTCCTTTCATATCTAGATACACTGATTGCAAATGTTGAAAACATTATTGCCAAAATATTAATGCTAGGTAAAGAATTTAAAATCTATACTGTTGATTATATTTTAATAGATCAAGTGAGCATTTACCTCCTTTTTTAAAATAATGATTCTTCTTGTAGTTTATGTAGAACCAGGAATGGACTTAGGCTGCTGCAACCTATGCAGTCAGATTGGGTCCCCTTTGTTTTCATAGGCCCCACCAATCTTAATTTTCACATTTTATCTTTATTAATACTTCATCCATACTAAAATAAGCCCCGAGCAATCCTCTTCGCATGCTAAGCTTGTTATGGCCCCACAATGGATAAAACCGGCCCTGTGTATTGCCATAAAAAAGATGATCCTGTCTCTTTCAATATTGAAATGTTCTTTATAAATGTAAATTTATTTGAATTTCAAATTCTTAATTTAGAACGTTACATGGTATTATACACGAATATTTTTTGCAAGGACATGTAACTCATCAGCGGGTTAGTGTATTTTCTTTTGAAATTACATCTAAGCATAAAAAGCATATAAACATTTCTAATTGTACTTCTTGCTCTAAAGATAAAACCATGTCTTCTGGATTTTCCACACTCATATTTTTTTCTAATCCTAACTCGGGTTCAGTTGATATTTCTAACTCCATGTAACAGCGTTCTGTATTAATACTTATTTTTGTTCCATGCAATGGGTTTTTATAAATTGAGATACCCAAGAAATGAAAAAAAAAAATTCATTGAACAGAGTAAAATTCCAGCATCTGATCTCATTTTACTAACTACTTCAGATATGACTTTTTTCAGACGCTTGAATTTTAAAGTATGTCTTTCTCAAATTTAATTATGTAACTGTGGTGTTTATTAACAAAGAAATTAATAACCTTTCATTGTTAATGAATAACCGTACTCAAAACAGAAGCTACATTTGCTACCTTAATGCAATAATATCAAAACAAAGAAATAATTTTAATAAGACACCCTGTCATAATATTCTGAAACGCAAACAGCAGATATAATATAAATAACTACTTGCAAGTTAAAAAATACTTGAACCACCATGTCATGTAAGTACTTGTTAGCACGTTTTGCGGGTGTCAAAATTCAAATCCAAAACTGTCGTAACGATGTTAATAGTAATTATTTTTAAACCAGCGGTGATGTCATGTTGTATTTTTGTGTGTGAAGTTTTCTTATAAAAGCGCCATCAGTGACGCATACCGCTTAATTTTTCAAACAAAAGGTTACTTTTTTTAAGCGATTTAAAATTTTTGAATGGTTAGATATAAAAACCACTATGTAATAAAACAAATGTTGTACAAATCCATTAGATGTTACTCAAAATTAGGATGGACCGCGTTTTACCTTGGTTTTTTCAAAAAGAAAAAAGGATGTTTTCGGAAATTGATTTACTTTTTAAATGCCCCCAAAATGCGCCCTCTGAATGAGTGCCGCACGGTGCGGATCGCCATACCGCCCCCCCCCGCTAGCTACTTAACTGAATATTGTATTTGTCGCGTTTTTTAGCGCATTTTCCAGAAGTCGAATGCGCTATTGCACCCGTTTTGTCCGTCCGTCTGTGATCACCCTAGATCTCAGCAACCATTAGTCCTAGACCCATGATGTATATATGTTTTTTGTATGTCCTGACCATCCATTTGTGCATCAACACTCAGTTACTCGATCCGTTAAAAAACCCCGTTAAAACTACCAAAAACATTGCGAATCGAGAGATAACACTGGCGCAGGCAACGGCGGCCATTGCCGGAAGTCGAATACACCGTTTCTCAATATTGAAGAGTTAAAGTTATTGGTTAGTGGTGCGAAAGCGTGCAAAAGAATTAGTTTTTTTTACGTCATTAGAATATGTGTAAAAGTTTAGAGAGTTTTACGTCATCATTTGTGGTGACTTCAATCAAGATTTTAGCGGCCCAGGGGCAGAAATTGAAAATATTTTCGAAACAAGCTTCAACATTCAACTACTTTCAACAAGATTGGCAACCACGATCTATCCAATAACAATTTATGGAGTATTTGGTCGATTAGCTGATTACAATTTAGAATGTTTCATTTATGAGTCCTATTTCAGTGACCACAAACCACTTGTAGTTTGATTAAAGAGAAAATAAAAAAAATTAAAATGTAAAGAAATGACTTTTAAATAAAAAAATTTTCAGGTATAATCATGACACAAGAAAATTCATCAAAATATGTATAAAATCTAAACACAATTACTGATAACTACATAATGTTGATATCTAACATAAGTACTGATACATAATACGAAAATGCGCTAACACGTCCTGAGTCCAGGCTTAACATGATTTTTTTTTCATATTTTCTGTTTCTTTGTCTTACTTAGTTTATTTACATTACTATTATTCAGTTGTGATTCTATATTGTTAGTGCATTTTAATTTATAATGAGCCTAATCCTATCAAAGATATTATTTAACTACTCGGACTTTATACTAGTAATAGTAATAGTTACTCTATACCAAAATTATAATAGTAGTAAAAGGATCACTGGTATTATATGCGGTCTAAGCTTAAGACTAACCTAACACTAACTATAGCTCTGGTTAGTAATTGAAAGACCCATACACAAACGACGGAGAATTTGAACTAAATGCTCTTAATTTTTATTAAAATAAAATTACTTTTTGATCTCATTTTGCATGAGGGGTAATACATCTAAGACTAAGACATCTTTGAAATTATTTTATTATGGGTAGGCATGTCAGACATTCTTCTATTTTAATTGTGTTAATTAATAATAAAAATATTTAGTTAAGCCATCAGTCTGCTTTAATTTTATTAATATTTCAATAATATTTAGAGGCTAAATGATATCATTACATTATCTGCACTATTCATTTTATTTACGTTCAAGAACTCCAGCCTCGATGAAACTTTTCAGATTGGCGCTGGAGTTGGAAACAATAATTCCTTTAATTAAGGACATAAATAAAGAGATTATAATGCTAAACAATTATTGTATCTCATGTCTGAAGTATCATGCTATAACCAACAGCTGACTCATAGCCATACCACAGCCAGTAGGACTACATTTTACTCTAAAAAATAATTCGTTTATTGCTTATTTTGTGAGTGATAAGATTTATTATGTCCACTACTGGGAAGACATATTATCATCAATTGTAGAAAATAGCACAAACATTAAAAATTTTAATAAATGATATTTTAAATAAATTATAAAACCCATATTGACCAGAAAATAAATTAATGGCTTAAAGGACAAAAATTGTTCAAAATATTTTGAATAATTTCCACTTACATTTTTGAGCAAGTGTTACCTACTCAAACCTGATAATTATAAAAAGACAAATCATCATTCATCTTTTTGCTAAGGAAACTGCTGTATAAAAAGAATAATCATATTATAAAAAAAATTATGACCATGGCTGTGCTGCTCTGAAAATACTTTGATGCAATGACGGAGATGGTAACATATTTAATTCTCTAAATAAGTTTATAAGGACAAATAGTGGCTTCTAGTTTAATTGTTTTTTAAAAAAATGCGTATAAAAATCTATTGAAAAACACACTTAGGCTTCATTTGATTGAAAAAATAAAAATAGGAAAAAATGTGTTTTCGACAAGATCAACCAAGTGAAGTTCTAGAAGCTGAAATTAAAAGCAAAGCTCAGAATATTTTAAAAATTTAAATAATATAATATATCATCATTAACATGTAGCTGAACAAGTAAAACTATGTAAAGTCTCACCATTTTAATAATAAATTTGTCATAAATCACTTTTAAAGTGAAAAATTGATTTTATTCAAAACTTTTTTTTCTGCTAATTTGTATTGTAGAGTTCTAAAATATCAGTTATTTTAAGATTCAAAGTCATAAGATTTGGTGTTTATATTCTTTAAACTATTGTGTGGGTACTGAGATATTAAACAATCAATTTTGTCAATTACTTATTTTTAATATTTTTTTTATTAAATAATATTCGTAAATTTTACGCGTTTCTTTCGTCTTTTTTGTTGTAATTTTAATATATTAAAAAAAAAAAAATTAACATTTAAAAATTTTAAAAACTAGCTCAGTACCTCTAAAAATACTTGTTAGCATATTGAACATTTTTAAATGAAAACATAATCTTGTGTGCTAAATTTTAGAACTCTACTAATAGCTGTTATTTTCAAGATGGCCGCCGTTGTCATGAAACTGTGTAATAGTTTATTAACATTAAACATGAAAAATTACTTTCATACATAGTCAAATATGATCCTATAAAAATATAAGTTGTAAGTTTTTTAAATTAATAATTATTTTTTTTTGCCAAAGCCCCTTAATGGACCCGGGCCTAATCAGTTTAAGAAATTAACGTTAAACGCACGTTTATTTCAATCTAAATCATAAAAGATACATTTTTCAATATCTTTAAATGTAGTGTAATATCATAATAGGAATAAAGTCTTCAACGTGAACGAAAATAAAGATTTAAAGCTCCCAGCCCCAAACTAATATACATTAGGAGTTCAACACTTTATGGGAATTTTAATATGGGCAAATGAGTATGTATGCCCGAAAGTTTGGTAAAGATCAATTTATTTTCCAAGTAGCCGACGCTTAAATTAATTTTCATATAGCTCAAATTGTATTCACTAAAATCATCCCAGAAGCATAAGCAACCATTTCCTAAAGTTTCAATGTGATCTATTAATTTTTTTTAGTAAACTGTAACGGACAAATAAAGATACATACGTTTATTTTTTAAATTTATATATATATATATATATAAGATACATTCACGACTTTGTTTTGTTATTATGTTTTTATCTTAGATTTAATTATCTTAAATATTGAATCAGTGGCGTCTTTAGGCTTAGTTTCAACAGCTCTTGATTTAATCACCGCTCCATTTCCCCCAACGACTTATCCAATATACCTTTTGCTCGTACCAAATAATGAAACATAAAAAACATTACATTTCGGTATCACATTTAAGATGGTGTCAACCGGTGCAGTCCACACAACCTGCAACCCTCTAGTAATGCCTCTAAATTAAATTACTTTTATTAAAGCCTAAAACTTATATAGTTAAAAGTGGTGCTTTAAGTTGTACCCGGTTACTTTTCCTTATTATTAATACTATTATTAAGTAGCTGTTGATTTATTTTTATAAACAATTTATTAGAATTATTATTAAGAGCATCTTCGCTACTTTCTATTGATTTATCTTTTAAGCGACTTTATATTTTTATATTGACTACTTTTCTATGAGAGAAATTCTACAAACATCTTGCTATTATGCTTTTTAGAAACATATGAGAAACAAACAGGAATAAAATAACTAAGAAATACTTTTCGCTATTTGAAAATGATTTCATCTTTATTTTTTTATTTTTTCATATTGTTTTAAAAAATGATACACAGTTATTTTCTGCATTAAAAAAAAAAATTAATAATATTCATTTTTTTAAAAAAAATATTTTTCAATAAATACTCTTCATTTAAAATTTCTAAATCGAGGTATAAAAAAATAATCCCCAAAACAAAATTAATTATAAAATATAACCCTGATATTAATGGAGCTAAAAATATAACCTTTGCATATATAACATAATAGAACAGAAGTAAACTTATTAAAAAACTTTTAGGCAACCAATTTAGACTAAAAATATTTAAACATCAAACAATTGACACAAAAAATTATTTAAAACCTCCAACACGTATACATAAATAAACAATAGAGTTCCCAATGTTGACCCCAAAAAAATGCTTTTTCATGAAAATTATAATTTAAAAAACTTAATTATATACTTACACTAAAAGGCACAAATAATTCTTTAGAAAAATACAATTGAAATTAAACCAAAGCTTACATTCTTAACACATGTTTTGTATTATCACTATCAGCTTCAGTTGACAAGACATCTTTATCAAATTTCAAAGAATTGGAAGAAAATGGTAACATGAGTGTAGAAGAGATAGGCATACATACACACTTAAAATCTTATAAATAAGCAAACTACTGGCCCAGATGAATTGCCTTTAAGGTAGTGAAAAGAGTAACTATTAATTAACCAAAAAACTATTTCAAACCTATGTAAATGAATTTAAAGTGCCCCAGGATTTGAAATAAGCTGTCATAACGATAATCTTTAAAACAATATGATGAATCAGACTTTGAAAATTACAGACCTGTATTACTTACTAGTATCATCTATAAATAACTATAATTCATTATATAAAGTAGAACAAATAACCACCTAGACAAAATTAATGTCATATGCCCACATCAACGGTTTTAGAAAATGAAAAATCATGTGAAACACGGTTATTTTGTTTAATAGATTATCTTTTAAGATCTTTAGACAATAAAAGTCAAAGAAATACATTCCTATTAGACCCCTCAAAAGCATTGGACAAATTTCTCCATTCCATTTACTCAGAAAACTTAACTACTTTATAATCTCATGTCCCATAAATCATTTGATTCTAAACGTTCCTTTGGGTAGATAGTAAACTGTAATAATAATGGACTTTAATATGTACAAAAAATGGCTGACACAGGAGTTCCATAGGTAACTGTGATAGGTCCGTGGCTCTTTTTAATTTATATAAATAATTTACTCAAAAACATGTTAACACGAACAAAAGTTTTGTTTTTGCTGTTGATTGTATAATATAAAAAACAATTTAATCAGTGCACGATAGGAAAATTTTAGAAAAAGACTTATATGAAAAAAAATGGGAATCTAATTTGTCTATGCCAAGAAAAGTGTCAACAGTTAAAATAAAATATATGAAAAAGAAACAAATAAATTCACGATATTTTTTTCATGGAAAAAAAAAACTAACCCAAACTAAAGATGTAAAACATCTAAGTGTAATGATAAATGAGAAACTCACATGAAATCACCACGAAAATTATGCTATTAAAAATAAAATAAAACCTTAGCCATTATAAAAAAAAAATTGTAGAGAAAGAATAAGAATATAAAAGCAAAATGCTACCTCACCTATACTAGAATATTCATCTTCTGTGTCGAACCAATTTACCACAGAAAATATTTATAATCTAGAATAAGTTAAAATGAAGAGCTACAAGATTTATTACTGGAGAATATTTAAAATTAAAATAGTACCACCCATAGTTGCGTCATTGAACTTCAAAACACTAGAGATAGAGACTAAGACGGATTAAAATGGGGAGGGGTGCTGAACGGGCAAAGCAAATGTTTGCATGTACCTTTGAAAATATAAATTAAACAGGTAGTGAAACAACGGATAAAACAATTAAATAAATAAATACATTTTATCTGTTAATCTGATCGCTACTCAGATATTCAGATCGGATGGTCTTAGTAATCGAAAAACTTGATTTGTAAGGCTCACTAAGAGAACATATTATAGAATATATTAAAATTTACCAATTTTGTAAGCTTTACTGACCGTATGGAACAGTATAGGCTTTTTATGCAAGCGCTGTCTGGACCAATTTCGAGTGGCTGTTTTTTTTTTATGTTATTTTTACACTCAATTTTGATATACCGGCAAAAAGCTCAAGCAGTTATTTTTTTTTCTTCATGTTTAATAGTTCTTGTTTGAAAGCCATTACCACAGTAAAGACAAAGCATAAGCAATTAATGAATGTTTTTTTTTAGTTTTAGTCTTATAATTGCTGCTATCAATTATTTAATTCATGGGACGCTGGCTGAATAGGGCCCCCTTTTGATGCAGTATTATTCAACCCCCGGCTAGAGGATAGAAAGACCAAGATTAAAGAAGTAATTATACATAAAGCAATTATTTACTATATAAAAAATAATAACTTAATAAAACCCTCGGATAGACATAAGGATAAACACATAAAAATGTCCGTTCATCACGTCCGGAATTCGTATTCAGAAGAGTTGTCCGAGGAAACCAGAAAGACCAACACTTTTTCATCAATTTAAACTCTAAAAAGAATGCATAACTAGACACACATGAAGGATAAGTTGGGGGGGGGGGCGTCTGTAACACATACGATTTTTAAAAAATATATTATTGATTGCTTTTTAAAGCTAATGGTGGAAAATGTAAACATATTTTATTTTCTTCTTAATTTTTATTGCATTTAAACAACCTCAAGTAGGTCTTAGAGAATTTTGAACTCATGGCTACATATAAAAAGAAATTCATGGAGGCGTTAAACTGAACGGCGAATTGTGTGAAACATCTAATGAATGAAATAACAACTGCTGGTATATTCTCACCTGTAAAAGAAATATATGCATCCATGCAGGCATTTGGGATTAAAATTGAAAACGCCATGCATAAACAAATTATTAAAGATATTTTGATGGATCGCATTTCTTTGACACGTTTTGTTTTGGATGTTGATAAATTCCCAATATTGTGCGTGGTCGTTTTAATTCGTATGATTATTGCGAACGTGCAAAATAGTATAGTTATCATAGGTGCAATCAAAACGCATGTCGGTAAAACGTATGTTTGAAATATATAAAAATACCATTCGTTATCAAGGTATTCTTTTCTATAAAAAAGTTTTAAGACCGTAATATTATATCTGGGATCAACTGCCGTCTTCATATAATACATAGCCCAATCAGGAACGTAAAGAATTACAATGAAAATATAAACAAATAAGATAGAAATTTTAATTCTTTTAGTAGTAATGATTCTAGCTGCATGAAATGGTAAACAAACCGCCACAACTCACTCGATTGAAATTACAGCCACAAGCCAAACACTAATATTCATAGAGCAAGCACTCAAGTACATGATAATTGCAACATATATAACAGAAAGATTGTATCCAAGTTTAAAGTCGAATTTAAGTACAATTCTTATAAATCTAGCATATGTTTCGGTGCATGAAAAGGTCAGATCAGACACTGAGAGAGCCAAGAGTGCAATATTTGTTGAGTCATCCATTCCATGTTGAGATAAAACAAGAATATTTAAAATATTGGTAGCTATTCCAATGAGTCCTGCAATGAAATTGATGATAAAGGTAAAAATAAAGTTAGTTATGCTTTCAACGTCATCGAAAGTCCCATAGTTTATCATTGGAGTTGTGCTAAAGTTGTTTGTTGTAAGTCCATAGGATCCATCTAAATTTGAGATGTTCATCTTTTCAATGGGAAATAACTAATAGATATCTGGAAATAAAAGAGAAGAGAAATCCAATTACAAAAAAAAAAACATTAACCATTCTAAATCTAACATAAAAATGTACAGAAGTATATATTTGTTTAAAAAAATAAATTATAAAACATAAATTTAAAAAATAAATTAGTGAGCATTGATAGGGTTGATCTATATAATATGTTTAAAATGCCCCTCCCCCCAACCCCCCCCACCCCCAAAAAAAAGAAAAAAAAGAAAAGATTTACAAAGTCGTGTTTTTTTTCGAAAATCGATGTAATTTGTTTGATTCTGAAATTATGTCTTAAATTACTATTGGCAAGCAACACCACTTACATTGCTTTCTTTTCCATAATTATATTCCAGATAATTGTTCTAAAACGGCTTAAGTTACTTAAAGTGCGTTGTACAGATTAAGCTCGCAATATATGATTTTATGTAAATACACATTAACTCTCTGTTAGCGCTAAAACACATTTAACAGTTATTCTGAGTTAATTTAATGTTCTGCTTGTGAAACTTTAAAAACATTTATGCATTTATCGGTTTTTATTTGAGTTAACAATTTCAAATATTGCTCAATTGCAATGCTAATTTAATGCCATAATTAATAAAACCACATTCGTACAAATGAACTTTTTAAAAAAAGTGTGTTTTAAAAAGCTTTTTTTTTGGAGGTATTTAGAATAAAAATATATAATTTTTATGTTGTAATATTATTAGTCTCAAAACCTGCCCAACTGTTACCATCTATTAATCTATCATGCAATAGTCTAGCGTCTTATCAATAGCAATAGGTTTTGTCATTTCTAATTTTTGAAAACGTCATAGCTCATTGAGGAATGTTATATTTTAAACATGTTTTTATTAACTTGCTTTGGTTCCTTTTTTTCTCATTGTCTTAATTTAATTTTTTTTTTTTTTTTTTGTCGGTCGCAAAATTTCAGATTTTCCAACGTAAACTATTAAACAACTTCTAATGGACCTCGAGATTTCAAAAGTTTACCACGGATAGATCTAGGATGAAAATGCATTGTGTCAAAATTTCATATCGACCGAATGTCCCGTAATTAAATTAATGCATTTTTTAGATTATCTCTAAAATCAGATGTGATCGCCTGCTATTGTTGATATTCACGTGCCCGGAGATCATCCCGTTACAACATCCCTGTGGTATTAAAATTTTGATGTTGTTTTATTTTTTTTAAACAGAAAAAAAGATTTTAAAAAAATAAAACACGTTTTTGTAAGTGGACTGAAAAGATGAAATTAAATTAAAAATTATAATTTTAAGGGATTTAATTTAAAATGACTAAAAACTTTGGCGGCTGCTTCAAGCTCCAAGTGTAATTTATAATTACAAGAAAAAAGTTAGGTGTTTGATATAAAATTTAAAGATGTATAAATAAGAAGCAAAAGAGAGATCTATTATTGAGAGAATGGGTGAACTGTTAATGTAAAACCTCTTAAGCATCCGTCCCACGGTTTTATTCATATTAAATCAAAGTTCCTGAACTTATAATTTATTTTTATCATTCATACACTTATAAAAACATTTTACCTCAATTTATTTTTATTACATCTTAACGGATCAATGTTTTCAAACATAAATATAGTCGAAATCTCTATGAGTTTAATATTAATGTAACACTTATATTTATTTGTCTTCGTTTTTTTTTCTTGGTTATAGAGGTGAACTTGATAAAAATCTGATAATGCTTTCTCAACACTGTTTCCTAATTACGAATGAGTTTACCTTCTTTAAAAAATTAAACTAAAAAATAACATGTGATAAAATTTACTTAAAACCCTTCCGAATAAAACCACACAAAACAAAGTGTTAAAATTGCTGTTTAAATAGCTGGTCAATCTGAGATTTAAACAATACAACGTATGTACGTTTTTATAAAAGTGTAAATAATTATTATTTGATTTTTAAAGATTAATAGTTGCATTAAACTTCATACTAATAATAATATTTAATGCTTCCATTTGTGACGAAATTTGTGTCGGATTCTCAAGTCCAAGTAAACCCTACCAACTACACCACCCGGAAAGAGCAGGGGGGGGTAACTCCCATCTAGGAATCTAACATGTGGGCCGAATAAATGATACATAAATTCATGAACAGGTCTTAAACAAGGAAGTCCTCAGCCTATTGGCTATAGCTCATCATGCAACCAATCAAGAGTTCTTAAAGTCACGTGACCAGTGAAGATATAACCAGAGAAAACGCAAGGTTCATTCTTTTCACTGCCAAACTGTACAAGGCGAAACATCGAACAGTAGCGCCCCACAGGATCATATCACTAAAGGAGAAAAGCCGACAATCTACCAGTCTAGTAAGAGTGAACTCAAATCTTATTATAATGATGTACATTTATAATTCTATGTATTTTTCATAACAGATTGACATTTTATTTTGTTCGATTGACATGGATTTAGTACCCCACGGGATAAATTTACCGTGTTGAGACCCGTGAATTCCAGGGAGCTACCAACCAGTAGAAGTACGCCACGGTGAGGTAGCCGGACAGACGTCAACCCACCGGTACTATTGCCGCTGAAGACTCGCTACCCTTGCCACGCGACAGCCAAGTACACCTTGTGTCCGTGCCAGCCAAGGTAGATAGCAGCTAAACAAGTGCTACCATCTGCCCTAACTGTAGGATTTAACATCCGCACTGTAGGCTGGAGACACGCACCATTCGCCACAGAGCCCTGTGCTCTTTTCTACCCAGCTCATCACGTTATACCGTAATTGCTGATGTCGACCATACCACACCCTAGCTGTGTGACCGTATGAGCTGGAAATATTATCAACTAAACACGTGGATAGAAGTGAGACCTTCCCCCCTCTACTGTGTACGACCTATCTAGGTCAAATAATACAGCAACCAACTTGTTTACACAAGCTTAGTCGAGCCAGCGGACTACTACGTCATAGTGTAAACGTTGTGGGAGGAGCTTAACACCGGGAGCTGCCTATACACACGCAACGCAGAGAAACGAGGTGTACACATTGCTCCAGCCCTGCTAGTATACCAGACTACATATATAATTTGCAATGTATGTCCCGTCTGTCCGTCCCATCCTTGACGCTACTAATTTTATCAAGCGGCGCACCAAATTACTGCACCAAAAATAACGTTTCAATTTTTTAATTTGGATACAAATTAATAGAGTATAAATAATTAAAAATTATTTATAACATTATTTTTTATTCTGATGTGTATTTTTTCTTAAATTAATTGATTTCAGCTGAAATATAATTGTTTTTAAAAAAAACAAAAAAACATCCGTAATTTTTGACGGTTAATACACTAGTATAAATATACATATACTAACATTTTACCAGTCTTTTGAAGCGGTAAATTAGGAATTCTGTTAAGTTAAGAACCTTTATACACCAATTCAGAAACCCTTTGATTTCAATCTGGTTCATTAACATTTTATAAAATTGCTTTTTTAGTTTTTGCACAAGCCCTAAACCACCGTTTACTCGTAGATTGACCCCAATGGCCACTATAGCTGATGCAATGAAAAAAAAGTTTTCGAGATATATATTGACCATCATTAATATTTACGTCAGTATAAGTTATTTAAAAAATGTATCACACAGACATAGTTAGAAAAGAAATTTGAAACTTACCAGTGGGATGAGACTTGGTCGTTCTATCCCCAACAACTGTAATAAAAAATAGTTGATGGAATAATGACTTAAGTTATTGAACGTTTCTTAAAGAAATAAATATTGTCATTGTTTTTTTTTAGTGTACATAAAGGTTTATAATTTTTTATTTAAGTCATTTTTTTTCGCTCCAGTGTTGACCTTATTTCAGAGTTTTCGTTTTTTCCCCTCTAAAATTATTGTGCTTATTGTGTGATGAAGAAACGTTTTAGTAGTAAATGTGTACAATTCATCCTACGGCCATTACACTTTATGACGTTTTTAGAGACGCTACAGCATAAGTTTCTGGGATCAAAAGTAAAAGCTTTAAAAACCCCACCTTTTAGGGCTGGGTCCCGAATGCAATTTATTACATTGGGTATATAAAACGTTTTTTAAAAAATGAGAATCGGGGGCCCTATTGGTGCAATACGTATAGTTCAAAACAACAGCTTATTTCAAGTTGGATCATGATGAATATATTTATTAGTCAGAATTTGTTTTAAGAAATCGAGTGAAATTAAATGGTTAAAATGTCTTAAACGTTGAAGAAGATGAAATTAAGGGCCTTCGGCTACAAAAGATTGAACAAATAAATGTAAATGCATTAACGAAATTTAATATAGACAATCGAGTTTTTAACTTCCAAGTTTTGTAAAAATACATTTAACCAGAATTCAAAGCTTTAAAATGTGTAATTTAGCTAGTATAAGGTGAAAAAACTACATTTTGGGTCCCGGCCCCAAGTGAATGATAACTTTGCCAGTTTCCATCCCAAAATTTCATGTGTCTACCTACACAGGAAATCGGAGAATTTGTGATGACTAACTTTTTATAAAAGAAAAAAATTCATATGGGACCCCGGCTATCCGCATGCTTCTACCTACACAATAAATAGGAGAATTAGTGATGAGTCAGTTTTTATATAGAAAAAATACATTTGGGCAATGGCCACCAGTGAGTGATACTTTAGATATTATTGTTTTGCATGTGACCATTGCGGGAGTGTACTGAACAACTTAAAAAACTTTCATGTTTATACCTACATGACAAAAGTGGAAAAGTTGCAATTTTCATTTTAAAAAAATTTAAATCGCTTTTGCGCCCCCACTGCCCTTGAGTGTGAATTTTAGAATTTTTTTACGTCAGTTATCGTCTCTAAAGGCTACTAATCAACTTTGCAAAGTGTCATTCCTCTACCTACACAGAAAGATTGAATAATTAATGATGAGTCAGTTTTTAATTTAAGAAACAAATTACATTTGGACCCCCGGACCCCAGTAAGTGATAATTTAAGTATTGTTTTCACCTGATACCATCCTGGAAGTAAATTTAACAACTACTTAAGGTTTCATGCTTTCACCTACATTTCAAAATAGGAGAATTATTGATAATGGGCCATCTTATTCTAGGGGTAGACAATTGGGGTTTCTTATCTTATATGTTACAGACGCTCCTTCTGTACAGAAGATTATTGCGTCCTACATAATTCTATGATTTGTGTTAAGGCCTGTATTCTTACCAGAGTTTTTAAATGATGATAAAGTATTGTTTTTCCTGGTTTCTTCAGGCAACCAAATCCACGCCCAAATACCGGACGGAAATAAAGAAAACGTGTATGTGTTTGTTCTTGCATATGGAAAAAAAAATGTTTTTATCTTTATGTCTATTTGAGGGTTGTATTAAGTTATCTTTGTGTTGTATTTCTAAATTAGAATTAATTGCCTTATGTATCATCACTAATTTACTCTTGGTTCTTCTATCATCCAGTGTTTCAAGGTTTAATGATTTAACTAATGGTGCTACTCTTGTCAGTTTTGAATATTTTCCAGTAATGAATCTAACATATCTTTGTTGGATTTGCTCCAGCTTATCAATATTTTCTTTTGTGGATGGGTCCCATACAGAAGATGCATATTCTAGTATAGGTCTCACCAGGGTAAGGTAGCATTTTAGTTTTATATCTTTGTTACATTTGTAAAACTTTCTCATTATAAAGCCTAAGATTTTGGTTGATTTTTTAATAACTTCATTGATATGGGGTTCCAAGATAGTTTCTCGTTTATTATGACTCCTAAGTATTTTGCATCTTTAGTTTTGGTTAATTCTTTTCCATTAATGACGTATTTTGAATTTATTTATTTTTTTTTTCCTTTGTTATTCTTAGGAGTTGAATTTTTTTCTGGATGGAAGGACATACTCCAGTTAGTTTCTAATTTTATTAATTCAGCTAAGTCTTTTTGTAAAATTTTACTATCTTGTTCTGACTTGATTGTTCTATAGATTATACAAATAGCATCAGCAAAAAACCTAAGTTTAGTTCCTGTTGAGATATTATAGGTTTAAACCTTTGACCCTTTTCGTATCAAATTAGGGTTTCATTGATAATTTATGCCAATAATCCTTGAACATAAATCTTGAAAATTAATGATAAACTTAGACCTTATTATCCATATTTAAAAAAACAGAAGATTTAAAATTGACATCTTACCTTGAATGGGCACAGGGGCCCTTAATAGCGTTTTTTTTCTTTAATGAGCAATATAAAAAAAATTATGCATTACCAATGGACTAAAAATGAGTGGATCTTAACGAAACTTTGTACACAAAAATTTGGTAGCCCATATTAAATTACTGAAATGCAATGAGCTTCTGATGTCATTTTTTTCGGGGCAATTGGCCCCATAAATATTTTGTAAATGCTTAAGATATTTTTCCATTTACTTTTTAACGATCTCGGGAAGTGAAACTGAATTAAAATGAACAGATTTTTGGACTTGACATCTTGCACCGAATGTGGCTTAGGGTCCCTAAATGTGCTTATCCCCTATATCTATATATATGTATATATGAATGTGTGTGTGTGCATGTCCTTTATAGCTGACTAAACCACGTATTCGGTCGTAATGAAACTGCTGCAGACTATTGCGTACAACCCCAGGAAATTAACAGGCACTTTCTTCGCCAATTAAACACTCATGGGGCGCCGGTGGCCCATAATGTCATTTTTTGTGCTTATATGAGATAAAAAAAATAGTTTGAGTTCTAGCTAAGTGTTAAATTTATGGATCTTAACCAAATTTTGTATAAAAAACGATAGCCAATAAATGAAATACTATAAGGTCATAAATTTATAATGATCATTTCTTCGGGGCTGGGGGTGCCAATTGACTTTTTTTAGGCGGGGGGGTGGTTAATGTTTAAGATATTTTTTCCATTCCATTTTTTTAACGATACATATCCATTATTCTGCAAATTGAAATAAACGTGTGTTTTCAACTTTACATCTGGCACTGATTTTGGCCCCATCATGTTAATTTTATCTTTAATTAAGTTTATGATTTAGGTTTTTGTGTAAAAGAATTGATCTTAATAAAATTTTGATAACATAATCTTGTTAGCCCTTATTAAAATGATATAGGGCATTAAACTTACATTTATATGTAAGTAATACATTTGTTAATTCTGCTTGAGTACGCACTTTCCTATCAGTTAAGTATGTAAAAGAGTTGGTGTTGCAACTTCTCGAAACATGTCAATTAAAAATATGTCTAATATAGCTTTGGGATTGCTTGTATCATTTTCTGAAAGTTCTAGTCATTTTGTCAACTTAACTTGAGTTTCATGTACTAAGATCTGTGGATCTTTATCTCTTTTGAATCTGATTTCTTGAAATTCTCTTCTATATACGTTTTCTGACTTCCCAAAATGACATAAAAGTGCTTTTTTGACATTTTAATATATGGGTTTGTCTTCTTTAGCTATACTATTGTAAGCTTGGAATGCTTCACCTGTTAGATGAGTCATTAATTTTGTTTAACAAATCTTTCTCATTATAACCTTTTATCTCTATAATGGATTCAAAAGAGTCTAGGTAGACATCCATTTTTATCTTTTTTGGCATCATATTTTCTTATTTTGATTTTATCCGTTGGTGCTGGCTTTTCTCTTGTTTCAACACCAGGATTATAGCCTATGTTCTGTAATGACAAGCCTACAATCTGTGATGATCACATTATTCTGAGACTCTTTGTTTGTGTGTGTGTGTGTGTGTGCGTGTGTGAGAGAGAGAGATTGTGTGTATGCGTGTGTGTCTGTATGGGTGCAAGTGCATAGATGTAGATGGGTTACGTGTTTATATTGATTCTTAAATGCGTATATTTTGTTTTGTCTTATTGTAATTATGTTTTAATCACACTCGCTTTCACTGAAATGTCATTACCATTTTTAGATGTTTTAAACTTCTATAACACTCGTTTCACATAGACATAGGGTTCATACAAATAATAGCTAAAACGTTTTAATTTTTTATTTGTTTGTTTGTATGTTTGTTTGTTTGTGTGTTTATTTGTTTATTTATTCATTTTATGTGTATGTTTTTCTGTTTATTGGTTTACTTGTTTTAATTATTTATGTCTTTATCTGTTTACTTATTTGTTGTTACATAATTTGTTTTATTACTTGTTCATTTCCTTATTCGTCTCCTTGCTTAATTGTTTATTATTTCTATATCTATTGAAAAAGAACTTTACCTCTTCGTTTTATTTTGTAACATAAAATATGTTGAAATTCTTCCATGTATTTTTACTGTGTAAGATGTATGATTATTGAATGCAACTATTAATTTTTGGTAGTGTTTTTGTAAAGCGCAGTGAGCTTTAAGAAACTGCGCTATAGAAGCGTCCTTTATAAAGAAATAAATAAATAAATTCAATTTGTAATTTTAAATTATCAATTTTTAGTTGTTCAAGTTCTCTCTTTGCAGCACTTTCTTCTCTTTCAATTATGTGCCTTGCATCACTTCTTTTTAGCTTCTTTTCCTTCTTTGTTCAGCTTCTTTTTGCTTTTGCTCTTTTTTTTTCTTCAGATTCTTTGACTTTCTCTTCATTGACAGCTCTCATTTCTATCCGAGTTAATTCCATCTCTTTCGCTACTGCAGTAAATTCTTTGTATAAATCCCTTGTCTATCTGAAGTGTGTAAGTTACTAACCAAGTAATGAATGTAAGTGTAGTGTATCAATACTCTATATGTAATAAAATTTATATTTAAAAATGCATATATCATAAATAAACCAATTAATTCAATGATAATACACACAAAAAAAGTTCTAAATTCAAGAATATATGTGGAATATATACTAGATTGTGCCAGGCGCCGTGGCGCCTGCGGCGCCCCCGTTTTTTGGGCGCCTACGGCACCAACCTTTTTTTTAAAGACCAACTAACTTGTCCTTTTTTGATAAATACGAATTATTAAACTTTATGAAATGTACGCAAAGTATTTATTTAATAATAATAATAGGGGTTGTATTTTGCGTACCAATGCACACCAAACAATGACGTCATCATATTAAATATTTTTACAGCGCTCATCAAAACACGATTTTTCAACTAAACTAACTGCTGTAGACTGTCGTACATCGCTTCTGTAGCGTTACGTTACAAACATACCCACACCACTGGGTGTTTATATATATTTATATATATATATATATATA
>MUZC01004544.1:116715-129842 GCA_002072015.1 Radix auricularia | reverse complement strand
GGGGGGGGGGGTGATTTTTTAAAATAAATTTAACCTTGATGCATTCCTTTTATGATATAACTGGCTACTTCAGCAAAACAATATCACCTGACCATAATACTCCTTTTTCAGTCCATGACAGACTCTAGGGCAAGTGAAGTAGCGTTCACAAGTTATATTAAGCCACCAATAATGAGCAACGGATTCTGTGGCTAGCACAATACCCGTGGGCCTGCCAGTATCGTGACTCGAACTCGTGACTAGAGTTCTTGCCACCGTTCGGCAGTCTAAAGCGCTACTACTTTGACTATCAAACTAAACATTAACTGCTCTGTTGTGTTCCTTACTCTACTTACTCATATGAATCATTCACCGTGTGCCAACCACATGTAAGTTTTCTGAACGACTTTGACAACAAAAATGTAAAAGCTTTTTGAAAATCATTCAAATGGCAGTGATAGTTAAGTACACCGACATATTAGCTAGGGGCTGACTCTCTAAGATCAACACAAGTCTCAGGAAGTTCAAACTACACAGGGGAGCGGTGCATGCCATGTGTATGTCTGACCATTGACCATCGAAGAAGCTCTACTTTGCTGATCTCATTGACACTGAGTTTACGTTAAATTTACAACAAAATTTGTACTTTTACGTGCTAAAGTAAAGGCTTTGCTTTATCACCTTTTAGATTTCAAATTCTCTAACAATGTATATATATTGTTACAAAAAAGCTGTACATCATCACAAGTATCTTACTTTTAATTTTCCATGTTTGTCTGCATTTCCATAACGATGTTGATGCGGGCACTTTAATTCATTCATTAGAGAAACCATTTTGTTGTATCTCGTCTGCATGCGTAGCTAAATTGTTATTGCCTGCTGAATGTTAAGAATAATTCCAAAACAATGTAAGTCAGCCGTTCATGAAGCTAAAAACAAGTTCATTGCCTACGCTGAGGTGTCTGTAAAGATTAAATGAAATGATACGCATATGAATTGATAATCTTTTAGATTTTACATTCAATAGAAATTTTTAAAATATTGTTAACACCTCTACTATGCTGTTATTCCGAATATCTTTTGAAAATGACATAGAGAGAAAAATTTTTAATCAAAGGCATTTGAAAAAACAAAAATTTAAAAAAGCTGAAGATATTCTTTGTTATAACAAAGAAATGCTGCCATTTCCTTATGTTGAGTTTAATAAAATAACTCTTGTGCCAAAAAGCAATGTATGGTATGAAATAATTTAAGATCAAATGTAATTTGTAAAAAATAAAATCTTGATTTCTTTATTTTCCTATACCACACAAAATTATAAAATTTAGTGACAATTAGACCAGAAAAACTAAACTCATAAACATAAAAACAATTTTACCTCAATTGGTTCTAGGATTCATTATAAAATAAATGAGAGTTTGGAAATTCTAGAAAAAAATATAAATTCAGTGTTAATTTCTGAATAAAATACCTACGGGTATGGTGACAATCATTAAATTTACAGTTGTAACTTTAAGACGTAAAATAATTTCATTGTATTATAGTTTATAAATTTATTTATTTAAGCTTACCTTTATAGGACTAGTCTAAAACATCTGGATACTATAGTGTGAATTTCATTACTTGCAAGGCAACAAATTTAAATGTAAAAGAAAAAGTATAAATATTAAAATAAATAGCACTTATCAAACCAGCAAATAAAAATAAAGATTATAACTTGTAAGTTGAAAGATACTATCCAATCCACATCCACTTAAACATTAATTTTAAAACATGCATTAAAAAAGCTATATGTAATTATTATAAAAAAAATATTTTAAAATAAATTTGAAAACGCAAGGGGGATAAAATGATATTGCTATTTAAATTGTACTAAAGTCTACCATTATTTTTATTAACCTTGCAATTAACATATACCAAGCTAAATATAATGTCTAATAGTACAAAGTGTTTGTTATTGATACGTTTTTACTATGCGAGAACTAAGCATAGATAAATATAAAGGCTATCAAAGACCTTAAGAAATTGGTTACAGCATAAAGATTTCGATAGCAGTAATACACTAGCTAAAATGGGTTGCATATTAAAATCAATATAATATCCGCAAGAGAACACTAAATATTAGCAATATTTTCTTAATTAAATCTATGTTTAAATTAAGCATAGAAATACATAACATTTCTGGAGCAAAGAAATAACAAATAAAGACATAAGAACAGTGAAATGTTTAACATTACAGTGATCCGCCTCCCACACAGCAGCGTAAGATAACACTTTTTTTAAAAAGGGGGACCCACCACTTATAAAGCAAAACATTCATCTGAAAACATTGAAATGGGAAGTTCTATTATTTAAAATACGTTTTCTAGCTCTGGTTCAAGTATGTTGTTTTCCTGAACATTTAGAAGCAACGAATATTTTTTCAACACAAAGAATATATATTACCAACAACATCAACAAACACCAACTTTCTTAAAACAATAAATACGTATATATATTACAGGTCTAATAGTTTAGAACAATCACTTCATGCATTTTAGTTATCACATAAAGTCTTACATTGACGTAATGTATAACCATCTCATTGACTGAGACAACATTAACTCTGTCCGTATTACGAGTTAATGCTGTTACAATCAAGAAAACAATTATCCGAATAAATTTTTAGGTTAAATCCAACATGATTTCTTAGCTTTTGTTAATTTCATAAAGAAAATAAATAATCTAAACAATATATTTTCAAGTAATTTGAATTCTGTTTATAAACACATATCATGTCCATTGTACAGTTACGTTTTCAGAAAGTACACGCGTGACAAATTGTAACTTTCTTTTTGAAAATTGAAATAATTTATTTTATAGATCTAATTTTATGTACATATTTTATAAATTATGCTACAGTTTTAAAAAAATGTTTTATAACTCTCGGTTATGTTTTGTTTTTTTTTTTTTTTTTTTTTTTTTTTTTTACATTTATTTTTAATCAATAATATTCCACTCTTTAGTCACACATGTACATTAAATATTTCAAAGTTTTAAAAAGTTCTCTAAAATTCTATAGAAAAAATTGTAGAAAAATTATAATTTTGACAATATCCGATATCATTAACCTTTTCTTCGATAAACCATATAAATGACAACTGTCATCCATTTTATAAACTTAAGACTTTTAACTATATCTGACACTTTACTCCTTGGATACATATATTTTCAATAACATACTAGTAAACAAAATCATGACACACAATCATTCATTAAATTTACACTAATAGATTCTCTGAACATGTATATCTATTGTAAGTTATAATTAGATCTATCCATAAGCGTCACTAAGGTGCTGACAACCAGTGCGGAGGGTCATGGTTTGTACCCCCCTCGCCCCTCTACGACTTACCCCATAGACCTCCTCGAGTCCTCCAGTGTTTAATAACAGGAACTTATAGAATATTTTACATTTTAATGTCCCTCATTGTGATGGTGTCACCCGGTGCTGTCCGCACCCTTGCATCCCATAGTAAAGCATCTAAATCTAACCAAATTTTTGTTTAATTAAAATTTGCAGATGTGGACCAGAAATACACATTCTAGTTCATTGTACCCATTCTCACCCACTGCTTCCATTGACATACATATTTCTCAGCAATACGTTGCACTTTCAAGAATTATATCATCATGCAGCACTGGCGCTGTCTATCATGGGGCTGAAACTTTGTGGAGATTTACTTCAGCCTGTTTATCATAACATCAACCAGCGTTTAGAAATTTCACGAGGTTATATCTAACTTGTAGAGGACACCACGTGTTTTCGATGTGTCATTAACTTACCCCATGACTTAAACAAGTAGTTTTAAAAAGAATCAATATTCAAATTTCATAAAAAGCAGGATTAAGTATAGTGGGACAATACACGTGATTTTGACAACTTCAGGTGAGCGTATTTGTTTCAGCCCTTGACTCCTGTTTGTACCAGATCTGGTGGTCTCAGTTGTATTGGATGGTTGTAGATCTCTGTTGTAGATGAGTATCTTAAAATTATCTCACTTATTTAATCACTGATACTTTATTTTAAATTAGCAGTGAATAAATAAGTGTAATAATTACAGATTGATTCTGTTCCTATGTCCAACCTTGGTGAACTCAACAGTTGACTTTGTTTATTTCTAAATGTTTGTTTTTTTCCAAACTATTCACCTCCTTGCCTGAAACTAAATTGATGTTTTTTTTTAAAAAAAAACATTTTAGTCTTGTAAATAGTATGTCTTTCTTTACATTATTTTTAATAACATCGTTATAACTCTCATGTGATGTGATTGATAATAATTTTAACAAAAGGTACACACTCTAATTCAAGTATGTACACGCTGTTATAAATTCAATATTAGAGAAATACAACTAAAATAACATATAATAAACATGCAATCGAAAGAATGTATAACATATACGAAATAAAACCATAAAAAATCAATAAATACAAAAATAAACACGGACATATCAAAAATTGTAATAAAATGTGTAAGACTGGAAATTTATATAAGTTGTCCTCTAGTGTTTGCCAAGTCTTAGGCAGTAAACATACTCAACTTAAAAGTTTATTCACATAAGTGGGATTAGTGTCAGTGCTAAGCAAAATTTAAGTTGAAAAAAAGTCAGTTTCTCGTGTTATTTTCTCTAAATTTAAAAAAGTAAATCAAAGGAAAACTAAAATACCAGGATAGCATCTCTACTTTTAGTTCCTATAACACAATAACCACTTTAAAACAAATGATAAAGCTAAAAAGGTCAAAGTTTGACGTTGCCCGCAGCAGAATCATTTGTTAATTATTGAAGCTTGAAAGAAATCAAAATTAATTAATAACTTGATCATTAAGTTCAAATGTCTGTTTATAAACTTTGGCAGAAATTTCACTTTTCATTATCGCCTAACGACCATACAAGTTGTCCTGCCTCAGTTGTAGCTTTTGTAATAAAAAAATTAACACCGGAATACTCAATTGCCGTTGGATTTTGTTGACCAACATCCATTAAGTGTTCACTTAGTGTTCCTCAGAAGGTGCATTGATAAAGATGTCTTCTACGTTGAAAATGCCAAATTGTATCTAACACAGAAAAAAAAACCCACTTGGTTTATATACAAAATGGGTGATTAGCTGTGACAAACAAACTCAGCTAACGTCAGTTGTATAGCATACATACATACATACATACAATCATAAATGCATACATACATACATACATACATACATACATACATACATGCATGCATACATACATACATTTATACATACACAAATACATACAAATACACACAATACCTACTTACATACATAAATTCAAAAATATAGGCGTTCATACATTCATACATAACTTTAAATATGTCACATAGCATATATACATTGCAAAACATTAACGAAAACACAAACACTCAAGCTTACATACCCCAGAAACTTAAAACAAAACGAATAATACACCTTGTTTTGATTCATAAAGATGTCTTCTCCGTTGAAAATGCCGAGTTACGTCTAACACATAACAACACCAACTTGGTTTATTTACAAGTTAAGTGATGATATGTGTTAAACGAATTCAGCTAGTGTATGTTGAATAGTAGCATCACTTCAACACATGTTTGCTGTTTACAGCCGTAGATGTACACATAAAATGATCCAAACCATTCTTAGAGCTATACGTTAACACATAATTACTTACTTTGACGTCTACATATATATACCCACTAATATGTGCGAAACTTTCAAAGTATACACAATCACACTTATTTACATTAAATACTTACAGGCAAGCATTCATACACACAAATAAAAAAAAAAAGAAAAATATATTTTTACAACTCCCTTTTACAACCAATTTTTCTGCGCATGGTGTTATAACAATTAACTTGGCTTTCTCCGCTGCAATGCTAAAGACTGTCTGACACGGAGCAGATCCTGTTGGTCTTAGTCACAAATCAGGTGCTGAACCATGCTAAACTGATTCAACTCATTTTTTATGAATCAACAGCGGCCTCAAATAACACATGTAATAGTTACACACACACACACCGACACAGACACACACAAACACACACATTCAAAATAAGGATAAAACTTAATTGGATAAAACGTACGCAAATACATTTATACGCATATTGTCACTTAAAAACATGTATTCATACACACATACAAGTAAGCATACATACATTTAAACATACGAAAATTCAAAATCTTTTATTCATACACACACATGCATCATTCCTAATGTGTACATACATCAACAACAACAAAAATTTACCTTACGTGTAGTATTGAAATAACGCTAATAATCTTTCTTGTTGCCAATGTTGAGTCTGTCTTACATAGACTAACACCAACTTGATTCATACACAAGTTGGGATTGGTCTATGCATAACTTACTCAGCATACAGAAAGAATATGCTGCTAACTCCTTATCTCCGTAGATATGAGAATCAAGTCTTATAAAATTTCTTTCCTATGAAATGCTAATCAAGACAAAGGAAAATATGATTTCAAAATTCTATCAAACTGAATATTTTTCTTATGATGCTCGAGTTTTATTTATAGAGATGAATTGTTTGTTATAGTTGCTGTTTGTCTCAAATAGATCATCATCCAATTTGTTTATCTAAAAGTTGGTATACATTCAGTGTCAAACAAACTCAGCTAACGTCTGTTTATTAGCAGTAGCTGTTCAATAAGTCTTGTTGACTCTAAATAAAAACACCATTTATCCATATATATACATGCATATACACGTAAAAATGTAAACGATTATATTATCACACTTATATGTTACAGACGCTCCTTCTGTATAGAAGATTATTGCGTCCTATCACACACACATATATATATATGTATGTATGTGTATATATATATATATATATATAATGTAGATACATACTTATGTATATCAATACACACATAAATTTTCAATAACAAACATACATACAAACATACATAAAACAATGATACAAATACACAAATATATATATAAAGGCATACATGCTTACATACAAATTACATACTTACATACATGAAAGTAGGTACGTACCTAAATGCGTTGTAATGAAGTTGCCTCAAACACCTTGTACGTTGTATACGCTGAGTTCTGTCTTACATTGAACAGTGCCTTCTTGATTTATTCACAAAGAAGGCACACTGCGCAATGCAAGACAGACTCAGCTCATTCTGTAGATCTCAATCATTGTTTCCTGTACTACAGTGCAGTGTGTTCGATGTTTGAACATATAGACAAACATTTACTGAATTTTTACACACAAAAAAGAATTACACACGATTTTATACATGCAGTTGGTAAATTTCATTTATGATAAATTGTATAGAGTTTGTTACTTATTACTTAGACACTTGTTTGTAATTTTATTTCTAAGGATCTCTAAATCATTTAATTATTAATTTATAAAAGTTTTAAAATAATTCATTAAAATGGCCCCATGCATCAAGAAAATGCATGTAGAATATTTTGTTCGATATAGTTTTACATAACTCAAGGATCTTTTTAAATTAAAAATTATTCTAACACTATAATGTGGAGATTGAAAGAAAAAAGTGTTGATGATTTGCTGCCTTTAGGGGAATTCACGGCTTGTAACCAAAGAAATTATCAAAATCTAAACCTAAAACCTAAAGTGGTTTCTAAATAAAAGTCTTTTGTTGAGGGGGATTTCTAATTCATTAATTTATTTTCCTTTACATCTAAGGAGAAACTATTTTAAAAAACTAGGAGAGTGTAGGCTATAGTTGTCAAAAAATATGATGGCCAATATTAATATATTGTAGGGAATTTAACGTCCAATAACAACTCATTGAATGCTTAGGGATTAACATCTTATTTGTTTTACGTATTCTAGCTAGATAAAAAAAATAATTGTATCTTTAGCTAACACAAGGAAATACTTTTCTAGATCAAAGATGGTAGACAAAAAGTGAAAGGTGCGCATAAAATTACTGTGTGACTATATACCTACTGATGTCTACTTGCTATTTTTCCTACAATGTTCTGTGGTCGGTGTTAAGCCTAAAAGGCTCGTGGGCAAAATTATACACAAATCAATTGAAAAATGTACATCCCCAATATTAATTTTCCAGAACAAAACAGTGAAGTAATGATAAACTTTGCTCATATTTCGGTTAAGTTTAAAGAGGACAATGTCAACTCCTTTGGGAATAGGATGCTATTTTAATAAACACATTATTTCCATTATTAGTTTTTAAAAATGGTCTAACAAGTTTACATCTATCGACAATTAAATAATAGAGAGGTTTATAACTGTACATTATGCATGGAATGGGGCAGGGAACATTGAAATAGACGTCTGTCAAAGTTAAGCTCTTTGAATAAAATTTGTACAGTGGACGTCGGGCGTCAAAAAAAAAATTAGAACAAACTCTGCATAAAAGCATTAATAGTACACATGAAAGACAAAGAAAATACGAATTTGTAAATAAATTTGTTTTGTTTTCTGACACTACGAATATTATTCACTTTAAATAAAATATGCTTTAAAAAAATAAAAATAAAAAATGAAATGGGGTAAACAAAAATAAAAGGTAATTATAAATGTGTCGCTTTGCTTTTTGATGTGGTCAATGATCAATGGACGATACCAACATCACTAGCTAGTATCGGACTTGGTCAGTGAACCATGGACAATACCATCAACTCTAGCAAGTATCTGACATGGTCAGTTAACCATGGACAATACCTTCAACTCTAGCTAGTATCGGACTTGGTCAGTGAACCATGGACAATACCATCAACTCTAGCAAGTATCTGACATGGTCAGTTAACCATGGACAATACCTTCAACTCTAGCTAGTATCGGACATGGTCAGTGAAGCTTGGACAACACCAACATCTCTATTTAGTATCGGACATGTTCAATGATGCATGGTCGATACCATCAACTCTAGCTAGTATCGGACATGGTCAGTGATGCAAGTACGATACCAACAACTCTAGCTAGTATCGGACAGGGTCAGTGATGCAAGTACGATACCAACAGCTCTAGCTAGGATCGGACATAGTCAGTGAAGCATGAGCAATAGCAACAGCTGAAGCTAGTATCGATTATGGTCAGCGATGCATGGACAATACCCAGGAGACTAGCCAGTAATACTATGGTGCAAGAACGATACAGTTTATGGAAGTAAATTTTACACTATTTAATTGTACATAAAATACCTTTATATTATAATATTATTATTGATGTGTGTGATATCATTGTAATGGCAAATTTTGTCTGAGAAAGGAATGCTACAGGGAAATAAGTTTACACACATAATTTCAATGTCTTTAACATGGAATTTTGGGAAATACTTAAAGTTTTTTTGTTTTTTTATTATTATTTTTTTTTAATAACATCACTCTACCTCAACTATTTTTAAATATCATTTTTCAGCGTTAAATTATATTTTGTTCGGAAAGTCTTGAAAAGCTTTGATTAGGAAAATCTTGTTTACCTAGAAACAAATCATGGTGTTTGGGGATTAGATTAATTTGAAGAAAATAAGTCATATTGCGGAACGGATTTTAAATATAAATTTATAATTAAAAATATAATCATTTTGAAGTATGCTGTTCTGTTATAGAACGAGATCGAGTATGGCAAATGGATCCTAAACAAACACGTTTTAACAGAAAATTCCATTTTATATTCTTTTCGGGATCAAATTATTTACTTTTTAAAAGCTCCCTTCAATTGTAATAAAAAAAATGTATTTTGCATTCATGCACATCACAATTATTCATATGGGGGTTACACTTGTGCATTTGATAGCATGGTGATATACATACAATTGCAGGAAAAAACTTCCAGCTGCCAAAAGTCTATTCAGGTCAAGACAAACCAATATCTACACAAACCTAACTACGTTAGTCGGTGCTTGTTGAGTGCATATTAAATCAAGGGCATCTATGGTGAGCTTTCTGATGGGCATAGAGCTCGCCGAGGACCACGTCAGTGTCAAAGGTTTACTCTTAAAACCAGTCTAAGGTCCATCGACATTGGACATGACTCCTGGTAGACAGCAGCCAGCAACCGTGCCCACTGGCGTCTAATGATACGGAACAGCGCTGCAGTCTGTGAGGCTAACAGACAACAGGCAGCCAAGTCCAGACGTAAGGCCGGTAACGACCGTGTTCAAAAACCTTCTTATAGCGTCCCTTCCATCGTTTGTCGGACACGTGGACGCGCCTTTAGTGCAAGAATTGGACTAATACGACACCAGAGGACACACGTGGCGGCCTAGCATAGGACTAATAGGATGACAGTGGAACTCTTCAACTACGACGGACGATAAACAGTATAGATTTCCATGAAATTATAAGGTAACATTGGTGTTTATAGTAAAACTATAGTATACTGCGTAATTTTAGTGTATGTCGTAATATTATTTAATAGTGTTATATTAGGATATAGAGTAATATGAGTATAGTGCAGCAATAGTATGTAGAATATTATTTGTGAATAGTATCAGATTGTTTTTGAGTTATTTTAGTCTTTAGGGTCACATGTGTGGTTGAAACATTTTAAAAAAAAAAAATTACTTTAGTGTACACCTTATTTTAGTGTATACTTTACTTTAGTGTATACAATCATTTCATGCTTGAATCAGGTAAGTGCATAGGGTCATATGTCTCTATAAATTCAAATTATTGTATATATTAACGATAGACATTGGTCTTATTAGTATTTTTGTTTGTATTGATGTATGTGTTCACATTTGTATGTATTTATGTGTGTAATTATGTGTTAATGTATGTAGTTGTGTACATATGTATGTGTATGTATGTTTGTATGTATGTATGTAGGACTTAATGTACGTACATATGTACGTATATGCACATATATGTAAATGTGAATGTTTATATGTTTGTATGTATATGCATATGTATGTATGTACGTATGTACGTAAGTATGGACATAAGTATGAAAATATGTATGCTTCTTTGTATGTATGTACGTATGTATGTATAAACGTATGTAAATAAGTAATTATATATGTATGTATTTTTGTATTATTTTATGTATGAAATTATGTTTGTAAGTATGTATGTATGAATGTATATAGTATGTATTTGTGTTTGTATTTGAAAAAAATATGTATAAAATTTATTTTGGTATATTTTATAAAACGTCATTGTGTTTTTGATGTTGAAAATTTGTGTGACTTTTTTTTTTTAGAGCAAGACATTTTATCACTCAGAACTATGACATTCATTACACTATAGTTATTTAGTGCATTCGCTGTTTTTAGCCCATACCTTAAATTTGACAGCTCTAAAGTTTGGAAATTGAGATTCTAATATATCCCTTTTATTTTTACTACTGATGAATTAGGCCAAGTTTGGATTAGCTAAACAAAAACCGACGGAAGTATACTGACAAACATACATCAAATAGTAAATGAGTTATTTGGATGAAACTCAATTCAATTACTTAAAAGTTCTCTACTAGCAACCATGTATCGCACCAGCGTGATCCATTTCTCTAAGTCAGAGCCGGTATTTTACAATATCACACTTCCTTACATCGATTTTGGTGCTCTCTTTTCTTTAACTACACCTATCAGGTGACAAGCGAGGACAAAATTATAGCTTCAGTGAGTCTCTGTGCCCGTTCCTTGACCCGCCTCTCAACGTTTCTCTTGTCATCTTCTCTCGTAATCTCTGTCATCCTATAACTTGACCATCTCATACCTTCTCTCTGGGTATAACCTCTTATATACAAATTTGAACATCTCATACCTTTACTATGGGTATTACCCCTTATATACTGACTTGACCATTTCATACCTTATCTCTGGGTATAACCTCTTATATACAAACTTGACAATCTCATACCTTCTCTATGGGCATTACCCCTAATATACAAACTTGACCATCTCATAACGTCTCTCTGGGTATAACCACTTATATACAAACTTGATCATCTCATACCTTCTCTATGGGCATTACCCCTTATATACAAACTTGACCATCTCATACCTTCTCTCTGGGTATAACCCCTTATATACAAACATGACCATCGCATACCTTCTCTCTGGGTATAACGTCTTATATACAAACTTGACCATCTCATAACTTCTCTCTGGGTATTACCTCTTATATACAAACATGACCATCGCATACCTTCTCTCTGGGTATAACCTCTTATATACAAACATGATATCGCATACCTTCTCTCATGGTATAACCTCTTATATACAATTTTGACCATCTCATACCTTCTCTCTGGGTATTACCCCTTAAATACTATCTGGACCATCTCATACCTTCTCTCTTGGTATTATCCCCTAATTACAAACTTGACCATCTCATACCTGGTCTCTTGGTATTACCCCTTATATACAAACTTGACCATCTCATACCTTCTCTCTGGATATTACCCCTTAAATACTAACTGGACCATCTCATACCTTCTCTCTGGGTATAACCTCTTATATACAAACTTGACCATCTCATACCTTCTCTCTGGGTTTTACCCCTTATATACAAACTTGACCATCTCATACCTTCTCTCTGGGTATTACCCCTTAAATACTAACTGGACCTTCTCATACCTTCTCTCTGGGTTTTACCCCTTATATACAAACTTGACCATCTCATACCTTCTCTCTGGGTATTACCCCTTAAATACTAACTTGACCATCTCATACCTTCTCTCTGGGTATTATCCCCTAATTACAAACTTGACCATCTCATAAATTCTCTCTGGGTATTACCCCTTAAATACTAACTTGACCATCTCATACCTTCTCTCTGGGTATTACCCCTTAAATACTAACTGGACCATCTCATACCTTCTCTCTGGGTATTATCCCCTAATTACTAGCTTGACCATCTCATACCTTCTCTCTGGATATTACCCCTTAAATACTAAGTGGACCATCTCATACCTTCTCTCTGGGTAATACCCCTTAAATACTAACTGGACCATCTCATACCTTCTCTCTGGATATTACCCCTTAAATACTAACTGGACCATATCATACCTTCTCTCTGGATATTACCCCTTAAATACTAACTTTACCATCTCATACCTTCTCTCTGGATATTACCCCTTAAATACTAACTGGACCATCTCATACCTTCTCTCTGGGTATTACCCCTTA
>MUZC01004544.1:77511-80811 GCA_002072015.1 Radix auricularia | reverse complement strand
ATTAAAATATCCAACATTATCATAACTTTTAACTCCGAAGCTCACAAGTTTGTTTGTTGTTGTTGTTTGTTTTTTTTTTTTTTGATTTTTTTTTTCAATTCTTCCTTCTTCGGGATTTAACGTACGTCACACAACAGTTGTAAATATAATGTCACCAATAAATTATCTCATTTGGGGTAAAAAGGGAACTCTGGGGGGTAATGCGCAATCATTATGGGCATAGAAAATTTGCTAGAATCCGCCACTTTTGGGTTAACAGTAATGTTAATATAAACTTTTATAATTTTAATATTTAGGTATCATATTGAAACGGTCCGTTTTTTTTTCGAAACCGTTTAACTTTTTTAACCGGCCTTCAAAAAAAAAATGTTTTAACATCCTTAGATAATATTATATTTTAATGCATACAAATTAAGCATTGACTATAATAAATCATTACTTGTAACTTCTTTGTTTATAAAAAAAAGTTATTTTAAAATAATACTTTTTAAAAATAACATCTGGGGTCCAAAGGGAATTTTTTGGGGGTAATGCAGACTCATTTGGGACATATAACATCCACTGCACTCCACTAGATATATTCAAATACATATGGAACATATGCCCACTATTGAACCGGTTCCTACCAAGAAAATGCATTTGTTAAATTTGTTATCTATGTAGATTTCTTATTTACTTACTATACGAAGATATCTAAATCAAACCTAATTTCATTTATATTGACAAAAGTGACAATAACCTTAATCAACATGACTTGACTGTATCAAGTATCCTTTCTGTTAAATTTAAAATAAATGCCTTAAAAACTGAGTTCAGAAGAAAGTTGTTTTTTGCTCCTCTCGAATTGCGATGTTGAGAATTTGATGCATTCAATAAAGTTAGTGAATACTTTTGACTAATTTTAAATGGACACATTTATTATTATATTTAGAATGGCCAGAGGCGTTTGACCAAAAACCAATCGCAAAACTATAGCAAACTTAAAACTTTTATTATTGTATCAAATAGATTCCCCTCCCCACACCCAACCCGCAAATAGATTTTCGGTGTGGTTTTGACTTAAAATATCAACATATAATCCTATTCAGATCGTTTTATACACTTGTCCTGGTAAAACTCACCAGTAGTAGTTTCGGGGGGGGGGGGGGGGTAATATATTAAAAAAAAAAAAAAAAAAAAAAATTCACAGACTCCTGCCGCGAGTGAACTAAACTGCGGTTACTTCAAACAAGCTTTGATGTCAACATCAAACGACGCAGGGTTACAATTTCCTATGTTCTCTTGTGAATTCTCAAACCTAAGAATTATAATTATATTTTTGTGTCTTGTTAACTTACGCCAACCGGCGTCTGATAGCCTATTGACCGGCACTTTGAGAAGCATGGAATTTTTAAAAAAGTCATTAAATAAATTTTAAGTGACAAAATGTTTCAGTGGAAGTTTTATTTAAAGTTACCCTTTCGATGTGACGTCACATTTCTTCAACCCCCCTCCCTCCCCCATGTCACGCATCGTCACAAAAGTGGGACCCCTTTCCCCCCCTAGGTGCGTGACGTCATTTATGGACGGCCCCAATTCCCCTTGGAAATTAAAAAAACAATATACACCAAGATAAAGAATTTAATTTTCATGTCTTTCGATCGTTACAACTTGCGACATCTGGATCAGGCCCTTGAGGTCATTTAATCATCGATTAGATATCACACGACATTGATTTATTTCTAAAATAATTTTTTAAAATAAAAACGTTCACTCATCATGATCCCGGGGATCTTACATAATTTTGTTTAACATATAAAGGTAACATATTATTTTATTCATCTTTTTAGCATGAACCTTTAGAAAGTGGTTAAGTACGTTACTTCAAATTTTCTGACATCAAAGGTTTTTATTTGCATCTGATGAGGGGCTAGTTGCCCAAAGGATCATTTTTTAACATTAGTAATATATAAAGTTTTTTTTAAAAAAAAGCGTTTACCGGCTATATGACAAATGTTGACAAACAAGTACATCCATCATAATTAGATTTAAGTCAACAGATCTTTTTGAAATTAACATATTGCATCACTTGGGTCCGGGAGCCGTTAATGTCTTTTGTTTCTTTTATTGACTCTAAAACGTATACTTCAGTCACTAAACGCAATGACATATAAACGTTTTTGAGTATGCTCCATCCGTACATCCTGCTACATTGTATGATTCTCGACCAAAACTGTAGATAATATTTGATAATACATAATTAGAATTTAGAAAACAAAATATGTCCAACAATTAAGCTGGTTTCATAGCGAAATACTATACGTATAGGAATTAAGCTCCCACAGCATTAATTATGTAGACTTTCTTATTTATGGCCGCATATTCGCGATTTTTTGGTGCCTTCCCTTCCCTAATCAACATCAACGAACGTACTTATTTAGTTAGTTTTACGTCAATGTCAGTAATCATATAGAACAATTCAACGGTCTTTGTAGTTTTTTTTTAACACCCAGACATGCCAGCCAATTATAAAAAAAATAAATTTCGGCTGGCTGACTTAAATTTTGGCGGATATCCGGAATACGCCATACATTTACAATTTTCCTTTGATTACAAAATACTCGGCAGAAATTCAGCTGAAGCCTAGGGAGTTTCAATATCAGAGGGTTGAACCAATTCGTATCAAACTCGTAAAATTATTTTATTATATGTATAAATAAATATATGTCTGTGCATGTGTGAGTCCTGGTCCTTTATTGTACAATAAACTTTTCGTCCGATCATCATAACATTTTTTGAGACTCTTTAAGTACACTCCAGGGATGGTAACTGACAAATTTTCTGACTCCATTTAATCCTCCAATTAATCTACATGATGCGCCGGTGTGCAAAAATGTCATTTTTGCAAATATGAGTTATAATAAAATTATTTAAAGCGTTAGCTTCTTTGTAAATTGATTGATCTTAACCAAATCTTGTATTAAAAAACTGATAGCTGATATTGAAATACTATAGGGAATTGAACTCCAAATGGTCCGCCTTTATCAGCATTTATATAAAACTAAGTATCCAAGTATGTTTGTCCATTATAGCCAACTAAACCATTCACCTGATCACCATTATACCTTAGATAATTGATGATTATTCTTCCAGAATACTATTTGTGAATTTTTTATTTAGTTTAAATTATTTTTTATTAAATTGGGGGCCGAAGGCCAAAAACAATTTTACCCTTATATGAGCTATATAAAAGAAAGTTTAAACGTCGGCTATTTGGAAAATGAATGAATCTTTACTAAACTTAGTTCATACATACTTTAA
>MUZC01004544.1:7511-72511 GCA_002072015.1 Radix auricularia | reverse complement strand
GCTATAAAGAATGCTTTACCCATGCGTCGTGATATGTTGATCTAGTCCACACGACATCATGTTAAAATTTACTCTGTTTTATTACCAAAAGAACAGCTAAAGACAAGGGCATAGAAAATTCCGCCTTTTTTCATTTTCTCTTAATTAATAACACAAAGTTTTTTAAAACATTTTACAAAAGACTTCTCAAAAACATTACCTGCGTACACCCCATTCCGCGCAGCTCTCAAAAAGGACATGAACGAAAATTGGTCATCCGTGACATATGCCTCCATTTCCAAAAAAAATTGAAGTCGACCAACTTTCATAACCTTGAATGACCAATGTACACATTTACTTATGAACAAAGATCAGAGTTTCTAATTGGAATTTTTTATGGACCTCAAAACTCTTATAACAATAGTAACATTTCTAAACAATCACAACAGCCATTACTCTCCGACATATGTAAGTAGTGCTAACCGATAATTATTATAAAAATTCTAATATATATATATATTATATATATATATATATATAATAATATTAACTGAAAACATTATACTACTAAACTATTCACAATAATCGCAAAATGAACGTAAAGCTCTCTAAAGTCAATGTTTCATTATACTGATTTACTCTCGCACATAATCATGATCGGGAATCTCGCAATGAGGAGCAACTCAGGGGCAAGCACCTTCCTAAAGTCTAATATTTATTTCTGCTTACCAAAGTTCCAATTTAACAATGCACATTTAAACTACTGCACTTTAGCTTTGAAGAAAAATGGCCCATCTAAAAAATATTGCATCCTGCAATCAAGCTGTATTAAGGTACTTCAGGGGCTGGTGGTCAGTTTGTAGACTAAGAAGTCTATTGTATGATTAGTTTCTAAGCTTCTTGACCACAAACGCTATCACGAAGTGTTCCTCAAATGCGGAATTTGTTTTACTCTTTCAAGTAGAATTCTTCTTGCGAAAGCAACAGCATATAGTATCAAATTGCTATCTTCTTTTACACAGGCTGAAACCAAAAAGCCCACCACATATTCATCCAACTTAAAACGACTTGCTAATTGGCTGAAATTTTCCCACATAGGTAAAGAGACAAGCAGGGCCATGAAACAAATCAGAAATGGAAAGGCTGCAGTACCTGATGGCATCAAATCTGAGGCACAGACTGTGGACTTTGAAACCAGCTTTGAAATGTTACACTTTATAAGTATGAATAAATGGGAAGAAAAAAGTTATTTCCGATTGAAAGGAAGGAGAACCTATCAAAATCTCAAAGGAGGGGGGGATTTAATATCCTGGTAAAACTGCAAAGAGGTCAACCTGCTGTCCATGCGAGGAATGTTTTTTTTAAACCGTGTATTACTTAAAAATACGAAAAACTCTGTTTGTACACCTCCTACTGCGGTACATAAAAGCTGGCTTTCACACCAACAGATCCTGCACTGGTCAGAAAGCAACAATGTACATCAATCTGGAACCTTAACTAGACTGGAATTCGCACATAAATTTTGTTGACTAAGAAAAAACCTTTGACAGTGTAGAAAGACAAGCCATTTGGATATTGCTAAGGCATTATGGGGTTCCACGGAAGATTACTGATATAATAAAAAAACACGTACGAAGAAATTAATTGCCTATTTGGCCATGGTCAGCAGGTGACAGATGCTTTCTAAGCGAAGACTGGTGTAAGTCAAGGTTGCCTGTTGTCACCCTTCCTGTTCCAGTTAGCCATGGACTGGGTAATAAAAATATCTACATAGGAGAAAAGAAATGGCATCCAATGGACCATGTGCGATCAACTTGAAGATCTTGACTTTGTTGATGATCATTCCCTTCTTGCACATACCCTACAACAGATGCAAGAGAAAACAAATATTGTTGCAGCAAATTATTTATGCATGGGTCTTAACATACACAAGGGGAAGAGTAAAATCATCAAGGTTAATGCCACCAAGACATCATCCATCATGCTTGAAGGGAATCACTTGACGAGGTGGACAGTTTAATTTAACTTTGCCGAGGTGTAGATAAACAAGGTGGTGCAGATGTTGATTTCCAAATAAGGATAGGAAAAGCAAGAGCAGCTTTCCAAAAACTCAAGAATGTTTTGGTTCACAACAATCTAGGCAGCAAATTAAAAATAAGGGTTTTAACACTATGGTAAAATATGAGCTGCTTTATGGTGCTAAGACGTTGAGAACAACGGTAGTAAACCTAACCAGCATTCAGTCATTTATAGACTGTCCATCTGCTGGTAATTTGCCGGGACAGTCCTTCAGTTTCACCTCTGTCCCGGAATCCTGTCAGGGACGCAATTTGTCCCGGTATTAAGAAATTAAAAAGGTTTTGTATGAAAATTAAGTATTTTTATAAATAAAGTCAAAAGTGACAATTTTGGTGTCGTTGGAAAGCTTAACCTACCTAATGTGTAATGGTATCGCCCACTACAACGTCCAAAAGTAACCCACTAAGGAATTCTTTGTTCCGCTAACCCATAAAATCGCTAATACAGGCATTCTTATTGGTCAATATTTATGTTATCCTCAATTAACTTCGTTTGGTAACTATCATTGCTCAGCTATATTTAGAAAAGGCCCTGGCACTAAAAAATCAATCCCACAGTGCATCATTCTGCCCCGGTCGTCGATCCAAATCATTGCTTTGATGAATCAAGTGTTTGCTTGGATGATTTTGCGAAAATGTCCAGACTGGATTAAAGTTGAAGAATCATTAGACTGACTTCGTTGCACAGCGATATGGAGAGGAAATTAAGACAATAATTAATCGAGATCTTTTGTTCGATCAATTTAATCTTATCAAAGATTTTATCACTGACAATTTACAGAAATGGTTACAAGAAAAGCTTTTCACCAGATAAGATTTGGGCAAATTTATTTATTCACTTTCGCACCAACACAGGACAACTGGTAAATTTGGAAAAACTAGTGCAATTTGCTTTCGCAATAGCAGGAACCTCCACCGAAGTTGAGCTCCTCTTTTCTTACATAAATCAGATTTGGACTGACCAAAGAAGCCAGCTGGAGGTCTCCACAGTTTATGCCCTTATATCAATTCAATACAAATCAAACATTAATTGCAGCATTTTCTATGATGCCGTCAAGAAGAATGAGAAGAACGACAATTTTTTTGTAAAAATCCACTCAAGCGAAAAAATATAATTAAAAATTTACAGTAATATTCGAAAGGGTTACCTATTAAAAATAAATTGAATTTAAAGAGTTTTTAAAAAGAATATATTTTTTAAATTAATGAATTGCTATTTTATGATTGCTTTATAATTTAAGTCAGCTATTTAAATAAATTTTTAAAGGTTTTTTACTTATTTTTAATTTTTCCCGGAATTGAACAAAAATGTCCCGGATTTTTTCGAAAAACCTCTGGAAAGTCTAGTCATTTATCAACAAATTTCTAGGAAGGATTATCGAAATTCACTTGCCGGACTAATCAGCAACTGGGAACTATGGCTGCAAACAAACCAGAAGCCCATTGAAGTGATACTTCAGAAGCAGTGAATATGGATTGGACATACACTTAAACAACTTGCTTCCAATTCAAGGCAAGCCCTAAAATGGATCCCCCGGGGTAATCGAAAAAGAGGTCGTCCAAGAAACATTTGGCACCGAAAATAGAAAGTAGAAAACAAGAGAATGGGCCATGATTGGAAGATCCTGGAGAATCTGGCCCAGGATAGAGATGCCTGGAGGTCTCTGGTAAGTGGCCTATGCCTTTGGAGGAATCGCAGACGCCGAGGATGATGGGTTGATGCTCCTCGTGGACCCGAAGGATCAACAACTAAACAGTAGTTTTTTTTCCTGAAGCAATGTAGTGCTAACCCCAATATCAGAAAAAAATGCTTTGAAAATGATTTGTTTCATATTTGGATTTTTTTATAGTTGATGATTTCAGCCTTGACCCTCACCACTTCATTGTTTTGCTGATATGTTTAATCAAATAAGGTAGTTACTGAGCGATGTGTTCGTATTTTGGTATAAAATTAATATAAGAGACCCCTGAGTTCCAGGAATGATCTAACTTGTTTCGTAGTTGTTGGTCAAGAGAGGAATGACAGAGAGGACAGGTCTCCACCGTACATCACATCCTGTTGTGATTTCTCTTGTACAGGGTGACAAAAATCTATTATCAGCTAAACATATTCCTTCCTTACTGATTACCGTTCTTTGTGTCACCCTATACACAAGCGCCAAACATTGAAAACACATGTGAATACATTTCTATCTCGTTTTGTCAATTTCAAAAAGAATGCTAAGATAGTTTTTTTTAAATTTATTTTACATATAGCGAGTTGGTTGTGATAACGTTTATCCTTAGAGATAACTTCAAGACAGTAAAGACACAATTTTTCAGTTGGACGCGTCAAGCTGTTGCCGTTACTATGATCTCATTGCTGTTTTTATTATGACAATTGAATATGGCCACATTGTGGACGATGGTTGTCTTGTCCAACCATCGGCAGTTACTTAGCCAATAATTGCCAGGTGACCAACCGAGTACAATGGAATTTGTTAATTTAACGACCGTGACTATAATAAAGCTAAGAAACACATGCCATTGTTCTGTATTTTAACAGTGTGAGACTTGAGGACCTGTCTACAGCAACATGTGGCACATGCTGTTGCTTTGAACCATATTTTTCAAGATAAATCCCAGGGAGAATCAACTATCACGCGATGCTTTCCCTTAAGAAAAATAGCTCAATATTACGTCTTATCCTTATACATAAATATTTATCCCCATCTCACATGCACACCAACTCACATCTTTCCAGATTAAGTTCCAGCAGACCCAGCTTAGACAGAAATAATAACCCTGACAGTTTGAGATAGACAAGAAAAACAATTCGAGCACAGATACAGACAGACATCGCGGAAAAACCACCCCCAAAAAGACGTCACTGCACAAATGTAAGTATCTGTTAGAGTTTTACGTTAGAGGGTTGTAGTTTTTCAGTTGAGTATTTGATCATAAGACGTGGGCGTCTTATTATAACGCATTTAATTCGTTTAAAGATCATATCAATGAGATATCTAATTACAACATTTCTACATATTCATCATGCACTCCAAATGTTCGTAATACTTAATGAACTTTCGTTAATTTTGCCTTCGACGATTTTTCTCTGTTAGGATAATAAATGCATATATGTACCTGAAAGATAATCAAGATTGTAAGTTTATGATAAACATATCCTAAAATATGTATATAAAAATAGTTCTTAGAAACAGAAAAAGTAAACTTGAGCTCGTTAAATATAGTACAGAGCGCAAATCTTTTATTTTAATATTTGTGCTATCACATTAAGCCAATTTACAAGAAAAACAATACAATGAAAAAATATTGTTATATTTTAAAAAACATTGGCTGTCTCCCTAAGTGAAAATATAATGTACAATATTGTTATTTAACAACGTAAACCTCAACTGTTGTGATTTTTCAAAAGATTTCTGCTACTGAGACTTGCTATTAATTTTGTGTGTATAAATAACGCAATATATGATCTGATCATTTTCTGTTTAAATATTCCTTATACTGAAATATTGAATAGTACGCTATTTGTTTTATTTTTTTAACATTAAAAAAAATAATAAAAGGATTAAATTGATAATAACTGTTAAAAATATTTTTTATCAATGTCGATCAAACATTTTCCGCACAATGAAAACAAGTATTGTCAAGTGCGTTGGTATGTTTTTAGATAGTTGTTTTAACCTTAATGCAAGAATTTTTTCGAATTGGTTTTGATAATTATTGATAGTTTTGGTTCATAGCAATTTTTAGGGTTTGTCTAAATGTTGCATTTGTGTTTTGCTTTTTGAATAAATATTGGGGTTGATTTAAAGTTATTGAAATGTTAAAAAAAAAATTATTTCATACATTTATATTGAAATCTCTTATATTAGCTTAACCGTTGTCTTTCTCTCTCTTTTTCTATCTCTGTCTGTCTGTCGTTGTCCGTCAGGCGTAAAAAAAACAAAAGTAAAAGAAAACAACCAGTAAAAACAAGTTTTTTTTGCATGTAAATACTGTATATATGAGACAAAACAAAAAAGTATTTAAACTAATTTGCACCACGCGAATAACATGTAACGATTATACGTGACTGAACTCCCCTTGCTGTAAAAAAAAAAAAAATTAGGGGGGGGGGGTGGTGGAGGGGGGAGCCGCTATCGCCTGAACTCAAAAGTGAGTGACTAATTTTCTGTCACTGAGCACAAACAGTTTTTAACATTAAAAAATTAATAGCTTAGCTTGGGCTTGAACCTACGATCTTTTGCGTGTTAGGCGAATATAAAAACCTCTACAATACGAAATACGTGCTATTGTGTTGTTCTCAAAGAACAAAGTAATTGACCTCAATTGAGCGTATTGTTTGCTTGTTTTCGATGACCATCCCTCCCCCCCCCCCCACACACTCTGCACTAACTTTTCTTGCAAACAGATTGGTTGGTGGGGCAGGAAGACGACTCGGTGTCAGGCATGGTTGAACCATATATATATTTTTATATTTATGTCTCATATAAGAGAGATTTACAGTCAAAACCTTTGTTTCTACGGGTTGTTTAATAACTGAAAGAGTTTATTTTTATTATTACCTTAGGGTCACTTATCTGTTTTGTCTTATGATAGTTTAATTGTGGTGTAAGGGATGTTATAGTATTTGATAACATGAAGGTTTTAGAATTAAATTTAAGCGTTTTTTGTTAGGTTAGACACAAGAATTTCTTCTGATTTTCGTTGATTGGCGTTAGGTTTTCTTTTTATAACTTTTTTGTTGTTTTTAAATTGCATGTGTGTTTGATATGAGAGTTGCATTAAAAAATTTCTTTTAGAATATCTATTTGTTTTATTTTATACGTAATTTTCTCTATTTATTCTTAGAAATGACTTTAGCATTGCACTTAATACTGCCTTAAAAGATAAGGATGATTTTAGGGATCCTTTCTGAAATCCTTTGAATGAGACCAAATTCATATTTGGACGTTGTACGATTTAATTAGTTTTTTTTTTTTTAATATTATTTTTTGGAGAATAGCGGGTGAAGGTGTTTCGGGGTTAATACATAGTGCACGAAAGTGCTCGTGAAAAAGTATATGTGTATAAATGAGAAGAATACTTAGGAGGAGATTCAAAACTTTGTAGTAACGTACTTAGCTCAATTGTTTCATCGTTTTCTCAGCTATCATCGCCTGAATTTCACTGATAGAGTTGTTGTTCTAGGAGGATTATAAGAGTTTTTCTTACGTTTAGTTTTTAAGAATTTTTGTGGGAAACATAATATTTTTTGGCGCTAGTTTTAGAATAGTTTATCTTAATTAAATATTTACTTTTTTGCACAGGCATTTCTTTTGGTTGTTATGTTGGGTTTGATTTTGCTTTGGAATTAGAACTGCTTTATATTTGATTTTAAATTTCTTTTATATTGAATATTTCGCATGCATTTATTTTTCAATTATTTTAAAGATTATTCTTTAGGGTTGCTTTCAGGGTTGATGTATAATTTATTAGTAATAGTAAGCATGTATTATATAATTTAGTTTAATTTTTCAACTTGCCTTAAAAGAAAATCTTTAAAACTTACTATAATTTTGGGATGATATTTAAGTGTTTTCAAATGTTTTATCAGAATTTTAGTTGGGTAGATTTTAATATTGTTTTTAAATTAGTCTTAGGCTTAAATTAGGAGTTGGTTGAAAAAGTTCATTGTGATATGATTTAGAATTGCTTTTTGGATTTGTTTTGCTGTTGCCCACAAGCAAGCTTTGATGACATTGTTCAGGGCTTCTTTGAGCCACTAATCAGTACTAGTAATAATACATTATGCTAGCACTCTTTAATAATAAAATTATGTTTCAATGAACAGTAAACAAATGGTAAAAATTTAGCACAATATGTATCATAAACTATTATTTGTTTAATGTAAATTCGGTCAAGTCTTTCAAAAATTTGTTCTAATATTCAAATATGACCCCAGCGATAGGCTCTAAAACTTACTAATTTAAATTTAGCTATGATTTATTACAAGGAATCATTTTATAAAGAAATTCTTTGATTTGATTAATTTGGTCAAAATAGGCAAGCACAATGTCACCAATTAGATTGATTTACACTTGCTGTAAATTTTGTGTAAGATCCCGTAATTAAAGTGGTGGAAGAGATAACATATTAAGGTGGCAGATGTTGATATTTTATGTGCTTAAAACATATCTATAAATGTTCAGCAATATAAGAAAAATAAAAGAATAAGTAATAAAATAGCAAACAAAGACATTTTCAGTTTTAGCAATACATAGATATGTAAAGAGCTAACAAGTTTTAATAGAGACGGGTAGTTCGGTTTCAATTTTCTATGATATCTATCTGAGCTGAGTCTGTCTTGCATTGCTTGGCAGCCTTTTTGAAGACAAATCAAGAAGGCTTTGTTCAATAAAAGACAAAAATGTATGTAGGTAATATATGTATGTTGCATATGTGTGTATGTATTTATATATATATATATGCTTGTATAAATGTATGTATGTATTTATTGATGTGTGTTTGTATATGTGTATTTCTATATACATGAATATGTATGAATACCTAATTACATCTACGACTTTTTAAAATGATTCTTCTATTGAATTGTTGTTACCTGTGTTTGTTTCACACCATTCATCACCCACCTAGCATATAAACAAAGTGTATGTTGTTCTGTGTTAGACAGACTTCGGCATTTTCCATTTAGAAACATCTTGAGAAATGCAGCTACGAAGAAATTATAAGTAATATTTAATAAATTTGATATGTGTAACACATATGTGCATATAAAAATATATACATATATATATATATATATATATATATATATATATATATATATANTGTGAGGAATTTAGGGCGGTTAGAGCGCCAGAATATGTTTGGCCTTTGAGGTGCCGCTGGACTAACGGGCGAGTCCAGATGACCAGAGGTGCGAACTTGGGAATCAAAGGACATAGGAACTGCGAACGAGGCTTTGAAGACGGGAGCTGTAGGTAGATGACAGGAGCCGACGAGGAAAGGGGGGATTACTGACCATTACGTCAAACCAACCTACCCCCGTCTTATCAAGGGGAGGTACTATTTGATTGACGTATTTGACTTTCGGACAGCGGGGTCTGGGGGGCGGAGCATACATGAGGAATAGGAGCGCTCGGCCTGATTCACATACAGACACACGTAGGGAGACACACGTAGGGAGAGACAGGTAGGGAGACACACGAGGGACAGACACAGGGACGGAGAGATGTACCCTTAGGTGGAGAATGATAGTAAACAAAGACGGAAATAAACAGATATTGTAGTAGTTCTTGAGTCGTTGAGTTGGTGTTTAAAATGTAACCAAGTATGTGCAGATGGAGAACTAGAGTGCAAGTACATAGAGACAATTAACCTAAGAGTGAACCAGGAGCTCCAAAAATGGTGGCCAGCGGTGGGATGCAACCTTGCAGCGTCTCCCAGGAGTAGTCAAGCCTTGAAGTCTTTAAAGTAATTGGCAACGTTTCCTAGGAGATCGTAACACAGAGGATGTAGCAGAAAACATGATGTAGTTCGTTCGCCAAGTCACCTACCAGTATGATGTGTTCCCGATAGACAGATTAACAACGATGGAGGCAACCCATCGAGTCAACGTACAGCGATAACTCTAACTGGGTAAAACCTAGTGCCAATTTCGTAGTGTCTGCTTTATGTCAGCGCATAGAACGTCTCATGAGAACAGTCATCAAACGTTCCGACAGTTCCAACGGGAGCTAATTGACAATGAGTAAGAATCGACCTCGGAGTAGATGTCATTAGAGCCACTGACAGCAGATGCCTTGAGACGGGATGATGAGAGTCCCACAACGACAACCAGTGTCCAGTTACCAACTACGACATGTGTAATTTAACGGCCCATTACACATCTTGACATGTCGCCTGACATGGAAACTCCATGTTGTGATTGGTGAGTGTCGTCTAACAAAAACAAACTACGTTGCAGAAGAACTCTTTGGAGCTCGGGGTTTTCGCCTGACATTGGCTTAGCTAACAGCCTAGTGGACACTCCTGGCGTTAACAAGACAAGCAATGTGACATGGGTCAAGTCGGGACAGAATGACCAAAATACTCTGTCTGTCACCGCAGAAAAATATCAACCGGGTTGACAACACGTCAGAAAAATTGCTTGGGCAAACGCATCGTCCAACTGTCAGATACAGTGCCATCAAGAAGGGGAGGTCAACCCAGAAGAAGCAAGAGAAAGACGGCACCATGTCACAATCCGAGAACCGTTCCATTCATGGTTTGGGACAAACTCCTGTTGTACGATTTTGGAACTCATAAAAGACATTATAGACAATTTTCTGAGACTCCTTGGATATCAGAAGTCTACCAGGGCATGGGAAGTCAGATGGCTATGGCGTCTTAATTAAGATCAGGCAAAAATTTGATTATTTGTGTGTGTGTGTTAAGTACAATTATTTTTCTTTTTATAATGCTGTCGAGATGTGTAACGTAAGTTGTGCTTAGCATGTTGTGGTTAAATTTAATTTTCTTGTTTTGCGTGGGAAATTTTTGAAATTTTATGCTGATGACGTAAGGTTGTACAGGTTTAAAAAAAAATCATGTTAAACCTGGTCCCTTTTTGGACTCAGGACGTGTTAGCGCATTTTCGTATTATGTATCAGTACTTATGTTAGATTTCAGCATTATCAGTAATTGTGTTTAGATTTTAGACACATTTTTATGAATTTTTTTGTGTAATGAATATACTTGAAATTTTTTTTTATTTAAAAGTCATTTCTTTACATTTAATTTTTTTTTATTTTCTCTTTAATCTAACTACAAGTGGTTTGTGGTCACTGAAATAGGACTCATAAATGAAACATTCTAAATTGTAATCAGCTAATCGCCCAAATACTCCGTCAATTGTTGTTTGATAGATCGTGGTTGCCAATCTTGTTGAAAGTAGTTGAATGTTGAAGTTTGTTTCGAAAAAGTTTTCAATTTCTGCCCCTGGGCCGCTAAGATCTTGATTGAAGTCACCACAAATGATGACGTAAAACTCTCTAAACTTTTACACATATTCTAATGAGGTCAAAAAAAAACAGAAAGTAAAAACTCTTCAATGCTTGATAAACGATGTATTCGACTTCCGGCAATGGCGGCCGTTGCCTGCGCCAGTGTTATCTCTCGATTCGCAATGTTTTTTGGTAGTTTTAACTGGGTTTTTTAACGGATCGAGTAACTGAGTGTTGATGCACAAATGGCAGGTCAGGACATACAAAAAACATATATACATCATGGGTCTAGGACTTATGGTTGCTGAGATCTAGGGTGATGACAGACGGACAAAACGGGTGCAATAGCGCATTCGACTTCTCGAAAATGCGCTAAAAAAGTTATAGGTAAGCAATTTTTTCCCCTTGATTGTGTATGTGAAATTATAAGTGTCTTATGAGCAGGTTGATGCTACAATCTGCCGGGAAGTACGGTTGTACTGATAGAAACATTTTTGAAGTCATTCCTGTGTAAATAATTAATGTGTTTTAAGCAGGTTATTTAGCAGTAACATGCTTACAATCGGCCGATAAAGGTTCTGCCGATGTGAAACCATTTTTTTTTGGTTAAGATATGTGCGTGTTTTAAAGTTGATCCGATTGATGAGTCGGTAAAAAGGTGGAAATTATGGTGATGAGTTACCACTTGACCAGTTGAGGTTTTAGTAGCATTGCTTTTTGGGATATTTTATAATTATGTTATGATGTACATATGTTTGTTTGTCTTTTGAGTAGAAAGATTATTAAGATTTCTTTACCTGTGCATTTTTTTGTGTACCTTGTTGTTTTACTGTTTACATTGACATGGTCAATGTTATTATGATCATGCGCTTTAGGCTGACTAAGGCGAGTGACTTACATTGGGAGAATTGGGAGAGTTATGAAATTGATTTTTTGTGTGTGGATTTTGCTGACGTATGCGTTTACATGAACCATGCTAATGATTAACTGCCCATATGTGTGTTATTGTAATGCTGAACTTGAATTTTTGAGCATAATGAACCGCTTGAAAATGTTTTGCTGTATTAGGCTATTATTTGATTTAGGATGATGATTTGACATTGTGTTTTATTTGTGTAATGCTAGTAACGTACATGAATCAGGATTATGAGGAAATTGATATTTTTGTTGTTGTTGTGTAATGTATGCTTTTACTGAGTTTGAGAATGATGAATTGCTTAGTTATGGTTTGCTTTATTATGCTATTTGATTTATGAGGATTAATTGACAAATTGTGTTTTGTTTGTGTAATGCTGGTACACGAACAAGTTTGATGTATTGAATTGTTGTGCTTGGTTTGTCTCATGATATGAGTTGATTTGTGACAAAGATGAGAAGACTTGTGCGTGGACGCGGTTGTTTTTTTTTTTTTTGCTTTTAATTGATGCAATGACTATGTTTGTGTTATGCTTTTATTCCATTATGATGACATTACTATGTGTGCTTGGTTTGTCTTATGCTTTGGAACCGAGTAATCATGATCATGACATGAGTATTTTTGCTATGTTGTTTTTTTTTATGCTATTAATTGATGATTACGAAATGTCTATGTGTATTTTTATCGTCAGATGCAATTATCTGACTTTAACAATGTCTGTCAATTTTATCGGGAATTAGATAGATGTACGTAGTTGATAACTTGGAAATGTTTTGAGAAATTTATGTAATTTTATTTTTTATGTGTCTCATGCATTATTTGGATGTATTTTGAAAAGTTTACGAAAATTTTATCCATAATATTTTTTACATGTCACTTTCGTAAATTTTCCACTGCTTATGATTGGTAAGATTGCTTATAATGATTTTGATAATTTGACAATGTGACATGGACTTTACTGACACACATTTAGTGGGATGAGACAGTAAAGCGGGGTAAAAATGGAGTCTAGTAGGAATGGTGAGCGCAGGTTGTGTTGGCGGGAAACACAATAGCCTCTCTATGTATTTGTTTTGAATTGTTTGCCAGAGGGTCTTAGTCACTCGAAGCCAAATTTAAAACAAACATACACCGAGAGGGTTCTTTAATGTCGAGGGCGACATAAATGTTGTAGGTAGGGGGAGTGTGTGAGGAATTTAGGGCGGTTAGAACTTCCAGAATATGTTTGGGCTTTGAGGTGCCGCTGGACTAACGGGCGAGTCCAGATGACCAGAGGTGCGAACTTGGGAATCAAAGGACATAGGAACTGCGAACGAGGCTTTGAAGACGGGAGCTGTAGGTAGATGACAGGAGCCGACGAGGAAAGGGGGGGGATTACTGACCATTACGTCAAACCAACCTACCCCCGTCTCATCAAGGGGAGGTACTATTTGATTGACGTATTTGACTTTCGGACAGCGGGGTCTGGGGGCGGAGCATACATGAGGAATAGGAGCGCTCGGCCTGACTCACAGACAGACACATGTAGGGAGACACACGTAGGGAGAGACAGGTAGGGAGACACACGAGGAACAGACACAGGGACGGAGAGATGTACCCTTAGGTGGAGAATGATAGTAAACAAAGACGGAAATAAACATATATTTTAGTAGTTCTTGAGTCGTTGAGTTGGTGTTTAAAATGTAACCANTATATATATATATATATATATATATATGTATTATGGCTGTTCACGATTAATATAAATTTAAGCGTAAAATGTTAAATAATTAACGAGTAATTAATCGTTAATTTCGATTAAAGCAAAAGTTATAAATTCATCAAACTTACATATTCAAATTCTAAATGACACTTGAATGTCTTCTTAATATGACATCTTTTACCCAACAACAGACAAGTGCATTGACGTTGGTTGAAGTGATGAGCGGGTCTTGACAATATAACAAGCCGAGCTGAACAATCGTTCATTTTGCATAAGAATTTCTCAGCTGAAATTTCTGATACTGTAGTGGATATTTGGCTTGCATGTGATATGTAAGCGAAATGTTAGAACCATGGTAGCAATGTTCCCTTTAAACAGCGCGGCTGCGCAGATTTTAGACCGACGCAAAGCAGGTGTTTAGAATCACTACGAAGCTAATTTTGTAAAACATTGAACACAAAAAATGGACGTTGTGCAACTTTGAACACGAGTTTCTTTGTTTTATTTTAAAAACTTCTCACGCTGACCAATGAAGAGGGATCATTGCACGGTAGGCATGCGATTTCTCTCAATGGACTCCATAACCTTCATCAATATTTTGAACAGTCGCGTCAGTCAATAGTTCAAAACCAAAATGTTCTTGTAATCGTAGGGAAATTAGTTAATGTTGATAAACATATTGAGGCCATCGTTTTTGCAATGATTGAAAACCTCAAAAAAACAGAGTGAGTTCATAGTCAACCTTTACATTTAATCCTTGATTAAATGGCTAAATAGTTTAAACATTCTTTAAATGTAGGTTTATATTTGCATGCCTTAGAACTGTTGGCTTCACAAGGGTCATTGCTGTTATAGTGCTTAATGTACCGTCATAATAAGAAAGTGTATTTGTATTGTCTCTAAAATAATTTTTGTTTAGATTTTTTATATTTAAATAACATGCTTTTTATGACTGTATTTACAGTGTATATTTTTTATTGTTAGCATTCATTTTATTTATTATTATAGTCTCCATTTTAAAAGGATGTCTTCTTTATTGTGAGCAACTAAATCTTTGTGAAAAATTTTGTATCATAATATATGCAAAAAGCCGCATGTCGCCACACCAAATGATGTCTATAGCATTCACACAATCATGAAACAAATCTTACCCTGGAACACTGAATCTTTGTTGGTCAACAAATTCAAACAGTGACTGAGTATTCCGGAGTAAATACTATGTATTATATACATCAGAAGATCATGGAACGTCAAAGGATGACACGCAAAAAATTATCAAGTCTGTCAAATTTCATTTTTTAAAAACAAATATATTTTTTTAAATTAATAAATATTAAAAGTATTAATTTGAACCTTTTTAATGCTCAAATAATCCACAAGAATCCTGTAGCTAGCAACAGCTTCAGTTTCCTCTCTTAAGCTATAGCATTTGTACTTAAACCGTTGATTAATGTTTTGAACATAATGGAAGAGAGACAGCAATAAGTCTTATAAATTAGTAAATGAAAAACTTGTAAACAGGGTATGAGTTAGCCTGACAGGTCGTACGAAACAGCGAGCGTTTCGGCAAAGAACCTACCTCAACGAACAAACAATTCACAAATGAAACGAATGTAAAGGAATAAAAAATAAAACAAATGAAAATAAATTACAAAATATTTGTAAACATTATTATAAGTTGAGTATGATTACTGCAAAACAAATCGGAAAACACCTACTGGAAATCAAAGTTTTACAAGTTTTCGGGCCTAAACTTTATATTACAACTTGTGATTTGTTCCTGTTTATTTTTGAATTTATTGGTATTTGGTGGCATTATTTAGTACATTTTATATGCAATTACAATATTTTTCTTTTTAAAGGTCAATTTATTTGTCTGCAGTGAATATTGAATTGATAACAGCACGCATATACCTGAATTGGTGCGTGTAACTATTATAACTAATAAGTAATAATTATGTCTTTAAAAAAATATTTTTATCTTATTTTTATTAATGAAGTTAAACCGGAACGGCAAGGCTCATCATCACAGCTGAGAGTTAAAACAAGACCACCGAGAATGATATAAATAAACCTCATGTTACCCCGACTCGTCATTCCAACCTGTCCAAAGAGGAGTTGAAAGCGTTGTCTCTAGTGCGCTGCCGGAAAGACATTGTCATCAAACTGGGTGACAAATGACGAGCCGTCGTTGTGTGGGATAAAGTTTTGTATACTATAGAGACCCAGAGACAACTGGAGAACAAACAGTTCTACCAACAAAGAACCATGGATCCCATCATTAAACATAACACCACTGTAAAGAAAAGTATTGATGAGTTTATTACTGAATGCCTTTTCCCCCAATCAGCGTCTAGGATGCACATCTTTGACAGTGACCTGGGTAAGCCATCTTTTTATCTCCTTCCAAAAATTCACAAGGTTGGCAAACCTGGTAGACCCATTATCTCTTCTTTTTCTTGTCCAACAGAACACATTTCTGAATTCCTTGATTGTTTCTTCCAACCCAAAGTGGCATCCCCCCGTACGTGTATTTAGGACACCAACCATGCGTTAATGACATTCGCCTCCCTAAGCATCGATCCTGACAATAAGCATTATCTGTTCCTCCTTGATGTATCTTCCCTTTTTACATCTAATCCTCATAATGATGGCCTTCTGGCTGTGAAATATGTTTGGACATACAACTTCACCCCAGTATACGCACACATGCCTTACTACGGCTGGCGTAATTTGTTCTAACCCTCAGCTCGTTTGAATATAATGGCCAGTTCTTTGACCGATTCATCGGTGTCGCTATGGTCGCTATGGGGACAAAGTTGGTACCAAGCTATGCTTGCTTGTTCATGGGCCTCTTCGAACACAGAGTGGAACAGGAAAACACTGGTCACCTCATTGAATTTTATAAGAGGTACATAGATGACGGTTACGGGGTGACTCATATGAAGAAAAGTGAACTGGGCCCATTTATCAACTTTGTAGACTCTTTCCACTTCTCCATCAAGCTCACTTATCAAATTTCTGAACTTTCTGTAAATTTCTTGGACATTACTGAAACTCTCCAGGAAAACTGCCTCCTAACTTCGGCTTACTTCAAACCCACAGACAGCCATTCTTATCTTATATACCCTTCTTTTATCCCAACATCTGTAAGGACTCCATTCCCTTTTCTCAACTTATTCGCATCCATAGACTGTGTCAAGCTCAGGAGGACTTTGGGGAAAAGGTATTGGAAATGGTGGATTTTTTTAAAGACAAAGGTCTTATCCTGAAGCTAAACTTCAATATGTGCTTCAGCAAGTCAAAAGCTTCACTCGAGCTAATGCCTTTGTACCACGCATCAGTGATACTAAGGAGAGGAGCAAACTGGTTCTTACATACCATTCGCGCAACATCAAAGCAAAATAAATTTTCTTAAAAAACTGAACCATACTTCGTGCGGACCCTGAGACTAACAACATATTTTCCACCCCACTCCTCATTGTATTTAGGAGGGACGAAAACCTACGCGATCTTTTTGGTTCGTACTCACCTCCCCACTTCACCCAACCATTTTGGTACTCTACCATGCGGCCGAATTCGGTGTAAGACATGTCATTTTGTTGTACAAACTGACCAGATATTCTTCCCTGAGGGTATATTTAAGATTATGGATGGCTTTATTTGCACTAGCCGCAATATGGTCTAAATCATGGTGTGTAAACGCTGCCCTTTGAAATGCATAGTTGAGACGGCGAGATTATCTTCTGTCGCATCGTTGAACACATTAGTACGATTATATAAGACAGTATCCTGTCTCCCGACATTTCAATGGACGTGACCGTATGGGCGTCAAGGACCTGGCAGTCAACGCCATTGTCTCTTGCATAAACACACCCAGGAAGGTCAGTCTGTACAATAGACTTATCCAAGAGTATGTCATCCTTACACCACATGGAATAAATGTTGTGTTCGCGCTGACCACCTAGTGTCGTTTTGTCCCTTCCCCTCTCTCCTTTCCTAAATAGGCTCGAACTGCTCTTTTCAAGCTTTGCTTTCATTGATTCTTTAGATTTTACCGCAGCTATTAAAAAATATATTCGTTTTATTTGTGTATTGTTTGTTCGCTGAGGAAGGCTCTTTGCCGAAACGTTAGCTGTTTTGTTCGCCCTGTCTGGCTAACACTTACCCTGTTTACGTCTCTTCCATTTACTTTTCTGTAATCCTGATTGAAGTCTAACCCCATTTTGCTTTGTGAATACCTTTTACCTCAGTTCCATGTGTAAGATTGTTCAGGTCTGCTGTTATATTCTCCATTTGACCCGCTCATCACGTGCACAAAATAGTATCAACGTATTTGTATTTGAGCGTAGTTTGTTAAAAGTTGACATAAAAAAGGGGATATTCCAGTGTTATTTAGATTTTAAACAAGAACTTTTAATAAGTGTTTTTTTTTAATGTCATCCTAAATTTAACTTTTTTGATTGAATCGAAAGTAAATATTAATTAATTGTTAATTTTTCTAAAGTTAAAGATTAAATATTAATTAATCGTTAAAAGCCTTATATATATATATATATAAATAACAATATATAAATGTGTGTGTATGTTTCTATATGTATTTGTGTAAGAGCTATTATAGAGAAGACAACGAAAAAGGGGGTCGGGTCAATAAACTGTCGTTAGGAATTAATATTTTGTAATGAAGTAAATTTGTAACTTTTACATAGTACGAAAATGTGTTTACAATGTTGTGGGGGAGAGAAGGAATGACTTTATTTAATTCATTGACATATTTTGTAAGTTTCACACGTCTCCTTATCAAACATTAATGAGCAATTTAAGTTTATCAAAGTAAGAATATAATGTACACTTATTTAAATAAAATTAACTGGAGCTGTTTAACTTCATTCAAATGACTTTCTATAGCTTTGAGGAGTACTTTTTTGAGACTCATATTTGAACAGAAATCATTCTAGCAAACAATAAGTATCTCAACGGCACGAAAATAAGAAATGTAAGTAATCTCAGAGATGTTAACGATTGTGAAATTTGTCAATACGAAAGTTAAATTTTAAAACTAAATAAATTTTCTTTAAAAACTAAACTCATTTACTCTTAACAACCTCCACTCATTTAATTAAGACTACTTTATGTTTTGACATAATAGAAAAATTAGTTGATAAAGTAGGAATAGCATTATTATGCTAGAGTTTTTTCTCTTCTTAAGATAACCGGTGATTGTGTAAGAAAATTTTGTGATGTTATATTTAAAAACGATTTAGATCCAACTATTTCATAATGATTTGTGAATTATGATTGGATTGTTTGAAATCTAGTAATAGTCAGATATAGTAATTCACGGACACTCACCAGCATGTTAAGAAACGCCTAAGTCTTACAATATTGACAAAAGATTGATATTGGCAGTTAGATATGTTTTGTGAATGTTGTGATTTTATGTAGAAGGCTTTACTTAATAAACAGAAAATGCCATCTATTTTTAATTACATTATGATTTGATTATATTGAATCATATTTTTCAGAAAAAAGGCATGAGGAAACTTACTTTTTTGGCATTGTTTCTGGTGATTTTTATATTTGAAATCACATATTCATTAGAAATGACTCAGGTAATTGTCTCAGAGAGATTTTTAAATAATTATTTCAAACTTAAATATCTTTTTTTTTTTTTTTGGTTTTGTTTTTGTTTAATACGAATTAATAGAAATACTTATAGTAAAATTAGGCATGATTGTCATTGTAAAACATATACTAGTAGTAATTGTATGTTTATAACATTAATTATTTTGATTGAAGTATAAAGAAAGCAGCTAACGTGAAGTAACCCTTAACATTATTTTATTTATTTTTCTTTAAATTTCTGCACACAAAATAATGTAACTGTTAATAAAAGTGTGTGCGGTAAAGGCTGTAGCAATGGTAAAGGTAATATTGAAATAATTTTTTTTTAAATGTGTAATGAGTATAAGAAGACCATCTGTTAAAATGGTATTCTTTTATAGTATGTAATTTAAACTACCATAAAATCCGTCGTATAGGAAGACATTTTAACACTAAAAATCGTCTTATAAAAATTTGGTCTTCATTTAGCTAGGTATCGTCTTATACACAATAAATTGTCTTAAACGATGTTCTTTAGTGTGCCTGTTTTATCCGTTTTCGTAGTTAGAGGGGCGGAAGCTGCGTAAGAAGGGGAGCTGACCAAGACAATCCAAGCAGCTTTGTGTGCACGCGGAATGAAAATTATAGCTTGCGCTGATAAGCTGGTTTTGTTCAGTAATCACTGAGTAAAGCAAAAGTGTATATCATTACAATAAATCAGAAGTATTTGCACCTTTTCATACACTACACCACTAGTACAATAATACAGTAGAATATACATGGCTAAAAGTCAAGAATCCATCAGATCGAAAGAGATGTGTATTTAGTTTCAAAATGAAGTAAATTGTGTTAAGGGTTACTTATTAGGTGAAAATAACTTATAATGTATATTTTAAGATGTAAAGTAAGGTATCTTTTTATATGCCGTAATAAGTGGAAACAGTTTGCTAGTGTGCTGTATTTTTTTAAATCGTAAGTATATTATTGTAGGCTATTTAATTAAATATAATCTTATGGGTTGATGTAATATTACTCTGCTCGTAGGTCTTATAGCCATGGTTTTTATATGAGCAAGAAGGAGTAAAATTGATATTTTTTTAACTTAATTTTTTTTAACGAATTTTTAAAATTTAAATTAGAAATAAAAGTGTGACTATCATAGATTTGAAATTCAATAATGACTTTAATTTAAAACTCTTCTTTATATATTAATAATCTTATTTAGGACATCAACAAAAGAACAGTTTGTTTGGATCATCCAGTACTCTGCTCCGAGATCAAGTGTTAATTTAAAATACCATGGTTTAAGATGTAATCTTTTTTAAAAAAAAGATGTATGCAGACTTATATTTTCCTGAAATAAAATATTAAAAAATTAATACTTGTAATTTAAATTATTGAACTGATTATCTTTTCAATTAATTTTTAAAATCCCCGTAAAAAATTCTTTGCACGATGAATCCTTTATATACGAGACATTTCAGAACGATAGCTACAAGGAAATGGGTTATAAATGGATCCAAAGTAAGCAACAACAACAAAAACTATCTAGAGCTCACCCAGACACCACGAGTTAATTTATAGGATTTAATCAAATAAAACGCGTTCAAAACAAAGTTTTTGACTATTAATCCTTTATATTCGAGACATAACTATAAAGTTGATCATTATAATACGCAGGACAAGACAATCCAAAAATACACAATTTTAGCTATGTATCGTAAAACATTTTCAATATAAAAATAAAATATAATGCTAACCGATTACGAATATACTTTTAAAAAGTATTGTCAATATAATACGCACCTTATAGCGCAACAGGAAAGGTTGTTCAATAAAATACGCATCACGACACTCTATCTTTAAAATAAACATGATAAATAGAGATAAATAAAATATTCAACAAATTCAGTAATTTTTATTACAATACATTCAATCGATCTGAAATTTTAATAAATAATTTTTATCATCGGAACGAGCCTGCCTGCAAAATTTCAACTCTCAAACTTAGGAGCAAGTGGGTTAAAAATTGATATTAAGTTTTTTCGGCAAGCAAACAAACAATCAAGGGCTGAACCAAACACCACGAGTTAATATAAAGGATTTTTAAATGATTTAATAAGAGTTTTTGTGATGCTAAATTTGGCGTTTGTGTTGCCCTGTTTGTAAGGGTATGATAACAATTATCATCCCACTCATGAAGAGATACTTTGGTTATCTCCACATAAATAGTAAATAACAGACTAATAAGGATGTACATTTAAAAGAGTAGAATTTAAAGTAAAGTTAATACGAGAGCAGAAACTCTTCCTATTTAATCAAAGTAAAAGTAGCCAATAATAATGGTCTTTAACGTATTTGTTTTACATCGTTTTCTCTTGTAGCCGTTAACTAACAACAATCCTTTACTCACAATAATAAGATTGAAGTCCTGGGAAATCACAAATAAATTTAATGCAGCAACTTATGTACAATTTTACAATGTAAAAATTGTCAATAAGAACTCAACACAATTATTCGTCCTTTCTCACGCCTACACTATATCTTACTTTCGTCACGTGATCTCCTTTCAGGCACACATATTCACACATGACATGGTCCCTTTTAGTCTGCGCTATCGTCATCAAGACTTGCCTTTTTAACTAAAGATTACAGGTGGAATGCTGAAAGCAGGGATGAGGAACCTGTGGCCGTGGACACGAATATATGCGACCTGGGAAATCTTTTGAAAATATAATAATCTGCGGTCGTCAAATATTTTCAATTTTGAAATATAATATAGAAATATGTAAACAAAATATCGAATATTCATTTACACTCTTAAGCACTTGCTACAGCGAAATAAATTACGACACCAGCATCTTTAGCGTTAGATGCAATGTTTAGTGCTCATAGACAACGTAGCTAACGAGGGCAGGCATGCAGTTCAGCAGCCTAATATTGAAGCGCGCGAAACCATGTATTTCGCACTTATTGTGCTTGCTCTGTGTAACCGTGTAACCAGTCGGTCATCTTCCGTAGCTGCTATAGTACACACAAATACACATATGTCTGTCAGCTGCACCAGAAATCCAGACAGATTCTTGACATAGCAATGAAAAAACATAAAAGTATTAAAAGTGAAAAAGATGTTAATGAAAAATATTAATTGTATCATATTTATACAGCTTGTACACTTCGTTAACGAATAATGTTATCAGGGGCGCCGTAGAACTCATGTCGATAAAAAGAAAAAAAAACAACATTGGAAGAAGAGAAGCGGAGCTTTAATGTGAAATGGCAGCTAGATTTCTCTATGACATAGATTTAAAAAAAAAAACTTTTCATTCAGTGTCTAATATTAGGCGATATTGTTAAGACTGTCACAGGAGAAAATGTCAAGTAAAATTTTCGCTGACACGCATCACACAAATATGCACAATTACAAGTTGATTCAAGGAAGATCTGAGTTGAAAATCTAAAGAGGAATGTTCGATAACAGATTCAGCGAGGCTACTCATATTCATTCGCTCCATATCCCCAAAATTTGAATTTTTTAGTATCTGCTCTCCATTCAGACACTCGTTACTCAAATTCGAAGAGTAGACATATCTTTAGCAGTTTTAAAACTTGCATCGACTCACACGTTCATCTGAAAAAATTTGCGAGGAATCAGCACATGTTTGGTAAGCAAAATGGCTTCTTGTCTACATTTTCTGAATATGTATTGAAGGATAAAGGTAATGAACAGCTCAAACATATGCACTGCATTATGCACTAGGAAGCTTTATTGCTCTTAAAATATGGATTTGGATAACATTCTGAAGGGCGTGAAGCGGATTATCCATTTCATTCACTCGATTCTCTTCCCAAACGCCAGGTCATACACATTTTTCATACAAATGATTCGTCGGCTGAAGATATATTTTTACCACACCAGCGTTCGTTGGTTGTCTCAGAGAGAAACAAAATCTCGCCGTGTTCTGCTGCTACGAAAAGATTTTATGCACGAAAAACAAGGCATGCGCACTGAAGAACCAAGCCTTATAAATATCTTTATCTTTACTTGCAGATTTGTTATTTTATATAAACTGCCTATACGAGTCTCTGCAAGGTAAGGGAACAACAGTAGAGTACAAGTTTTCTGTTTCAAATTTCATCTGCTACAAAGTCATAAATTCATACCCAACAGCTCAATCTCTATCATTTCATACAACTCACCGCCCTAGCTGAGAGCCATGAAAGAAGAAAAGATGATGAAATTCCGACCACGACCTTTTCAGACGGCCTCAAAGCGTTGTTTCTGGAATTCGCAGAACGTTTTCAAGATTACGGCAAGATTTCAGAAAATATGACACAATTTGCTTTTCCACATTTGGTCTTGACTGAGAGTGTGCCGCTGGATGATTAAATGGAACTAATCGAAAAAAAAGCAACGGTAAGCTTTGGAAAAAATTCAATGACAAAAACAATCTACAGGAGACATGGAAAGTAGTTATGGAGTATTTCGAGCTTCACGAAATAGCAAGAAACACTCTAGTGCTGTTTTGAAGCATAGTTTTGCGAATAGTATTTTTAATCATTGATATATTTCAAGAACAAATACCGAACCAGACTGGTAGACATCAATCAGGCCTCAGGAATACGACTGATGTTTGGCAAGTGTTTGGATTTCGGGAGACTCTCGTCAATCATCCAAGAGCAAGGCAGCCACCAATGTCTGGACTGTGGACTACTAAATTATATTGATAGTGTTAGTTAAGCAGTTATTACTTATTAAATTATTTTGTTTTCAGTTTACTTATGCCACATCAAATAACCTTATGTTTTACGTGTATGACATGATGTTAGGACACTGTAAGGTTTACATGATAATGTTCAATATTGTAGAAATTTAAGAGAATATTGATTGAAATGTTTCTGTTTGTAATTTTGCACTGTGCTTGCCTAAAATACATTATGATGATGTTATTATAATCTCGAGTTGACTAATAAGATAGGATAATTTTTCATAGTTATTGTTTTGTTTTTCAGTGAAAAAGTTTTTGCGGCCGTAAAATAAGTATTTTTTATGCGCTCGTCAATAGCCCAAAAGTTGCGCACCCCTGACTATAAGGGTACAAAAGATCACATACAACAGGTGGTGCCGTGTCTCGGTGGAAGTCTGAAACTCCAATCCTCTCTGTCTCCTAATAGAGGGGTGGGGGTTAAATGGCAGATAATTCAATGACCTTCCCTTAACTAGGCTTGAAAGTATGCTATAGCAGACTGGTAACCTATAAGCTTGACACAGTGACCTAGTTCATACAGCCTGCACAGCAGGGTGCGTTGAGTTATGAGGTTCAAACAGCAAGTTTAGTATGGGATGATTGGCTTTTTTAAAGGCTTTCTTTGAGATGGTTTGGTGCTAACTAATTTTAACTATATATAAAAAATATATTTATTGCAACAACAAAAAACACGCTGCCCTTCAAAAATCATTCAATCAATTGTAAGCAATAATATATTTAAGGGGTGCTTTTATTTAGAGTTGCACATTTGATGTGAAGTCACAGTTCTTAAAAGCCCCCTCTCCTCGTCACACATCGTCACAAATCTGTGACTCATCCTTGCTCCTAGGTGCTTGACGTCAGTTTTGTCGATATTTGTCACATGACATATGTTTGGCATTTTTTTGGCTTTTTTTTGGTCGACATATTGGCTTTTTACCGCAATTATACTCTTGCAACCCTTTTCTGTGATACAACTAGATAGCTTGAACATAATACCTTTAATGTGTATTAAAACAACTACAGTTAGCTTTAAGCTAAGTGAATAAATATGAAAATATCGCCTCGTGACAGGGTGTCTTCGTCTTTAGCAAGACGGATGCAACTGACACACTAGGCGTGGTTTTGCTAGCAAACTTTAGTTGACTTGAATGATTGCTAGAATCATATTGCAAAGACTCCCCCCTCATTTCTCATTATATTCGAAGGGAATGAGTTAGGGCACTGGACGCTCTAACAGGCCTGTAGAGACTTGTCGAAGTTGTGATCCTTGTTTTGACGATTCTCATCGTTGCTTGATGGAGTCCCAAAACTACACATCAAGTTGTAGGCTGGAGTAGTTGAGTGTATTTGGTGTGTGCATCAGGAAACCCAGTAAACAAGAAAAGAAAATTTTCTATCGTTTTAGTCCAAATATTTTCTTCACAAAAAAGGATTTCAATATGAAATTTCAATTAATGTTAAAGTCCTACTACCTTGTCGCAGGTCTATCTGGCTGACAAATGATACGTGAATTCGGGAAGCAATGTATTTTTGTAATTCAGCAAACACAAAATACTAAATTATCCATAAACCGGATGGCAAGCGTGTGTAATCACACATAATTAATACGCAGACGTTGAATACTTCAATACATCTTTAAGTGGCCCCGCAAAGCAAAGTCAGATCGTCAAGTAAAATATTCTCACAGTTTTATGAACAAGGAAATAACCATTTAATAATAAATATTTTTTAAAAAAATATCTGTAATTAGTTATATATTTTGCAATGCTGCAAGTAAAATTTAAGTGCACAATTCTGAGATTGGGAATGGAAACGACTGCTTTCTCAGAACCAAATACTGAAAGTTATCCTGTTCCAAATAAGAATGGTACAATTCAAAGTTGTGACTACTAAATATATTTGGAAAAGAAATTGTCAGAGTGTTGGTCCGCATAGCCTTAAATCACAAAGGATGGTGCAGTCTTTAATTGGCCTCTGATTTGTCTATTTATTGAATTTTAATTACTTGAAGTGACGAATTACAGACTCCATTGTGGAACTCTGTTTAATAACTAATCACTTTTATTCAGACAATGCTGTACTTTTAAAACAGTAAAATTATACCCCTTTTTATTTTTAGTTTTTATTGTGTTTCCTGGATATGTTTCATGACAATAGGTGCAACAGCGAATTGTGAGGCCATAATGTTGATTACAGTAGGAGAAAAATGTAAAATATTTAAAATATAAATACTTTATTGTTGGCACTTTTAATTACAGCATACACAGTTACTAATGATCAAGTATGATTAAGTCCAAAAACTTGAACAGAAAACATAGAAAGTCAATTATCCCACATAGAGGTCGCCCCAATTCTTGTAAAATACTATACCACTGACAATGACTATTAGAGCGTAGTAGCGTAGCTGGGGGTTTTCAGTGGGGTACTCCACCCCAGCGGCACACCCATTTATAGGGCGCATTTTCGAATATGACAAACAAAGCAATTTCCGACAACCGCCCATTTTTTTGTTTTTATGGAGAAAACCAAAATGAAATAAACATAATCTTAGTGTTGAGTCTTAATTAAAAATGCATGCATTATTTGTTTGATTACATAAGAGTTATTATAATTAATGTAAAACCGTTCCAAAAATTTAAGTGCCAAAAGGTATCTATTTAGTGGTATTCAGCACAGATGGGACTTTAATAAAATAACTGCACACACAAACACATCCCTATCCAATTAAAGTAATATGTATATAATGTGAATTCGTCTATTTTATAGCAAGTTATTAAGATTAATGGTAAGGACATAAAAATATTCAAATTTACCCGTTACGAAACACCACAGTAGCATTACTTATTCTTTTAATGTGACATACTTGAACGTTTCAAATTTCTTTGAAAAATTGACATCTGAAGAAGTAACTAGTAAAACGAGATAAGATGCTGGAATTTACTCAGATTAATGCAATATTTTATTTTTCTACGATAAATTAATTTATGGAAACATTCAGTATTTTAAAAATGCAAAGCCATTTCGTGGAACAAAGAGATGTGTTATAATACAGAACGCTGTTATATCTGCAAAATCAATTTGTGAAGAGTTGGAGATATCAAATGAACGCCGAGTCGGAATGAGAAAAATTCTGAGAAGGAAAATTTAGAAGATGTAGTTTTATCTTTAGATTAAAAAGTACAACGAAAAAATGCTTGAATACATGAATTGAAGTATAGAAGAAAATAAAAGAACGCTCTGATGAGTTGCATGTCCTTGAAAAACAATATTTAAGTATAATGACATGTAACCTACTAAAGGAAGAATTTGAACATTAAATACATTTCTTTATTCACATTGATAACGAAAAGTTAGATATTAAAGAAAAATGATACAGGTTTTGTTGCTGTACAAAGGTCTGGTCTAATTTATTGGGAACTTATGCGGCAAAGCATGGGGCCAAGTTTGGATAGGGGGGACTAGGAATAAATTATGATCGTTAGTAAAATTTAAGATACGTAGGACCTATGAAAGCACAGGCGCCAATGCGGCCGCATAGATTGAAGTGACCTAAGCCCAGCCATAGCTGTACATACACTACATGAAAATGGATTATGTGGAAAAAAACGGGGAAATGGCAACATGATCTATTAACATATATTAAAAGTTATATATTTGAAAATTCTGTTTTCGAACAATATAATTTCGGTAACTAAGATTTCAACAACAGCTATCAGCTTATCTAGTTGTGAAAGTTAAATGTCATTAACAAAAAATAAGTAGTCGTATATTTAAGTCAAACTTCGTTTGAAGTTGCACTTTTTTATGTGACGTCAAATGTGTGTCTTAACCCCAGGTGCAAGACGTAATGTATGGAGGGCTGCAAATTGGATCTCTCCCCGGGCGGTAAATGTTATAGCTACACACTGTTAGAGCGTCGAGTCTTTCATTCCATACTCAGGTAGCTCTTATTAGTTCTGATGTCTCGAGTCCACTATTCTAGTCCAACAACACTATAATGTCATGTCCAGCCCCTATGAATTATAGTGTACTCTAAAACCCTGAGGCTATCTCCCTCCATTCAACCCATAATAGTGTGGGGTCTTGGGAGATAGCGAGAAGGTTGGGGCCGTGCTGTATGTTTTTTTATCCATACTGCAACATATAATTTTGCAATTTCTGTACTTGACTAAATCTTTACATTTAAAATACAAATGTTAGCGATTCTATAAAATATTATTGCATTTATATAAGATAACATGAAATGATTGACTTTATCTAACGATAAGTAAGGAGACTAAATTTTGGTAACTGTAAACTGGAAAGTGAATAATTACAAATTACGCTTGCTTCACAAGCTGAGGGGCGTGGGTTCTAGCTCCCGTTAGAGCTGAAATAAAAATTAGATAAATTAATTTAGCTAAAAATCACCTGCTTACCTGGAGAGGAGATGGGCACCGCCAAAGTCTATCAAGCCCCGAAAAATTTCTAATGGTAACATTTGGACCCACTCCGACAAAGAGCTTATGAGATACACACACATGTATTGTATTTAGTGCACAAATGCTTTTTTAAAGAGTACAATGCCTATAGTAAATCGGTCTCTTGAAACCATTAGGCACTTAAGGAAGAATAAAAAGAGTACAACTCACATTTTAACAATAAAAAATACACATGGTTTAAAAAGAAAATTTAAATTATGATTGTGATTGTCCGAAGTTTGCAACAATAAGTTTGAGTCACTAAACTAAAAACATACTCTAGAGGCCTGATATTAATCACTTAAGGCCTTGGCTAATACTTGGGCAACGTGCTCCATCTGCTGAGCAGTGCCAAATAGCATTGTCTTCACGTGGGACTCTTTTCCTCCCGAACCTCCACGGCTATGTCGAGCGTTGGACACGACGTCAGCAGGTGTGTGACCATCTCAGAGGCTTGACTACAATGACGCCAGTTTAAGTCACTGTTGTTGTCTAGCCTGTTAAAGTAAGAGTTGGTTGGGCAATGCTCCATGCGACTTTGGGTCACTAAACTTTGATCCTTACGGTATAAACCCCACTACTAGTGAATATTCATTCTCTTTTGGGTCGAGCCGTTTGGCTTTTAAGACCCGGTTCAATCTATCGCAAGCGAGCCTCATCTAGCGGGCATTGCCATAGAGCTAGTGCTCCGCAGGTACTGCAACGTCACCTTGTAAGACCCCGCCCAATTTGGGGCAACCTTCTAGTACTTGGGCCAACGTCTCCTCGGGGTAGCCACACAACGACAGGCCAGTTCCCTTCTGTTGTCAAACTTATACAGATAGCGTCGTGTTGGACAATGATCAGTCCTCATTCGTGTTATGAGTGTCTAATTACTACGTTCAAGTTTCCACCAAAAGTCGCTCTTACTCGGTAGCGGCATTCTCTGGTATACTTTCCTGGCCGTATTCCCTTTAGCCCAGCCCTCAAGCCAATTCTCTTGGAAATGATCTTTTGGCCATGAACTGACCCCCAGCTTAGACATAGGTTTCTCGGGTTTGGACTGGGCTGTAACTACCTTTTCTAGCGAAACCACCCTATCTGAGTGCGCCTCTACACAGTGCCAAGCGATATACTGTATAACTAATCTGCCGCCAAGTGCTATTATTTCACCTACTATCTCCAGAATGACACTGACCGTTTGGACTCTTGAGAGGATCGACCCACGGTCTCGAGCCAAAACCGGGAGTTGATAAAAACCACAACGGTCAGGAAAACCTTTCTTTTTGCTAGACGTCGGTACAACTCCTTCAAACCCCTGTGAATCGCCTCCAGTTCGGCATCGTGACTACTGTTTGCGGATTCACAGAGCCCCGACAGTTCGGTACTGTCAAGTTCAGGTGGGGGTATTTAATTAGCACACCGTATCCACTGCTGTGGTCTCTGAAACGTGAGCCGTCTGTAAAGACTTGTACCACACTTTTGCCAAAGGCTTTGATCGTTCGCAGAGTCTCGCCTGAATCGACAGGACTGGATTTTGTCACCGCAGTAATAGCCAGTGTCTCACGTATTTCAGGAGGGTCAAAGCTTTCATGTGGTCCACATGTGGAACCAAATGCATGCGTTCCCTGTGTTTGGGTAGAGGAACTGAATTTTCTAGTTCGTGGACCGCATCCATGAAGGATGGTAGTTTCAGTCTTGTCCTCTAAACCCAGCGGTTTTGTAATTGGTGGCAGGGTTCGTCATGCTCTGAACTACGGTATCTCTCAACCGTGGTCATAATTGCTTTTTCTCACTTTATTGGCAGGGGCTCTACGTTTGCCATAATTTATACCTCGGCGGTGCCTGTGGTAAGTAACGCCCCACATACGAACTGTAGTGTTTGGTTCTGCATTTGGCTCGGTCCTTCTAGAGGCGTACGGCTCGCAAAGGCCTAGACCGTGAGTCTGCAGTAAATGGTACTTCTGCGAGATAAAAAGAGCTCTCAATAGTCTTGCATTTGCACCCCAACTCTTGCTAGATAGCTTTTTCACAAGGGACATTTTTGCTGTGGCTTTGGCACATAATTCACGCACATGTTTATGCATCTGGATATTCTGGTCCAGTTTGATTCCCAAGTACGTTTGTGTCCGATCCCAATTCAAACTTTTCCAGCAGATCTGAAGCACCACCTCATGCTTGGGTGCATTTCGTTCATTAATAAAAATGGAATGGACCGTATTTTCCGTATTGATTACTAGGTGCCAACGGTTGGCGCAATCCTCAATACGATTCAGATCGTTCTGCACCCGGATCTGCAGTGTTGCAACGACTTTACCTGAACTGCATACTGTAAAATTTTGATCTCTTTCTCGATATATTATCCAATCATCGGCAAAAAAAATAAATTTTGCTACAGTTAAGATGTTTTTGGTTCATCATTTATATAAATTAAAATGAGTAAAGAACTAAGTTTTTCCGGTTTTATGAAAAATCGAGAGTTCTTTCTGGAGCTAAGTTTCATAATATTTTTATTTATTTCTCAAATTTAATTATACATAATCCTTTCTAAAACACTAATCTAATATTTAATTAGTTAAAAAATAACAATGTTAGCTGATTAATAATATTATATCGTGTATTTTATTAAATTTTGCACTAAAATTTCTAAGACCTGTTAAGGCGGCCATTTTTATTATTTTTGTTTGAACTAACCGTGACTGTTTACATACAATAAAAGCACAAATAAACCTTTAAAATAACTTGGATTACATAAATTATACATTCAAAGCTAAATTTAAATGAACTTTTAAAAAAATAAACAAAGTTTAAACAAATTATACTTAAACTTATAGTATAATAATAATAGTAATATCTTAAGTCTAAATCTAAGTCTAGTTGAGACTACTTGTCGAAAGCCTTAAACTAGTATACTAGTCTTACTGAAAATGAGAATTTTAATCTTAGTAATAACCACAATACTTTTAAGGCATTAACTTCAACCAAAACACATCCTAAAAATCATAGTAACATATCTATAGTTATAAACAATCACAACACTAAGCACACAGATTCAGTACCTGACTACTCCTGTATCTTAAGTACAATAAAAGAAATTACCCTAAAACAATGGAAACATAAAATATGTAGACCCAGGCAAAAGCACTTAATTTTAATCTTGCTTCTTTCCGGCGACATATAACTTAACCCAGGCCCAGTATAATATAAATGCCAAATTTGTACAAAAACAAGCACAAGTAAACAAGGAGCAATTCAGTTTGACACTTGCAATGAATGGTACCACACAGTTTAGCTGCATGCTAATACACCCAAGTACATATCAGTTTACCTATGAAATAAATATACATCTTGGCACTTCACACATTGTGGATTTCCCCAAATCAATCCAGACTTGTTTAATTACAGGGACCTGATCACTACAAACTTTTACAGTGTTTTTGGCTAATTCTAATATAAAAAACATCCTAGATAAAATCAGACCTGCCACTTAAACCCATGAAAATAAGAAATCTAATTATACTGAAAATCAAAACACTCTTAAAACTCTAATAATTAATTTCCAAAGCATAAAGAATAAAATTCCAGATTTAGAACTGCTTATAAAAACAGAAGAACCATATTGTAATTGCTGGTTCTGAAACTTGATTAAACATCTGCAATTTTTAAAAGCAATTATAATATTTTTAGAAAAGATAGAACAGACAACCTCGGTGGCGTCCTACTTGCAATAAAATCAGCTCCCATAGCCGAAGAAATTAACACACAACCAAACACTAATATAGAATATTTCCTTGCTCCTGCCTACTCGAGAATTAGGAGAATTAGGAATTTCTATATTTAATAAAACCAATTTTAGTGCTAAAAATATGTTAAAGCTTACGGCTACAATGAATGGGAATTTCAAGAATCCTTTAAGGCCGTGCCATACGCCAATCTTTGCTCGCAATCATTCATGGCTCAAGCAATCAAATGCAATATTTTAAAAGCAAGTGCACATTTTTAAGGAGTAAACATAAGTCACGTGACTTGACTTTGCAGTTGATCATAATTTTAATGGCTGCCATTTACTTCCAGTCTAGCCTAATTATTATACATTGTCACATGATAGTATTTGAAATATGATTGATAGAGATAGATCACGTGATGAGTGACGTACAGATCTGAAGATTAGAGAGTGAAAAAGATGTGCACGAGAAAAAGGCGAGCAGGATGCTAAATCCAATTCATTGATGTGAATATTGTAAATAAGTTCTAATATTGGATAAAACTTTATTATGTAATAAAAGACTTATGTTTTTTAATGAATGTGTCAGTAATACACGCCTACAAAAGTGAAAGCGGCCCGACAGACAAATAAGCTACATGCATCAGCTCTTCTTATTGCGAATGAAAACACAGATAAAACTGGAATATTTACAATGAAAAAAAATCCTAAGCATACCAAATAGTCTTTCAAATCTAATAATACCTATACGAAGTCTTCATTTTAAAGGACAAAATTTGAAACGGACAGATACTCTAATAATACTTGTGATTATAATGTTTACAAGCGTTAGTCTGGTAATACTACTGCAACTTACTTCTAGAAATACTCTGCTATTACTGATCAATGATAAAAAAAAGTATTAAGACACTGCAAAATCAAAATTGTAAGTTAATTTATTACTATAGTTTTTTAATTATTATAGCTTAATTTGTAACGAAAGCACATATTTATGTTATGATTTAATATATAATTAATTTTTAATGGTAATTCTGCTGTTTTGATACGTATAGTATAATAGTATATATATTACTTCACAGCAAAGTTTAATACTCCATTGAGAACTTACGTTTTTAATTTATTAAATGCATTGTTGTATTTTACCTATTACAGAGCTTATTAGTAAGTGTTATTAATGTATAAGGCATTTAAAACAAAATAAATATAATAGTAAAGGTAATGTGGTAACTGTAATTGTAAACCGACCATTTTGTTTATTGCTGGGTTGTCACAGATAGATGCCAAATAAAATTTTCTCCCTAAGAAACGAAATAAGACTATAACATCTAGTAACGAAATAAAAAGTGAAATTTTCTTTTAAATTTTATTGATCTTCAAAGAATATTAAAATAGATGAATAATATATTTTTTAAAATACTTCATTCAGTAATTTCATTTTAGCAAGGCTAAACAATGTGGCAAGCAGGGTGTTTGATGAACAAAATCAGGATTGCCAACTCAATAAAAATGAAATTTACGGAAAAATATAAGATATCTCAACAATATTTACAGACAAAAAATTTTTTTAAAGACAAATTTAACATAAAATGTTGACCTTAAAACGAACGAATTTCAAGTATAATCCATGCATTGTAGCTAAAATATTGTCCAGTATCAATATGAGAAAGTCTCTATTACCATGCTCATATTTTTTAAAAATAGCTTCTTGTAAGACATTCATCATCAGTGACATTGTTTTAATTCCTCCTGATTAAGATAATACATAGAAGCATTTACACTGTCGATCATTGTGAGAGTAATTATTACCGTTCATTTCTCAGTCAGTAAACTTTCCAAAATTGGATTAGACAACTCAAGTTGGTTTTCAATAAACTTTTATCAACAAAAACCTGTGCTGTTCCTTGTGGAAGCACCAACATTGTTTGTGGCAACTTCGTAAGTATCGGAAATCTGTACTCTTTGTTTTCGATGTTTCTAATCTTTTGTCCGATTTGATGCCAGAAACCCTCAGTATTTCCCAATACCTTAACATTGCTTTAATTCTCAAAATTGTAGTAAATAACTCGGCTTCTAAACAATCAAAATCTGCTGGAGACACAATTTGTGGAAAAAGCTGGGACAGTTCCAAAATTTCCTACTGTTCCACCGTGATTCTGTTAGTGGGTTTTAGTACTGATATGAGCTTAAGCACTCCGTTGCTAATAGGCATTCTTTTGATTGCACCGACTGGATTGGTATAAAATTAGGGATGTGACGAAGTTCGGATTCGAATCCGACGACATTCGAACTTCGACGTTTTTTGAGCAAATTCAAATCCGACGGATTTTTAAAAAAGATTCAAATTTGAAAAAATTACCCTTTTCAGATGAAACACGGCCGTAGAAATCGTAACTAAAATTTTAAAAACCTAAATACTTTCGAAAACCCGAAACAAAGAAAACAGATAAAACTAAACTCATAGACCCTTACTCAGCTGTCCATAGATTAGACGTCGTATTTAATCATGAACGTATTTTAGATATACCCCTCTCTCGAAATTGTTTTCATTCGAGTTTTCTAAACCTCGGAATAGATATGAATGGATAAATAAGAGCGTTTTAGTTTGTATTTACATGAAAACATATTTATATAGTAATGGTCAATAACATGTGCAGTACATACATACACCAGTACAACTTATTCTAACATTAAAAATTCCATTCCGCCATTCCAATCCGCATTTTCATTCCGAGGTTTAGAGTGTCTCGTTTTCATCCTGTATTCTGCTGCAAACAAGTTAAAAAGCCGGTTGAGATTATGAAATCGAGTATATTTGGGATTTCTTTGAAGTAAAAGTTCTTGACGATAATAGAGCAGTTTGTAAGTTGTGTAACAACACAATTTCGCGTTGTAGTGCTAAAGAGCTCCGATACTACATGTGGAAGAAATCAGCAGTCCCGAGCCTGCGCTCTTCATGGGGCTTCCCGGAAACCCTCCCCCTAGCCCTCTGGCCCCCTAAGGGGTGCGAAGGCTGGGAAGCCCCCCCGGAGCGGTCGCTACTACAAGCGGCCGCCTGGGCGTCCAGGGCGATGGGCCGAACGCCTCCCACTAAAGTGTTCCTCCCGAGGGAGGTGTGGAATTTGCCTACTATGACTCGCTATCAACATAGTATCACTTTGGCGCCACCACGGCAAAGTTTACGAGTCTATATAGTTTAGATCGCCGCAAAGCGTGGGGTACTAGATACTAAACGTCTTCTTTGTTCACACACTTGCGCTCACGCTTAGGTCCCAAGTTAGGACGAGCTGAACGTGAGAGTGGTGAAATTTCAAACTCTGAATCAGAGATGGATCAGTCACGGTCGACATGAAAAGTAAATACAGCCTCCCCCACTTCAAGAGCTAGACCTGCAGATACAACATTGGAAGAGATATTGGCTAAACGCCAGACGTGGAATGCTGACCATCCGTCCGCAGTTCGAGCCACCAGGTATTTGGCTTACAACCATACTCAATTGTTGAAGACGAGGGCTTCATACAGTACTCTAAACACCTTGAACCCAGATATAAGGCACCTTCTCATCGACTTCTGGCCGAGCGTGTTATTCCAGACATGTACATGAAGGTTAAGGAGACTGCGCAAAAATTGGTTAATTCTGCCATTAAAATATCGTTTACAACCAACACCTGGACCGAAAGTACCACAACAAAAGCCTTCATAGGTGTCTCTGCACACACGATAGACAGTGAATGGCAGAGAAAATTTGCTGTCTTGAACTTTGAGGAGTTTATGGGTAAGCATACCGGTGACCTGATTGCTGTTAAATTTGAAAATGTGGTGGCTGAATGGAATATACCTAAAACGTCTTGTGTGGTTGTACTGCGTGATAATGTAGCTAACATGATCAAAGCATTTGATCGTGCAGACATTCCCAATATTGGTTTGTGCACTGCACACTTTTAAACTTGCCATTCAGGACTGCATATTCGACCAGAAGGTGGTCTCTGATGCACTGGCCGTATGCCGTCGATTGGTAGGTCACTTTAAACATTCATCGCTGTCAGTCTGGCGTCAATTGGTAGGTAACTTTAAACATTCATCACTGGCAGTCTAGCGTCTATTGGTAGGTCACTTTAAACATTCATCACTGGCAGTCTAGCGTCGATTGGTAGGTCACTTTAAACATTCATCACTGTCAGTCTGCCGTCGATTGGTAGGTCATTTTAAACATTCATCACTGGCAGTCTAAATGTTGTTTGTCAAATTGTTTTAATTTTTTACTTGATTTTAAGCGTTTTTTTCAAAAAATTAGGTTCAAATTACTTTGATGGAATTAAATTCATTCATTTTGTTATTTAAAAAAAAACCTGCAATATGCATTGTTTTTGAATTACTTATTATTGTGATTAAAAATCCTTCTTGTTATGGGGGGCACGGGACTGACACCTTGGTATACTCCCTTTTTTAGCCAAGTGTTGACCAAATCCGCATCCGCATTCAAATCCGACGGATTTATATTTGCCAAATCCGAATCGGACGGATGCGGATTTTCATCAGCTCCATCACATCCCTATATAAAATACGATAACATCAAAACAAAACTTTTCAACAGTCGATGAATCATCTACTTGTTACATCTGTTGTTTTGTTTGATAACCAATGAATATTTTATCGCGTGATTTTAAGTACTTATTGCTAAAGAAGCAGAAGATGCAGCTTACCAGAGGAACATGAGCGAACTGTTTGATACAATTAAGATGCTATCTGGGAAATTTAGCAAGATTGAGAGATCAGTGAAGGATAAAATGGGAATCAACATTGCAAGTGATGTGCAGCAGAGAGGTAGATGGAAGGAGCATTTTGAAGAGCTCTTAAACAGGCCAGAACCAAGGAATCCATCAGATATCCCACCAGCTGATAATTACCTGCAAATTGACTGTAATAGTCCCACAAAAAAGAGATTATCAGGACCATTAAACAACTCAAAAATGGAAAGGCTGCAGGACCTGATAGCATCCCAACAGAGGCACTGAAGGCGGACTTAGAAACCAGTGTGGAAATGCTACACCCTTTGTTTATGAAGATATGGGAAGAGGAGCTAGTGCCTTCTGATTGGAAAGAGGGATACCTTATCAAGATCCCACAAAGGGAGATTTTAGCTCCTGCTCGAACTACAGTGGGATCACCCTGCTGTCCATCCCAGGAAAAGTTTTCAATCGTGTATTGCTTAACCGGATGAAAAACGTGGTAAACCCTCTGCTGCGGGACCAGAAAGCTGGTTTTCGCACAACAGATCCTGCACTTACCAAATAGCGACACTGCGCATCATTCTAGAGCAGTCACTAGAGTGGAACTCGTCGCTCTATGTCAACTTTTTTTATTACGAAAAAGCCTTCGACTGTGTGGACAGGCAAACCATGTGGAGATCGCTAAGATACTATGGGGGGCCACAGAAGATTACGGATATAATCAGAAACATGTATGAAGGGATAAACTGCCAAGCTGTCCATGGTCAGCAAGTGACAGATGCTTTCCAGGTGAAGACTGGTGTGAGACAAGGTTGCTTGCTGTCACTCTTTCTGTTTCTATTAGCCATTGAATGGGTCATGAAAACATCTAAACAGCAGAAAAGGAATGGCATCCAATGGACCTTGTGGGATCAACTTGATGATCTCGACTTTGCTGATGACCTTGCCCTTCTTGCACATACCCAACAACAGATGCAAGAGAAAATAAAAATTGTCGCAGCCACTTCTGCTAGCATAGGTCTCAACATACACTAAGGAAAGAGTAAATCCTTAAGGTTAATGCCACCAGTACATCAGCCGTAATGCTTGAAGGAGAAGCCCTTGAGGAGGTGGAGAGTTTTGTTTACCTTAGCAGTATGGTAGATAAACAAGGTGGTACAGATGCCGACGTCAAAATAAGGATTGGAAAAGCAAGAGCAGCCTTCCAGCAACCCAATGATGTTGGGGTCGCCAACAACTTAGGCAGCAAGTTAAAAGTAAGGATTTTCAACGCTATGGTGAAACCAGTGCTGCTATATGGAGCTGAGATATGGAGAACAACGGCTGTAAACCTGACCAGAATCCAGACCTTCATTAACAATTGTCTAAGAAGGATTCTCAGAATTCACTGGCCGGACAAAATCAGCAACAGGATAATGTAGCAGAGGATTAAAAGAAGCCCATCGAGGAAGAGATTCTTCAAAAGCGGGGGAGGTGGATCAGTCATACATTAAGGAAACGTTCTTCTTATATAACAAGGCAAGCCCTGAAATGGAGCCCACCGGGTAAACGGAAAAGAGCCCATCCAAGAAACACCTAGCGCCGAGAATTGGAGGCAGACATCAAGAGATTTAGCCAAGAATTGAAGATCCTGGAGAAAATGGCCCCTGATAGAGAGTCCTGGAGGTTTCTTGTAGGTGGCCCGTGTCCTAGGAGAAAGTGTAGACACCGACGATGATCGGTGGATGTCCCTCATGGACGAGAAGGCTCAACAACAACAATTTTTAGATAAATCTTTACGCACTGTCCGTGAATTGACAGACGGTTTGCAAGCATAACAAAATGAATGTATTTGTGAAGATTTTAGAGCCGAAAATGCCGTAGAATAAATTAAAAACGTAAGTTATGACCAGAAAAATAAATTATGTTGTGAAATAATATACATTCAAGCAGAAATAGCAGAGTTAACTTATTAATTATTAATATTTAAATAAAATATTATCAATATGGAATGTATATATTATTACAAATAACAACAACTAATTGTCGTATTACTAAAATAAAAACTGAAATTAATTCGGTGATTTATATTCCTATAAAATGTATTTTATTAAAATATTGATATTAAAAAAAAAAAGGCTGCGAAAATTAACAATAAATTAATCGATCTACCATTAAAAAAATTGATTGAATAAAATTTAATTTAATTTTAAGAAAATATTTTTATTGTTTTTCTCCAATTTATTAATAACTTATATCTTTTATAACTAGCATACTCTGCCTTGTATTATTATTATTTACTTAAATGTGCATACATAAACCTAAAGGTTTTTCTAACATTTCTTGAATAGCAATACACTTTTTTTTTATTCCACAAAATTTGGGAGCGCAAATTCACAGATTTTGAAAATAAGAATTGGAACTTAGCGTTATCTAGAAATTATGGGCCTTATAAGATACTAGCAATTTACCCTCGCTTTGCTGCAAAAATTAGGATTTCAGTGAGTGTTGAGAATTCGCGTATCACCGATTAAAAGCACCTATTGATTTTAATCTGAATCAAGATGGATATACTAAATATATTAACTTCAACCGTTAAGGCTCCTACGTACACAAGAACTTGGAGATTTAAAGATGCGTCTTTTTTAAATTACTCATATTGGGAAAAAAACTATATTTCGGCAATCATTCCCCTAGTGAAAGGTGATTTAATATTTTTTGTCTCCTTCCATCGCGGAGGGGGGGGTACTCAAAACTTCCAAAAGTTTAAAGTTTCTACCTACACGGAAACGTGGAGAATTAGTGTTGATTCAGTTTTATAAGGCCCATTTTAGATGAAAAAAGTTTTGGGCCCCCGGCAAAACATGAGAGGAACTTAAAAAAAAATTATATAATTATTTTTACTTGTCTACCTACACGGGAAATAAGATTTTCAATTTTTATAAATCTATCATAAGAGATAAAAACATGTTTCGGGCCCCGGCCCCCATGAGTGTGTATTTCAAAATTCTTTTACACCGAATTTCTTCGTGAGAAGGTAATAAACAATTTCCCAAAGTTTCATGCTCCTACCTACATTGAAAATTAGATAGTTAGTAATGAGTATGTTTATAATATAAGAAAAACTATATTTGGTCCCCCGGTCCCCCATTAGTGGGAAGTTTAACATTCTTTTTTGCCAATTTTTGTCAGGAGATTGTACTCAACAATTTCCCAAAGTTTCATGCTTTTACCTACACGGGAAATTGACAAATTAGTGATTTTCAGTTTCTACATAGTATATATTTTTAAAAAAAACTATATTTGGGCCCCCGGTCCCCAGTAAAGGATATTTGAAATATTTTCAACCTGCTACCATGGCGAATGTGAATTTACCAACTCCCCAACGTTTTATGTGTCTACCTACACGGGCAATAAGTGACTTATAAATATTGAATTTTTATAAATCTCATCTAGGAAAAAATACGTTTTTGGGGCCCCGGCCCCCATGAGTGTCTATTTCAAAATTCTTTTACACCGACTTTCGTCGTGAGAGGGTACTTAACATATTCCCAACGTTTCATGCCTACCTACCTACAGGGGAAATTGGAGAATTAGTGATGAGTTGGTTTTTAATATAAATAAAAACTATATTTGGGCCCCTGGTCCCCCATGAGAGGGAAATTTAATATTCTTGTTTTGCCAATTTTTGTCGGGAGCGTGTACTCAAAAAATTTCCAAAGTTTCATGCTTACGGGAAATAGGAGAATTAGTGATTTTCAATTTTTATATAACTAATAGTAGGAAATAAAAAAAAGTTTTTTGGCCCTGGTCTCTCTAAGTTGGAAATTTAACTCCTTCTTCCAATTATAATTGGGAGCATGTATTTAACAAATTTCCAAAGTTTTATGCTTCTGCCTACACGGGAAATAGGAAAATTGGTAATTTTCAATTTTTATAGAGCCCATATTAGGAAAGAAATGTTTTTGGGCCCCCGGCTGGAGATGAGTGAGTGAGAAATTCTTTTTCGCCAATTTTCATAGAAAGAAGGTACCCAACAACTTCCCAAAGTTTCATGCTTCTACCTACACGGGACTTTAGAGAGTTAGTGATGAGTCGGTTTTTTAATATAAGAAAAAGTATATTTTTGCCCCTGGTCGCCTATGAGAGGAAATTTTAACAATTTTCTGCCAATTTTCGTCCAGAGCGTGTACTCAAAAAATTTCCAAAGATTCATGCTTCTACCTATACGTGAAATAGGAGAATTAGTGGTTTTTAATTTTTATAAAGCTCATATTTGGAAAAAACTATTTTTTGGCCCCCGGCCTCCATGAGTGGGAAATTTAACTCTTTTTTTCCAATTATAATTAGGAGCATGTACTTAACAAATTTCCAAATTTTCATGCTTCTACCTACACGGGAAATAGGAAAGTTGGTGATTTTCAATTTTTTTAAAGCCCAAATAAGGAAAAAATGTTTTTTGGCCCCCGGCCCCACATGAGCAAGATTTTTAAAATTCTTTTTCGCCAATTTTCGTCGTGAGAGGGTAACCAACAACTTCTCTAAATTTCATGCCTCTACCTACACCGGAAGTTGGAGAATTAGTGATGAATGAGTGAGTCAGTGAGTCAGTGAGGGCTTTCCCTTTTATTAGTATAGATAATAAATAGAATGTAATAAATTCATGGATTAATTTTCCTTGATTAATCGAAATAAATTTTTAATAATAAGTCCCTTCCCTGCTAAAAAATGATGTTAATTTTAAATTGTTCCAATATTTTGAATTATTGCATTAGAGCTGAATTCATGTTTTTTTAAAAGATGAAACAAATACAGTATTTTTTAAAAATTAAAATTTACTTTGTTAACAAAAAGATAAATGAATTTTTAAAATTATACTTAGATTTAGTGAAAGGGAAATGGAAGGTGTTCTTGTTTCAAAGTTGTTGTTATTTGGCAGAATATATTATGGTTGAAACCTGCTATCTTATCTGTGAATCATGTACTTTGACTTTGGCAAAAGACATTCTTAATACCCCATTAAGTATATAATGTAACTTAATAACAATACTTTTGATCTATAATATGTAGGGTAAAATTGTGGCTAAAAGACCATTTCACGGAAAAATGGCTAAAAGGTTGGGAAAATGGTGACACGGGAAGGATGCTTTACGATAAAATGCCGCGACCGCGCAAGCGAGATCCCTGGTGGAAACTGCCTCGTAGCTGCCAGTCCCTTGTTGCGCAGATGAGGACTGGACATTGTCCAACAAACAGTTACTTTCACAGGCTAGACAAAAACAGTGAATCCGGCTGCCGTTTATGTGGTATGGCCTAGGAGACAGTGGCACACCTGCTGAGCGATTGTTCTGCGGCAATTGGGGACGCGGTGAGGTCAGGCAGCCAACGCCATGGCGATGCCCTTATGTTGAGGCTCGCCGTTGGTGTTGTAGGCCGGGTTATGAGAGTCTGAAGGACTCTCAACCCTCCAATGAGAATGTCACATCTATAATATATGTTAATGTTTAACACAATACATTTACAGGGTCCTGATACAATTGTGAGTGTATAATATACCTTTGTAGTTAGTAAATAAATTGAGGGGTCAATAGTAATTTAAGTGACAACCGCGATGAAAGAGTAAAACATAAATTAAATTATCAAAATCAAGTGTATATTTCCACACATTTTTAAATTAGTAGCAACATGTCCTTTCGAAGTATTTAGTTTATTTTTTTTAAAGATAGTTAACAATATGAAATTTGCATAACATAAAGAAAATACTACATCCAACAACACTGGCTGACCTTTAGATGCTGGCAGCATGTTTGATTCCTATTTGATACCAAGTCACTCTACTAAGTTATTGGAGAAAGAAATGTTAAAAAAATTAATTAAATTATGAATAAGGAAAAACAATTTCCCACTAATATTCTTACTCCTTACATAAATGGATGTAATATTCATTTTTGTCCCTCTTTCTGTTAGTACATATCTAAGAGACTTCAATATATTTTAGCTACAACACTACCACAAGACTTGTAAAATAAATAAACATCATCAGATTATTTTAGTAATTAGTCACCAACTCCGGCATCCTTCCGTCTCGCGAGACGATGGTGCATCACCGTTGGGTTGGGTTGCATTTCCTCGAGTGACTGTGCAGTCCTATCCTTGAGTGACAGTCTTTGCCACAGTTTTTACACACGAGTTCTGTGCTTCCAAATGTTTTGGCCTTTCTCCTAGCTCTTCTGTCTGCAGCCTCCTCCATTCTTCGCTCCTCGGCTACTATGACGCCCTCTTTGACAACTGTGCGCCACGTAGATCGGTCTTCTGCCTTACACTCCCAGTCACTTGTATGTATTTTGGCTGCTTTCATGTCCCTTTGACAGACATCTTTAAATCGCAAGCGTGGGCGACCTGATTTCCTCTTTCCTGAAGCAAGTTCACCATATAGGAGATCCTTCGGGATGCGGCCGGGGCTCATTCTTTTGACATGTCCTAGCCACCTCAGGCGTCTTTCACTAAGAATTGAGAACATGCTTTGGGTATTGGCACGCGTTAGTACCTCACTATTAGGCACTTTTTCTTGCCATTTAATACCAAGGATGTGGCGCAAGCATCTCAAATGGAAGCTGTTAAGCTTACGCTCTTGTGATGTATAAGTGGTCCATGTCTCGCTCCCATATAGTAGTGTACTGATGACACAGGCTCGATAGACGCACAGTTTGGTTTTCTCCGTTAGCTTGGTGTTTTGCCAGACCCGCTTATTTAGTTTAGCCATTGTTGCGGCTGCCTTGCCAATTCTGCTGTTTATTTCTTCTTCAATGGACAGTGTATTGGAGACCTTGGATCCCAAGTAGGTGAAGCTGTCCACAACCTCCAAGTTTTCATTATCGATATTTATGGTAGGAGGAGGTCGAGTGTCTTGGGCCATGATGTTTGTCTTTTTCAAGCTGATTTGCAGACCAAATTCTTTGCAGGCATTGGAGAAGCTTGACACGAGTTGTTGCAAACCAGATTCTGTATGTGCTGTTAGTGCCGCATCATCCGCAAATAGTAGCTCTCGAATTAGGACATCCGTCGTTTTGGTCTTGGCTCGGAGGCGGGCAGTGTTGAAAAGTCCTCCATCAGCTCTGGTATGTAACCAGATTCCCTCACTGCTATCCTTGAATGCGTATCGAAGAAGTACAGAGAAGAATATTGCGAAGAGTGTTGGTGCGAGTACACAACCTTGTTTAACTCCGCTGCTGACAGGGAAGGCCTCTGACTTAGCTCCATCGAACTGTACTGTGCCAAGCATATTTTCATGGAACTGTCTGATGATGGCAAGTAGGTGAGGGGGACATCCAATTTTTGCCAGTATTTGGAATAGCCCGTTGCGACTGACTAAGTCGAAGGCTTTTGTAAGGTCCACAAATGCAATGTATAGTGGCATCTGCTGCTCTCTGCATTTTTCCTGGAGCTGTCGTATGGAGAACACCATGTCTATGGTAGACCGACCGGACCGGAAACCACACTGAGATTCTGGATAGACGCGGGATGCTAGGCTTTGTAAACGTTTTAGTATAACGCGGGCAAAGGTCTTTCCTACAATACTAAGGAGTGAAATGCCGCGATAATTATTGCAATCACTCCTATCACCTTTGTTTTTATATAGTGTCACTATATTTGCATCCTTTAGGTCTTGGGGGATGTAGCCCTGTTCCCAGCAGAGGGACAGAATCTCGTGCAATGGTTGGAGTAAAGCTGTCTTGCCACTCTTTAGAACCTCTGGTGGTATTCCATCATTCCCAGGCGCTTTTCCACAAGCTAGACTGTCAATTGCTTTGCTCAGCTCTTCCTGTGTGGGCACGACATCAAGTTCTTCCATGAGTGGCATATCTGGGATGTCATCTAGAGCGGTGCTGGAGACTGTGGTAACTGTTGAATACAATTCCAGATAATGCTCAACCCACCGTTTTAGCTGTGCTGCCTGGTCTTGAATAATTTCTCCATTTTTGGACTTTAGGGGAGCAGCTTTTGACGTCAAGGGGCCCGTTGCCTTTTTGATGTTTTCGTACATGACTTTTGCATTGCCCATGTCTGCAGCTGATTGTATACTGGAACAGAGCTTAAGCCAGTAGGTATTGACACATTTACGTGCAACCTTTTGGGCAAGTGACTTAGCTGTTTTTAAAGCATGCAAATTGTCAGGTGTAGGCTTTTCCTTGTAAGCCATAAGAGCTTTCCTTTTTGCTTCAGTGACGGGTTTCATCTCGTCCCAATGTTCATCAAACCAGTCCGTGTTTTTGTGAGATTTTTTGCCAAAGGCTTGTATTGCGGATGTATAGATTGTGTCTCTCAGTTGCGTCCATTTGGAGTCAATGGTGACGCATGGGGACATCTTTGAGAGACTTTCCTTCACCTTGTCTTTGAACAGCTGCGCTATCGCAGGGTCTTTCATGCAGGAGGTATTGATGCGTGGACTTCCCTTTTTCTTTGTGTGGTACGAGTTTTTCCTCATTATTCGTACTTTGCTGGCGACAAGGGAATGATCCGTGTCACAGTCGGCACTGTGATAGCTGCGAGTGAGTAGGACGCTAGCTAGTTGTGCACGCCTGGTGATAATGAGGTCCAGCTGGTGCCATTGGTGGGATCGAGGGTGTCTCCAAGATACTTGATGTATATCCTTGCACTTGAAGAAAGTGTTGGTTCTTCAGGATTTCACGTACGTCACACAACAGTTGTAAATATAATTTCACCAATAAATTATCTCATTTGGGGTAAAAACGGAGCTCTTGGGGGTAATGCTCAATCATTGTGGGCATAGAAAATTTGCTAAAATCCGCTACTTTTGGGTTAACAGTATTGTTAATATAAACTTTTATAATTTTAATATTTAGGTATCCTATTGAACCAGTCCGTTTTTTTCAAACCGTTTAACTTTTTTAACCGGCCTTCAAAAAAAAAAAAAAAACTTTAACATCCTTAGATTATATTTTATTTTAATGCATACAAATTAAGCATTGGCAATAAATCATTACTTGTAACTTCTTTGTTTATATAAAAAAGGTATTTTAAAATAATACTTTTTTAAAATAACATCTGGGGTCAAAAGGGAATTTTTGGGGGTAATGCAGACTCATTTGGGACATGTAACATCCACTACACTCCACTAGATATATTCAAATACGTCATGTGTACATTTACGCTTGGTAACATTGAACTATTGAACCGGTTCCTTCCAGAAAATGCATTTGCTAAATTTGTCATCTATGTATATTTCTTATTTACGTACTATACGAAGACATCTCAATCCAACCTACTTTCAATTATATTGACAAAAGTGACAATAATCTTAACCAACATGACTTGACTGTATCAAGTATCCTTTCTGTCAAATTTAAAATTAATGCCTTAAAAACTGAGTTCAGAAGAAAGTAATTTTGTGCTCCTCTCGAATTGCGATGTCGAGAATTTTATGCATTCAATAAAGTTAGTGAATACTTTTGACTAATTTTAAATGGACACATTTATTATTATATTTAGAGTGGTCAGAGGCGTTTGACCAAAAACCAATCGAAAAACTTTGCAAACTTAAAACTTTTATTATTGTATCAAATAGATTCCCCTCCCCCCAACCACCGCCCAAATGGATATTCGGTGTAGTTTTGACTTAAAATATATACATATATTCCTAAGATTTATTCCTATCACCTTTTGTATGTCCGCTCCTATTATTCATTTGCCCAGCTACATTGTCATATCATACTCAAGTAATCATTGTGTTGACTGTATATTTTATTGTGACTGACAATATCTTAGCAAAGCTCTTAGTTCCAAATCAATACAGCTCTCCTACTGCTACCTGGGGGGATTATGTGGAAAACAGTTTTAGTTTACCTGGTGGAACTTTTTGGATCTTATTTGGGAAACAGTTTTAGTTTTAACAGGTTGAACCTACTAGAAAACAACACGTTGTTCTTGAGGCAATTACTGTGAGACTCTCCATTGCTATCAAAGTCACTTGAATGGTACATTGCACATAGCCAGGTAGCCCACTCAAGCATGAAGATACCTTTGTATGGAATGCATTTGTTCTACATTGTTATGTGCCCTCCAGGCAAACTCCTAGAAATCGTCAATTGTCATCATTGTCACTGATGTACAAGTCACTAACCCAGATCAATATAACCTGGCTGTCTCAAAGTTGAATGTTGGTGAAAGCAAAAGGTTCAACCTTCTGGGATTCAATATGTCTTGCTATACAGTATACAGTAATATACACAGATACACCTGTGCATCAGCTGTTGTTATTGGAAGGCTAACTGCTGTAGACTGTCGTACATCGCATGCGTTATTACAAACATACAGAACCACACCACTGGGTGTTTATATATTATTTATATGATCGGGAATTTGAATGAGATATTTTATTAGCACCCACTTTAGCAAGTATATTTTTTAACTATTGTATTTGTAATATTTTATATATGTAAGGATTATATCCTACGGGTAGATGATGCTCGTTAAAACCTTGGCTGGTAGTTCATCTAGGAGAAGGAAACTCCGAATACAAATCCTCCGCTGCCTTGCGGCTATACCTGCCTTGCGGGAAAGGCTAAGGGAGTAAACCCTGAAAGAAAATCAGGAATTGGAGCACCTACAGGCGGTCTATACATAAGACTTATGTACATACCGGCAGCTCCTGCGACGCCAATGGCAGCCAAGCTGCATCGACGCAAGTCGTTCCCTTGGTTACACCATTGACGTGGAGAGGGGGGATATGCTGTATGGGCAGCAGCTAATTCTCCATATTACCCGCCCAGGCTTGCATCACCTCTGGAGAGGACACTCCAGCGTCGCCGCAAGGTGTCGACAAAACACGGGAAGCAGCAGTTACCGGTTATAAGCCAAAGCTCAATTGACGTAGAGCTAGGCGCCAGGGGCTGCTTCCGACGGTGGGAGAGACTACCAATGTCTCACTGGACAGCTACCGCCCGCCTCAAACTGGGCAGCCCCCAGTCAAATAGGTGCTATCCCGTCATGGCCTGCCTTCTCCACTGGGTGCGTGGAGATTAGAGTACCACTCAACAAGTGGGCCACTAAGCCCTGCACCAAGAAATACAAAAAAGAAAAAGAAGACCCCAGCTCTTCGAATCGCTAGCTGGAACGTGAGGACTATGTGTCCCGGCATCACTGATGATCTGCAGTCCATAAACGACACACGGAAGACAGGAATAATCGATAGAGAACTTAAAAGGCTAAAGATTGACATAGCATGCCTTCAGGAGACCAGGCTCCCAGACAACGGTTCACTCAAAGAGGCCAATTACACCTTCTTCTGGCAAGGCAGACCAAAAGACGAACCTAGACAGCATGGTGTGGGTTTCGCTGTTAAAAACACTCTTCTACCATCCATTGAACCACCGTCATCAGGCACGGAGAGGATCCTCACTCTAAGACTCAGAACAACTGCGGGCCCAGCAAACATTCTTAGTGTGTATGCCCCAACACTCTATTCAACTCCGGAAGAGAAGGACCAGTTCTATGGAGCGTTAGACCAGGCAATAGCCGGCATCCACAAAGACGAGGCAATCTATCTCCTAGGAGATTTCAATGCTAGAGTGGGGAGCGACCACGAAGCCTGGCCCACCTGCCTTGGACTATTTGGAAGAGGAAAGTTAAATGAAAATGGACAAAGGCTTCTGGAATTGTGCTGCTCACGAGTCACCAACTATCTTAAATGTATATCAAATAATGTTAAATAGGATTTTAACTATTTAAAAAAAACCACAAATGTATTCCTGCTTTGAAGTTGTACCAAATGGTTCTATGTTGAAGCACTTTTGTTCCCTGCCTGAACACTAAAACTAACAATCAATAACTGTTAGAATGATATTGTATTGCTTCAGTTTAGCGTTTGTTTTTCTTTTACACTCTACGAGAGTGCATATTTGTGTGTTAAAAAAACATATTTAAAAATCTGTATCCCCCCTAATAGCTTTTGTTTCATTGTCATTTACATGTACTATTTTAATGCATCTTTGACTAATTTTGAACATAAAAAACTTTGTTTTTAATATATATAACTGGAAAGGGTGCTGACCTGACGATAATGAAAACGTTTATTAAGAATCTTAAAACGTGTATATTAAATTATATATTCGATTAACTGTTGATAATCTAATATTTTCTTTTATCCTGTAATAAGTTTTACTTCAAAGGTTTTATGGCAAATAAATAGTTCTTTGTTATCCATATTTTTAAAAAGTGACATATTTTGTTTTTGTTTTCATTGCCATATAGCCTTTCAATATGGGCTATCACATTTTTGTATACAACTTTTTGTTAAGATCCCTTCATATACAGAGTAGCTAACACATAACAATATTTGTATATAGCTCATATTATGAAGAAAAAATATTATGGCCCCATTCAGTGAAAAATGTTAAGTTGAAAACACCTTTTCATTTTTAAACTGTTGAATATATATCTAGGATATATTTGTCAATTTTGTCAAAATCATTAGTAAATTAGAAGGAAGGATAATTAAGAGTTCAGTGACCTATAGTATTTAATTATTGGCTGTAAAAATTTCATATACTATCTTTGATTAAGTTCCATTTATTTACACAGTCGCCATTTCTTAAACTATGTTTATAGCTAATGTAAGCAAAAATGGGCATTTTGGTCAACCGGCGCCCCATGAGTGTTAGATATAAAAATAATGCTGCCAGTAATCATCCAGGGAGCGTACAAAACTATATCCAAAGGTTTCATGACGATTGGATGCATGGCTTATAAAGGACATGCACACAAACTCACACACACATACTTATTTTCGTTTTTATATATTTATATGAATAATGATATTTAATGTTCCCTAGCCCAAATGGTGCAAGATGTCAATTTTGAAACATTTTTTCATTTCAAATTGGATCGTATTATCGATATTTGTCGAGACAATGGCACAGAATGGGAAATAAAATTGTAAACATTTTTTTAAAACAAGAATCGGGGCCCCCAGCCTGAAGGGATAAATATTAGTCATTGTATCCAATGTCCTATAGAAGTTATATATGGGATATCAAGTTATTTTACACCAAGTTTGGTTATGATCTATCCATTTTCCCGTGTCGTTAACGCTTAAACAATTTAAAGATAAATCATATATGCAAAAATAATTTCTTAAACTTTAAGACTTACGAAAGTAAAGTTTTGGCCCATCAGCCCTTGAGCAATTAACATTAGGAGTTCAACGCCGTATTGTATTTTAATATGGGCTATAAAGTATGTATGTATTAAATTTGGTCAAGTTCGATTCATTTTCCATGTAGCTAACGCTTAAAATAATTTGTATATAACTAATATAAATGGAAAAATTGATGCCTCTGGCCACCATGATTGTCAATGGTGAAAATTATTTTTCACATAAATCATTCCGTAAGAGCAACCAACAATTTCCTAAAGTTTCATCGTGATCGGATGAATGGTTTAGTCAGCTTTAATGGACTAACATACATATATAATTACATTGATTTATCTAAATATAGATTTATATAAATAAGCAAAACATGACATTAAGGGTCCCCCGCCCCAGTAGGTGCAAGATCTAAATTTTGAAACATTTTTTCATTTCAATTATGATCATATTTAATATATTAGCTACATTTGTTGAGACCATGTCACAAAATGGGAAATAAAATACTAAACGTTTACGAAAAGAGAATCAAGGCACTCGGCCGGAAGAGATAAAGATTAAAGATTCAATTTACCATATAAATTTAAAATGGGCTATCAAGGTCATTTTACACCACGTTTGGTTAAGACCCATTCATTTTCCCAGTCGCTAACGTTTAAAAAAAATTGTATGCATCTCATATAGGCAAAAACAATATTAAGGGCACCCAGGCCAAAGAGATTAATTTTAAAATACCTGTTTATTTCAAAACTAAATCATGATATATATATTTTTGACTATCTTTCAAGGTTTTTTAAAATCAGAATTGAATAAAGTGTTGAACGCTTACGATAATAAAGATTTTGGGCCCCCGACCCAAAGGAATGGATAATAGGGGTTAAACGCAGTATGGTATTGTAATATGGGTTATACAATGTATATTTACTAAATTTGGTCAAGATCCAAGAACCTAAAACAAACTAATTTGAATATAGCTAATAAAAGAAAAGAAAAACATTAAGGGCCTTCTGTCCCCATGGGAGTCAATTATCAAAATGTTTTTTCACACAAACTATCCTGGAAACATACTACATTTTAATCGTGATCGGATTAATGGTTTTGTAAGCTATAAAGGACAAACAAACATACATACATTAATTTTTATATTATGTCTATTTTTGTTTAAACTTTCGCCCCAAAAGCATGGACATTAGGGGTTGAACGCAGTATGGTATTTTAATATGGGTTATAAAATATATATGTAGTAAGTTTCAAAAGATTAATTTTCATATTATATATATATATTGAATTTTTCTGATGAACATTTTTTCCGAAAAAAAAAAAAAAAAGAGATTGAAGCTGAAATATATTTATTTTTTAAAATTCCTTCATTTCTTCCGATAAAATCCTAGTGGTGTAATCTATACTAATAAAAGGGAAATCCCTCACTGACTGACTGACTCACTCACTGATTCATCACTAATTCTCTAGCTTCCCATGTAGGTAGAAACATGAAACTTTAAGAAGTTGCTGGGTACCCTCTCCCGGCGATAATTAACGAAAAATAATTTTAAAAATCTCACTCCTGTGGGGCCGGGGGCCCAAAAACATTTTTTTCCTTATATGTGATTTATAAAAATTTAAAAATCACCAATTTTTTTTTATTTCCCGTGTAGGTAGAAGCATGAAACTTTGGACATTTTTGACTACATGTTCTCAACGATAATATTTTCCTAATATGAGCATTATAAAAATTGAAAATCACTAATTCTTTTATTTCCCGTATAGGTAGAATGATGAAACTGAAATTTTTTAGTACACTCTCCCGATGACAATTGGCAAAATTAATTTAAAACTCCCTCTCATTAGGGGCCGGGGGCCCAAATAAAGTTTTTTTCTTATATTAAAAACCGGCTCATCACTAAATTTTTCAATTTTCCGTGTAGGTAAGACAATGAAATTTTAGACAATTGTTAAGTACCCTCTCACGACGAAAGTTTGTGTAAAATAATTTCTAAATATACACTCGTGGGGGCCGGGGCTTAAAACCGTTTTTTTCTCTGATTTAAGCTCTAATTAAATATTGAAAATTTATAATTATCTTTGTAGGTAGAAGCATGAAACTTTTGAAATTTTGAAGTACATGCTTCCAACGATAATTGAAAAAAATAGAATGTTTAGTTTCCCACTCATGGGGGCTGTGGCCCCTAAAACGGTTTTTTCATGATATAAGCTATATAAAATTTAAAAATCACCAATTCTCCTATTTCATGAGTAGGTAGACTCATGAAACGTTGGGATGTTGGTATATACACTTTCTCGATGCTAGCATGTGAAATCATATTAAAAATATCCCTTACTGGGGGGCCGGGGGGTTAAATTTAAAAAAAAAACTGAAATTCACAAATTCTCTCATGTAGAAGCATGAAACTTTAGGAAGTTGTTGAGTACAATCTCCCGATGATAATTTGCGTAAATGAATTTTGATAATTTCAATGATGGGGACCGGGGTGCCACATTTTTTTTTCTTTCTTATATGAGCTATATGAAAATGAATCATTCTCCTATTTCCCGTGTAGGTAGAAGCATGAAACTTTGGAAGGTTTTCGAGGACAAAGTCCCGACAAAAATTGGCAAAGAAAATGTTAAACTTCCCTCTAACTGGGAGCCCGGGGCCAAAATACTTTTTTTTTCCGATATTTAAAACGACTCATTAATAATTCTCCAATTTTCCGTGTACGCAGGAGCATGAAACTTTGGGCAATTGTTAAGTAATTGTTAAGTACCCTCTCATGACGAATGTTGGTGTAAAAGATTTTTGAACTACACACGTATTGGTGCTGAGGCTCCAAAACTTTTTTTTTCTTATATAAGTTTTATAAAAATTGAAAATCACTAATTCTCCTATTAACAGAATAGGTACACTCTGGAAATATTTGGGAATTAATAATTACACTTTCATTATGGTAGCAGGTGACAAATTTTTTAAAAATATCCCTTACTTGTGGCCAGGGGGGCAAAATGAATTTTTTTCCTAATAAAAACTATATAAAACTAAAAATTACAAATTCTGCCTTTCCGCATGTAGGTAGAAACATGAAAATTTTGGAAGTTGTCGGACGAAAATTGGCGAAATATAATTTTAAATTTCACTATCATTGCGACCGGTGCCTCAAAAACATGCTTTTGTTTTATTTACTATGTGCTATATATATATTAAAAAGCACTATTTTTCCTGTTTGCCAAATAGGGAAACGAATGAAATGTTGAGGGTTTGTTAAATACACTTCCACGACGGCAGCAGGTGAAAAAATATTTGAAATATCCCTTACTGTGCCCAAATATAGTTTTTTATGCACTCACTCATCACTAATTCTATAACTTCCCGCAGCAAAGCGCGGGTAACTTGATAGTATTTAATAAAAGGATAAATATATTTGCGGTTATGGCTTTTGTTGCAAGGATGGAACTAGTAAATTTTGAGAGTCTTCCATTTTCTAAAGTTCAAAATGAAAAACATTATTATCTTAATATTATGCATATTTTAAAATAAAATTAATGTTTTTTAAAATACGTTATCTGAATACATAGTAAGATTAAATTTTAATGTCTTTTATGTTTTTATACACATAATATTTTTATAAGTAAATATAATAGATTATAATTGGGCCATATTGCCTAAAACTGTTATAAATTGCTACTTATTATTTAAATTATTAAATTATTCATTTTTTATTTTTTGTTTGATGAAATATTGATGAAATTCAGTCCTATTATACACATCACTCATATCAAATAAAATTTAAGTACACATGAATCATATGAGCCAGAGTATTTTCCAATATATGTATATAATTCTAGTGCAGCAACAATTAAATTGTAGTTTTATAGAATTAGTAATTAGGACAGTTACATTATCTTACAGTTTTAGTTATCTTTGAATATATATATATATTCATGCTTTGTATAACCTTTCAAGTGATAGTGATAGATGTTTGCTTTTCATATTTTTTCTCTTTAGTTGTTAAAGAATAGAAAAATGGGTTATTTGCAAAGAGCCTTTAAAAACATGATTCGGAGTTGCTCTAGGTCTTAGTTTTTCGCGAAATCACATGTTGAAAAAAAGCGGTAAAATCTACTACAAAACAAGCAAAAGCACTAGTGGAAAGTAAACATTGATATTTCCAGCATAGAAGAAATCTTCCCTCACGCTATGAAGAGTTTTTATTTGTACGATTTCATTACTAAGGAGAACGCTGGCAAGACGCGCTTTAACTCGATTCAGGATTAGAAGCAAGGTGCATATTACCGTGATTTAGGGACGCGGTGGTCAGAGTGATAGTGCGCTGCAGCAGTAAGAGTCTAAAATATTTTTTTTTAAAATCAGTCACGGGCTCGAATCCTGGTGACGGCAATCCAACGGATAGATGATGCTCGTTAAAAACCGGGCAGCTCTTGCAACGACAAGGGCAGCCAAACTGCATTAACGCAAGTCGTCGATCCCTTGGTAACATCATAGACGTGAAGATGGGGGATATGATGTATGGGCAGCAGCTAATTCTCCATAATACCGCCCAGGCTTGCATTACCTCTGGAGAGGACACTCCAAGCTGTTGACAAAACACGGGAAGCAGCAGTTAGTGGTTATAACCCAAAACTAGGCACCAGGGGCTGCTTCCAAGGGTGGTAGAGACTATTATTGTCTCAATGGACAGCTACCGCCCGACTCAAACAAGGCAGCCCCCAGTCAGATAGGTGATATCTCGTCAAGACTTGCCTTCTCCACAGGGTGCGTGGAGATAAGAGTACCACTCAACATGTTGGCCACTAAGCCCTGCACCAAGAAATACTAAAAAAGAAGATCCAAACTCTTCGATCTGCAGTCAATACACAACACTAACAAGACAGGAAGAATCGATAAAGAACTTAAAAGGCTAAAGATTTACATAGCGTGCCTTCAGGAGACCAGGCTCCCAGGCTCCCAGACAACTGTTCACTAAAAGAAGCCAATTACACCTTCTTCTGGCAAGGCAGACCAAAGGACGAACATAGACAGCATGGTGTAGGTTTTGCTGTTAAAAACACTCCTACCATCCATTGAACCCCCGCCATCAGGCATGGGAGAGAATTCTCACTCTAAGACTCAGAACAGCTGCAGGCACAGCAAACATTCTTAGTGTGTATGCCTCAACTCTCTATTCAACTCCTGAAGAGAAGGACCAGTTGTATAGAGCGTTAGACCCGGCAATAGCCAGTATCAACAAAGATGAGGCTATATATCTCCTAGGAGATTTCAATGCTAGAGTGGAGCGCGATCTAGAAGCCTTGCAAACATGTCTTGGACTCTTAGGAAGAGAAAAGGTAAATGAAAATGAAAAGAGGCTTCTGGAATTTTGCTGCTCACGAGGATTGTGTGTGACTCAATCTTTCTTTAATCGCAAGGATAAACATCAAGTATCTTGGAGACACCCTTGATCCCGCCAATAACACCAGCTTGACCTCATCATCACCAGGCGTGCACAAATAGCTAGCGTCCAACTCACTCGCAGCTATCACAGTGCAAACTGTGACATGGCTCACTGCGTTGTTGCCGGCAAGGTACGAATGATAAGGAAAAACTCGTATCACAATAAGAAAAAGGGAAGTCCACTCATCAATACCTTCTGCATGAAAGACCCTGCGATAACGCAGCTGTTCACAGGCAAGTTAAAGGAAGGTCACTCAAAGACGTTCAATGCGTCACTATTGACTCCAAATGGACGCAGCTCAGAGACACAATCTATACATCTGCAATACAACCCTTTGGCAAAAAACCAAACAAAAACACGGACTGGTTTGATGAAAATTGGGACGAGATGAAGCCTGTCATTGAAGCCAAAAAGAATGCTCTTATGGCTTACAAGGAAAAACCTACACCTGACAGGTTGCATGCCTTAAAAAGAGGCCAATTCACTTGCCCAAAAATCAATGTGCCAATACCTACTGGCTAACCTCTTTTTCAGCACACAATAAGCTGCAGACATGAGCAATGCAAAAGTCATGTACGAAAACACCAAACAGGCAACTGGCCCTTGACGTCCAAAGTTGCTCCACTAAGGTCCAACAATGGAGAAATTATCCAAGACCAGGAAGCCCAGCTAAAATGGTGAGTTGAGCATTATCTAAATTGTATTCAACAGTTACCACAGTCTGCAGTACCGTTCTAGATGACATCCCAGACATGCCACTCATGGAAGAACTTGATGTCGAGCCTACACAGGAAGATCTGAGCACAGCAATTGACAGCCTAGCTTTTGGGAAAGCGCCTGGGAATGATAGAATACCACCGGAGTCTCTAAAGAGTGTCAAGACAGCTTTACTCCAACCATTGCACGAGATTCTGTTCCTCTGCTAGGTACAGGGCAACACACTTCAAGAAATAAGGGTTGCAAATATAGTGAGTCTATATATAAAAAAGGTGATAGTAGTAATTACAATAATTATCGTGGTATTTCACTCCTTAGTGTTGTAGGAAAGGCCTTTCCCCGTGCCATAGTAACACGTTTAAAAAGCATAGCATCCCTTGTTTATCCAGAATCTTAGTGCGTTTTCCGGTCCGGTCGGTCTACCATAGACATTGTGTTCTCATTACGACAGCTCCAGGAAAAATGCAGAGAGAAGCAGATGCCACTATGCTTTGATTTTGTTGACCTTACAAAAGTCTTCGTTTTTTAGTTGCAACGGGATATTCCAAATACTGGCAAAAATCGGCTGTCCCCTTGACCTTCTTGCCGTTATCAGACAGTTCCATGAAAATATGCAGGGCACAGTGCTGTTCGATGGAGCTAAGTCAGAAGCTTTTCCATTTCAGCAGCGGAGTTAAACAAAGTTGTGTACTCGCACCAACACTTTTAGCAATATTCTTCTCTGTACTTCTTCGATACGCATTAAAGGATAGCAGTGAGTGAAACTGGTTATATACCAGAGCTAACGGAGGAATTTTCAACACTGCCCGCCTCCGAGCAAAGACCGAAACTACAGATGTCCTAATGTGTGAGCTACTATTTGTGGATGATGCGGCATTAACAGCACATACAGAATTTGGTTTTCAACATATCGTGTCAAGCTTCTCCAAATCCTGCAAAGAATTTTGTCTGCAAATCCGCTTGTAAAAGACAAACATCATGGCCCCAAGACACTCGACCTCCTCCTACCATAAATATCGATAATGAAAAATAAGGTTTTGACAGCTTCACCTACTTGTGGTTCAAGGTCTCCTATACACTGTCCATTGACGAAGAAATAAACAGCATAATTGGTAATTCAGCTCTCCAGTCAATAGAATATGTGTAATTTAGATAAACATTGTTTTTTCTTGTTGTAAATGGTAGATTTTACGAATAGGTCATTCAAATAATCTGCCTTTACTAGACTTGGATAATTGTTACTTGGATGAATACATCATTTTCGGACTGTATATCAAAACAATAATGTAATTTTCACTTCTAAATTTTTGCACAGTTGTTCTTTAAATACAATGCTCTAGTTGTATCTTAATCAAAATGATATTGAAATAAAGATACACATTATTTGCCTTTTGTAGACTTAGCAATCAGTCACTAAGATAAATATTAGGAATGAAAAACTTAATAATTAATGTCTCGATTAATCTTTAAAACTTTACGGTTAACTTATTTTCAAATATTAATCGACCAATCACTTGCAAACTATTGGAACTAAGAAAATAACAAAAATAAAAATAATAATACATAGCAGCCGATGAAAAATAAATTTCCTGACGATAACACAAACTCTTTGGTTTTTAAATATTGACGGACGGGAATGCTCAAAATATTGATATAGTTTTCCGACCATGGTTATAACACTTCGTCTACTTATTAAATAAAATGAAAAGGGAATTAAGCTAAAGGCAGAAATAGAGTCAGACTCAGAGACAAATGACGAGAGCTCTTCTGATAAATTACAGTGTAACAATCCTCGAAACCTCTACTATGTGTATACTTAATTAACGCCGATAATGTCATTTCTTGCCATTGACCATTTCGTGTATACTAGTTACCTCAATTCCATGTGAATGATTGTTTAGCTCGGCTGTTTATATTGTCAATTAGACCCACTCATCACGTTGATCCATATAATGTCAACACACTTGTCTTGTGCAATTAACAAAAGATCACATATATAGATGATATTGCTTTGTCATTTAGATTTTCAACAAGATTGTTTGATAAGTGTTACTGTTATCGATTAATTTAAATTTAATCGTTAACTTTAAAAAAAATCAACGGTTAATTAAACCATAATTTTTATTAAATCTAAACATAAAGAAATATGAGGTCATTAAAATGAAAAAAAATAAGGAAACTAACAGAATATTGACCTTTTTAGAAGGGTTTATATACTTATTTCCACTGCTTTAAAGACATTTAAAAAAAAAATAATAATCAGAACTAAAAGTTGGTTTTTTAAAAAATGCAAAAAAAAATAAATAAAATGAAAGTCATGCATGCAAAGGAAAAAATTGCATTTTAATAAACAATGGAAAATATTTATTGCTAAGTCTCATTTCTTATGTGTTCTTTAGAGGCATGTTACAAAAATGGTAAATGTGTTGTAAAAAATTATGTATGAAAATTTATTATAATAGTAATAATATCCCATACAGACCATGAAGGTCCATGGGAGCAAGTGAAGTAGCGTTCACAAGTTTCATGGACAACTAAAGATTAGAGGATTGTGTGGTTAGCACAATGCCCCGTGTGGCCTTGCCAGATCCGCACTTTGAACCCGCGACTTAAACCACCGCACCCCCTTGAAAACTTATTACAATTACATTAATTAGTTTTTGAACTTAATTGTAAAAGAAGAATCAGGATTTGTAATTAATATGTTAATAGGTTTGGCTGAACTTAAAATTGAACAATACAAAAAATATTTTTAAAACATTAGTATAAATTTTAAAACAGTTATCAACAAAAATAAGGCACACGTTTAGGCACTTGGATGGAAATTTCAAATTAATTTTAAAATTTAAAAGTGATACAGATGTATAGAAATTGTTTGATGATTGACAAAAACATAAAGTTGATCTTTTTATCCCAAGTGGTTCAAAAGTTAAGATTTTTTTTTTGTTACATCATAATACTTTTTTCATATTTTTTAAAATACATATAACTCTATAATTTAATTTTTAGAAATTTAATATTGTTAGGAGATATATTTGAATATAAGCAGTTTATCATAAAATCAGTAAATTTAAATTTTGTTTTTATTAATTAAATTATTTTTTTTAAATGTTTTTTTTGAAAAAAACATTTTACTTATCTTCTTCTTCTTCTGCGATCTCAAAATCTCTTTGAAGAATGATTTAGATCACAAGTTCTTTATCCGTGATGTATTGAGCTGTAGCTGTCAATTGGCTCAGCCAACCAGACAGGTTATCGTGGAGGGTAGCTTCCTGGCACCAAATGGCCACCCGGATATGGAGGTTTCAGAGGGCAGTTTTGCAGCACATGTTCCGCGGTCTCTGCAGCTGTTCCGCAGGGGCACATTTTGGTTTCTGCAATTCGAAGTTTGCGGAACATGTGCTGCCTGAGTTTGTTATGGATCGTCCGTAACCTAAATATGATTTTTGAAATTTGCGGGGGAATTTAAAGAATGCATCTCCTTCTGGATGGTTGACTTTCAGCGCGGACCATCTTTCTGCTTCACTGCTTTTGAGAAACCCATTTATTTATTCGGGGTGTAGGGGATGGTTTGTCTGCTTTTGTTTGCATCATTTTCCTTATAAAAAAAGCATATTTTAAAGTTTACACTTTAAAAATCTTTTCTATAAATAGAGAAGTTTGTAGGTAAAAAGAATAATTGAAATTAACTTTATTGTTAACAGCACAAATGAATATATAATTTATCAACTGTATATTTCAACAGTATTTGAATTTTAACTTCTAATTTTGGCTATTTTGTTCTTTAAATATAAAGATTTTGCTTTATCCAAATCAAAATGATTGTAAATAAATAGGACATTTTTAAACTTGAAAAATAATACAATATATGATTTCGACGACCGCGGACCAGAAATTAAATAGTAAAGGAATATAAAATGTTTCGATTGATTAAGGAAATGCTGGGCGACGGTAAAGACATTGAAACCATGGGGCATATTGTCATGGTAGGCAGGACATAGACGCAATAAATGAATTTGCCTAAAAACTAAATTATATATTATGTTTTCAATAAACAAGTTAGTTTAAAATAGAAATACGAAAAAGAAATAACTTTTAATATGTGTCTTATTTTTAAATAATATTCATATGATACTTATTATCTCTAAAAATAACACCAAGACAGGAAAAACACATTATTGAGACAATTAAGAAACAATAGTTCAGTTGGACGCGACAAGCTGTTGCGTATATATGATCTCGAAGTTTTCTGTCTTAAGGTAATTGAATAGGGCCACAGTGTAGACTATGATTATCTTGTCAGACCATTGGGACTTACATGGCAATCTGTTGCATGCTGACCAACCGAGAACAATGAAAAATAGCAATTTAATGAGCGGCATTATAACAAAGATAAGACACACAATATATTGTTTTGTATCTTACCATTGTCTGAATTCACGCCACGTCGAGAGAGACATATGGCACACGGTGTTGTTTAGAAATCGATTTTTCAAGATAATTCCCAATGAAAATTAATTATTACGATATGACTTTCGCATTCCCCGAACACTAGAAATTGATTTTTGCGCTGTATCCTTCAATATAAATATTGCTCCTACAACTGCACAAGTACACTAAATAACTCAGGTCTTTCAAGATTAAGATCCAGCAGATCCAGACTTTGACAGAACAAGTAAAGCTGTTAGTTTTAGATAGACCAGAACAACAGATACAAACAGGCATCACCGAGAACCACCGCCAAGAAGACTCAACTGCATAAAAGTAAGTATGTGTTAGAGTTTAACTTTAGAAAGTTTTTTTCTGGTCAATTAATTTATAATAAGACGCGGATGTTTTGTTAGAAGGTTTTATTTCATTATAGGTTAATATCAACAAAAGTTAATTTTTGTTAATTGTGCCTTTTAAGGTTTTTCTCGACGTATATAATAATCTGATTTTATTAAAAAATTAATATATGTACTTAAAATATAATTAAGAATGTATAGAGTATGAAAATTATATTTAAAAAGAAATATTTCTTAGAAAACAGAAAAAAATAATATTGAGCTCAATTGATAAAGTATAGAACACAATTCGTTCATTTTAATATCAGGGTAATCAGTCAAAGGAAATTTCAAAAATTGAAAAAAAATATATAGACTATATATTCTTATATTCTTTTATTAATATTCATTGTTTCTCAAAAAGCAAAAATATAATTTACAATGATGCTACTTAAAAATGTAAAATTCATTTGTATTGACACATAAAGGCTTTCTTATGATAAGACTTACTACTGACTTTCTGCGTGTATATAACGCGATATATGATCTGTTACCTTCCTGTACTGCGCTCTAAACTAAATATTGAACTCTATGCAATTTATTTTTGTAATAATGATAGTGTACGAGGTGTGGAAAAAAAATCTTCAAATACTTAACAGATCCGGATAGTTTGTCCCTATTGGCCGTATCATCATTCTGGATATGGATAGCTCCTAATTTAAGTGTAAGAGTTAAAGAGGCACACAGCTTTCTTTTTATTATTCAGCTAGCAGACCCGTCGTGCGTTGAAAGGAAATTGGTGAAAAGTAATAAATGTAATAAACCAGTGAGTGACATGTTCTAAAAACAATTATACTAGAAACCTACGTGGAAGTGTGCAAAAAAGTCCAAGTTATATAGCAAACGAATAATTACATTTAACATTTTAAAACAAAAAATAAAGAAAGAAAGAAAGAAAGAAAACCAAAAAATGATATTAAGGGAACCGGCTCCAAATTGATTTATAAATTATTAATTTTTTTCTTATTGCCGTTGTACTCAAACTCAAGCTCTAGTTATCAACATCGTGTAAAATTGATTAAGGGAATTAAATTTTAAAGTGTAGTAAAGAAGACAATCGGTGGCCCCTGACCCGATGAAATGTACATTAAGAGTTTAGTGCCTTATAATAAATAATCTAGCAATTTACCCGTACTTTGCTGCGGGAAGTTGGAGAATTAGGGATGAGTGCGTGCATAAAAAACTTTATTTGAGCACGGTAAGGGATATTTCAAATATTTTTCACCCGCTGCCATTGTGGACGTTTATTTAACAAACCCCCAACGTTTCATGCGTTTACCTATTTGGCAAAAAAGGAAAAATAGTGCTTTTTAATATGTATATAGCACATATTAATAAAACAAAATCACGTTTTTGAGGCACCGGTCGCAATGATAGTGAAATTTAAAATTATATTTCGCCAATTTTTGTCCAACAACTTCCAAATTTTTCATGTTTCTACCTACATGGGGAAAGGGAGAATTTGTGATTTTTACTTTTTATTTATTTTATATTAGGAAAAAACTCCATTTTAGCCCCCCACCCCTGGCCACAGGTAAGGGATATTTTAAAAAATTTGTCACCTGCTACCATAATGAAAGTGTAATTATTAATTCCCCATTATTTCCTGGGTGTACCTACTCGGTTAATAGGAGAATTAGTGATTTTCAATTTTTATAAAACTTATATAAGAAAAAAAAAAGGTTTTGGGGCCTCAGTACCCATAAGTTTGTATTTCGAAAATCTTTTACACCAACATTCGTCGTGAGAGGGTACTTAACAATTACTTAACAATTGCCCAAAGTTTCATGCTCCTACGTACACGGAAAATTGGAGAACTATAAATAAGTCGTTTTTAATATCAGAAAAAAATATATTTCGGCCCCAGGCCCCAGTTAGAGGGAATTTTAACATTTTCTTTGCCAATTTTCGTCCGGGTCATGTCCTCGAAAACCTTCCATAGTTTCATGCTTCTACCTACATGGGAAATAGGAGAATGATTAATTTTCAATTTGTATATAGGTCATATAAGAAAGAAAAAAATGGCGCCCCGGTCCCCAGCAATGAAATTATCAAAATTCTTTTACGCAAATCATAATCGGGAGATTTTACTCAACAACTTCCTAAAGTTTTATACTTCTACATACATGGGGTTTAAGAGAATTTGTGATTTTAAGTTTTTTAAATTTGGGTCAGGCCCCCCCAGTAAGGGATATTTTTAATATGATTTCACATGCTAGCATCGTGAAAGTGTATATATCAACTTACTAAAGTTTCTAGAGTCTACCTACTCAGAAAATAGGAGAATTGGTGATTTTCAATTTTTATATAGCATATATTATGAAAAAAACGTTTTTGGGGCCACAGCCCCCATGAGTTGGATACTAAACATTCTATTTTTTCAATTATTTTCGGAAGCATGTATTTAAAAATTTCAAAAATTTCATGATTCTAACTACAAAGATAATGATTAATTTTCAATTTTTAATTAGAGCTTATATCAGAGAAGAAAAAAAAATTTTTGCCCGGCCCCCAAAAGTGTGTATTTAGAAATTGTTTTACACCAAAATCCGTTGTGAGAGTGTACTTAACAATTTTGCAAAGTTTCATTCTCTTACCTACACAAAAAATTGGACAAATTAGTGATGAGCCGGTTTTTAATATAAGAAAAAACTTTATTTCGGCCCTCGGAGTTTTAACATTATTTGTGCCAAATGTCATCGGGAGCGTGTACTCAAAAAATGTCCACAGTTTCATCATGCTACCTTTACAGGAAATAGGAACATTAGTGATTTTCAATTTTTATAAAGCTCATATTAGGAATATATGTTTTTTTTTTGGCCCCGATCCCCATAAATGGGAAATTTAACTATTTTTTCTAATTATCGTCGAGAACATGTACTCAAAAAATGTCCAAAGTTTTATGCTTCTACCTACACGGGAAATTAAAAAAAAAGTGATTTTTAAAATTTTTATGGAACCCATATAAGGAAAAAAAATGTTTTTGGGCCCCTGGCCCAACAGGAGCGAGGTTTTTAAAAATATTTTTCGCCAATTATCGTCGGGAGAGGGTACCCAACAACTTCTTAAAGTTTTATTTTTCTACCTACATGGGAAGTTGGAGAATTAGTCATGAATCAGTGAGTGAGTGTGTCAGTCAGTGAGGCCTTTCCCTTTTATTAGTATAGTCTAGCAATTTACCCGCGCATTGCTGCGGAAATTAGGATTTCAGTTAAGGTTAGAGAATTTGCGTAACACCAATTGAGAACACCTACTGATTTTAATCTGAATCAAGATGGTTATACTAAATATTTTAACTTCAACCGTTAAGGCTCCTGTGTACACAACAACTTGGAGATTTAAAGATGCGTAATTTTTATATAACTCATATTGGGGAAAAAAACTATATTTCGGCTATCATCCCCGTAGTGAGAGGTGATTTAATATTTAGCGCATTTTCGAGAAGTAGAAATGCGCTATTGTATCCGTTTTGTCCGTCTGTCCGTCCGTCCGTCTGTCATCACCCTAGATCTCAGCATCCATAAGTCCTAGACCCATGATGTATATATGTTATTTGTATGTCCTGACCTGCCATTTGTGCATCAACACTCAGTTACTCGATCCGACCTCTTGTAGTGGCAGTAGAGCTCTTGGAAGTATGAAAGTCCTAGATCCATTATGAGTCCTATTTCAGTGACCACAAACCACTTGTAGTTAGATTAAAGACATAATAAAAAAATTTAAAATGTAAAGAAATGACTTTTGAATAAAAAAAATTTCAGGTATATTCATTACACAAGAAAATTCATAAAAATATGTCTAAAATCTAAACACAATTACTGATAACCACATAATACTGATATCTAACATAAGTACTGATACATAATACGAAAATGCGCTAACACGTCCTGAGTCCGAAAAGGGACCAGGCTTAACATGATTTTTTTTGTCTCCTTCCATCGCGGGGGGGGGGGGGG
>MUZC01004543.1:452815-477614 GCA_002072015.1 Radix auricularia | reverse complement strand
ATAGATAGATATATAGATAGATAGATAGATAGATAGATAGAAAGATAGATAGATAGATAGATAGATAGATAGATAGATAGATAGATAGATAGATAGATAGATAGATAGATAGATAGATTGACACTGTTATGGGCAACCATTCCACAATTCCACAGACCAAACAGTTGAGTTTTTGCAGAGCTTCGTTTGTGAAAAAATGATCAACTGGGCTGGTCTCATAAGTCTTTTCACGGAGGCTTTGTGTTTGCAATGATGTGTGTCACTAGATCGAGGACATTTTGGTTGGGATGCACCAACTCCTCTTTGTTTCATACACCTCGCGCCACCCACGACTAATATTATTTTTACTCAAACAAGACAGCCACTGAATATTGTTCTATAATACACGCCTGATGTTCATAATTGTATCTCTCTTCAAGAATGTCCGGTAATTAAGTTTTACTCCCGCATATGATGACGTTATCTCGGGACAAAAGGGGGCGTCGCGTACGAAGCACGCGCACAAAAAAGATTATGAAAAAACAGGATGATTGTATTTTCCGCACTGCATTAACAAGCTGGCTTTTAGGTGCAAATGTGTTTCACTGGTGATTATCGAGATGGGGCTTTTCATGGTTGAACTGATGGTCAGGGGTTTAGACCAGGGGGAGGCGGATGAGGGTATAACCCAAGATTATGGATTTAGACCAGTGGGATGGGGGTTTAGAGTACAATCAATGTTCCATCTAAGTTTTGTTGATCCGTGAGCAAAGAGAAAAAAAACTGCTGTGCAAAGCTGCCCAGTATTCTTTTTTGTCTGCTATATTTTACAAAATTTGCTGCGCGGTAATTCGAAACTGCTGCGCGGCGTCAGTAAGACGTCTGCGCGGCCTCACAGCTTAGGGGGAACAATGGGAACAATCCAAGATTTGGGGTTTTGACCAAAGAGGTTAAGAGTATAACCCAAGGTTAGGGATTTAAATGGAAGAGGATTATGGTGAAGCCACTACCTTGTTGCAATGGATCGCTGATTGATAGAAGCCTATTCATAAATCAACTCTGTCGGCGCCGGAACCTTATTGTTGATGTGCCAAACAATGGGTTAGAGAGTTTAGGGGTGTGGTCATGAAGGCATGTTCTTTCGTAAGCTTGCTGCCCACTCATGATCCATGTTTACCATTGCCATAGATATAAACCTTTTAAAAAGTGTATTATTACCTATTTATTTCATATGTACATGAATATAAATGTTTTTTTTTTCAAAACAGTATTTTAAAAAGATATAATTTTTCTAAAGAATTTTTATAATTAATATTTCTGCAAAGAAAGGAGACAGTGTAATAATACATCAAGAGAAGAAAAATAATTTCTCTATAGTAGCACAATCTGAAATTTGTAGCAGGCAATGGTGTTTTCGATTTACTTAAAGGGATAAAGGTCTGCCGACTTTGAATATATAAAATAAGCCTTTAGTTTTATATCTTTAAAGTAAAAAAAACCCCCAAAAAACAACCACACAATCATTTACTTATATAATAAAGCATTATAGCCGTCTTCTTGCTTCTTTTTAAATCCTTTATATTAACTTGTGGTGTCTTAGCCGTGCGTGCCAAAAAAACGTTTGATCGCTTTTGAACCCTTTTCCTCGTAAGCTAGCGAGCTGAAATTTTGCAGGCTGAGTGTCATGGTGCGTATTCTGTTCAACAACCTTTCATGTCTTGCAATAAGGTGCACATTGCATTGAAATTACTTTTAACAAATATATTCACGATCAGTGCGCATTATATTAAACATGTTTTACTAGACATAACTAGAATTTTGTATTTTCGCATTGTTTTGCCCTGCGTATTATAATGAACATCTTTATAGCTATGTTTGGTATATAAAGGATTTAGAGTAAAATAACTTGTTATTTTATTTTTTGTTATTTTTTAAATTAAATCCTTTACATTAACTTGTGTCTTAGCCGTGCGTGCCGAAAAAACTTTGGATCGATTTTTAACCCATTTCCTTGTAAGCCAGGAAGCTAAAATTTTACAGGCAAACTCATGCCAAAGATAAAAATTAGGCATCAAAATTTCATATCGATCGAATGTTCAGTAATTGAATTATTAAAACTTAAAATTATTTTTATTTATCTCTATATTTCATATTAATTTTTTAGATAGAGTGTCGAGGTGCGTATTATGTTCAGCAATCTCTCCTATCGCACAATAAGGTGCGCATTATATGGACACTATTTAAAAAAATATATACTTACGATCAGTGCGCATTTTATTAAACAAGTTTTACGAAAATAACTAGAATTTTGTATTTTCTGATTATTTTACCCTGCGTCTTATAATGAACATCCTTATAGTTATGTCTCGTATATATAGGATTTATAGTCAAAAACTTGTTTTTTACGGGTTTTTACTTCGTAATGAAAAAACAAACATCGATTTAAAAATCGTATTAAATATATAGATCTATAAAGGAAGCACTAAATAGTAAAATAATTACACTACAAATTACAGTGCCTCGCAACATTTTTTCACATCAACGATGAGGGTGTTGCTTCTAAATGGTGGTTAACAACATGAAACTGGTGTTAACCGGAAGTAAAAAAACGCTTATTTGCCAGGAAAAACATTCGGGATCCAAAAATGTATGACTTTCAAAATATTTAGATTTTTTTTTTCATCTTCTGCCAGTGTAACAACGTAATACTTTTATATTTCCGCAGCGTTTGGTTTGTGTCATTCAATGGATTCTATAAATAGATATCCCTTAAGACTGATTCCCTTGGGCAGATAGTTCTAAATTAGAACTTGCGTCGAGAGCAAAAAGGGCATTATGGGAGTTTCATTCCATGATTAACAAAAAATTGTTGAAACGGTGAAGGGTCGAGGGATGTGGTGGAAGGTCACGAATTTATGTTTTGGTCCAAATGATGGAGAATGTACTTGTAGGGTATGGAAGAGTTCATTACTTGTAGGGTATAGAAGAGTTCATTACTTGTTGGGTATGGAAGAGTTCATTATTTGTAGGGTATAGAAGAGTTCATTACTTTTAGGGTGTGGAAGAGTTCATTACTTGTAGGGTGTGGAAGAGTTCATTACTTGTAGGGTGTGGAAGAGTTCATTACTTGTAGGGTATGGAAGAGTTGAGGGGAAGAGGGCTATTATCCTCTGGCTCAGATTGGTGGGAGGAGGGGGAGAGGACCAACGTATTAAAAAAAAATCAGACTACGCCCCTGCACCCCCTCGCCCAACATTATTCGTGCATCAGATTCCAACGGGGGCGTATCACATGATCTCTTCCGTTCAAACTTATGCCGGCAGCGATCAGGCGAGGCCGCCAAATCGACCACGGTGTAATGAGATACAGATGAACTCCGATATACAGACATAGAATTCAGTTTTTTCACCACACCGGGTTGTAAAAAAAAAAAAGAAGAAAGCAGCTTGGGAGTATTTCCTTTTATCTAGTTATTACGAAAGTTACGTTTCATTACACACATGTTGTTACGCATTGTGTCTCTCGCTTTTCAATTGTTTTTTCTTCTTAAGTTTTCAATCAATGTCTTTGCTTAACTTCTTTCAACATCTCAGCATGAGTTCTTTACATTTATATTCTTCATCGTGTATTATAGGGAATGTATCTCGTGATATTCCTCTGTTCATGCCTACTCTATACCACATACGTCCCCCCTCTCTCTCCCATTCTGTCTATATTCTAAACAAAGTATTGTCCCGCTTTCTTCAGAAAGTCAAAGAGTTGGAGAGTTTGAAGTCCTTAAGTCAAAGAATTAGAGAGTTAAGAGTAAAAAAAATCAAAGAGTTAGAGAGCTTAGAGTAAAAAAGTCGAAAAGTTAGAGAGTTTGAAGTCCGTAAGACAAAGAGTTAAAAAGTCTGGAGTCAGAAAGTCAAATAAATAAAAAGTATGGAGTCAGAAAACCAAAGAGTTAAAGAGTCTGGAGTCAGAAAGGCAAATAGTTAAAAAGTTTGGAGTCAGAAAGTCAAAGAGTTAAAGAGTCTGGAGTCAGAAAGTCAAAGAGTTAAAAAGTCTGGAGTCGGAAAGTCAAATAGTTAAAAAGTTTGGAGTCAGAAAGTCAAATAGTTAAAAAGTCTGGAGTCAGAAAGTCAAATAGTTAAAAAGTCTGGAGTCAGAAAATCAAATAGTTAAAAAGTCGGAGTCAGAAAGTCAAATAGTTAAAAAGTCTGGAGTCAGAAAGTCAAATAGTTAAAAAGTCTGGAGTCAGAAAGTCAAAGAGTTAAAAAGTCTGGAGTCAGAAAGTCAAATAGTTAAAAAGTCTGGAGTCAGAAAGTAAAATAGTTAAAAAGTCTGGAATCAGAAAGTCAAAGAGTTAAAGAGTCTGGAATCAGAAAGTCAAAGAGTTAAAGAGTCTGGAATCAGAAAGTCAAAGAGTTTTCTTCTTTTCAAAACCAACTGACCTCATTCATTCCCATTGGAAACTCCATTTAACTAGACAAAACAAAAATTAAAAAAACGTATTAGCCGGTCGTCGTATTATCTGCTACTAGTGCTTCTAAAACTAGCAACCAATTCCCAAAAACAAATGCACAAATGACGCGCGCATGTTTCACTAAAGAATACTAGAATAACATAAGTCAGGAAAGAAAAAGGTAAAAAGGTAAAAAGACAACTAGAAATGGCTCGCTGGTATTGTATGTAGTGTCTCAAGTGTTTAAAAATATAAAAGACATCAACAGTAAGAGATTCAACAACAAGGTGAACATCAAACGGGAGACTTCGTCAATATTTTCACTTGTCGCCTCATTCAAAAAGAGAGCTGCCAGATTCATTTCTGGAGAATATTCAAAGCTGACCAAAAAAAAAAAAAAAAAAAAAAAACACCATTAGTTAAATCATTAAACCTTGACACACTACAGGATAGAAGAACCAAGAGTAAATTAGTAATTAACAATAAAGCAATTATTTGTATTTTAGAATTACAACACAAACATAACTTAATACAACCCCCAGATAGACATAAGGATAAAAAGCACCTTTCTCATTCCATATGCAAGAACAAACACATACAAGTTTTCTTTCTTCCCGTCCGAAATTCGGGCGTGGAATGGGTTGCCTGAAGAATCTAGGAAAACCAACACTTTATCATCTTTTAAAACTCGAATAAAAGTGCAGGAATCGTCACAAAACATATACAAGCGTAGGACGCAATAATCTTCTGTAAAGAAGGAGCGTCTGTAACAGATAAGATAATATCAGATACGATAAAGTTAATAGAACTTTTGTCATCTACGATGAAGGCCATAGTGCTAAAAGTACTTAAGTCATATTTTTGTCAAATTCATCTAACCAGTGATCATTAACATCAGGTTTGTACCAATCTGCTGTTTGAAGTAGAAAAGAATACAATGTTACTAGGTCAACATTTTTCAAAGCCTAAAATAATTAAAATGACATCATCAAAGAGACAAAAAAATAAATTAAAACTTGATTATCTCAAAATGTGTAATTTGTGACTTAAATACTTTTAGCACTAAGCTCTTCTCATTTAACCCATTCCACCCCCTTAATCCTACATCTCAGGTAACGACTTCTATTTTGAAGATGTACATTAACGAACTCACCCAATGATAAGAAGCAGTTGCCATATAAAGAAGATATTTTGCTTCTATATTTGAGAAAGCGACGATGTCAGTATCCAAAAAAAAGTAAAAAAAAAATAACGACTTCTATTTTGAAGATGTACACTAACGAACTCACCCAATGATAAGAAGCAGTTGCCATATAAAGAAGATATTTTGCTTCTATATTTGAGAAAGCGACGATGTCAGTATCCAAAAAAAAGTTTTAAAAAAAATTAAATTAAAAAAAAAATAATGATAATTGTTTTTAAGATTCTAATGCCAATTATCATTTTATGTAATTTTTAACTTTTAAATATATATATATTGTTGTTTTCCCATTAGAATTCTTGATCGTAAAATTCCAGTTCAAAGTAAGCCAATATCGCACCTGCATTGATTTCTAATTGAACGCTCAGGTTTCAATGACCCTTAAAGTCGGGCGAGGAGTAAATCAGTTAGGTAAATGAAACGGCAGGTTACTGAATAGTTCAGAAACGGGTTTTCCCTATGAGAAATGCAGACAACGAGAAGTAGAAAACGCCGCAATGGGGAAAACACTTGCTACGCTGACTCCACGAAATCAGGGTTTATCTTCTTTTTCCTATAAGCATTGCCATCTAGTTTTGATTAACACTGAGATTTATGTCATATATTTGTAGGTAATCTATCACGTTTGTGTCAGTTATTCAAATAGTCTCGCTGTGAGTGAGAGAGTTGCTGCCCTTATCACAGTGAGTGAGAGAGTTGCTGCCCTTATCACAGTGGGTGAGAGAGTTGCTGCCCTCATCAAACTTATTTTGCCAAAGTAAACTTATTTGTCCGGAGCCAGTATCAATATTTTACGCACCACAAGGGCGCCTTGGGTATACTTGTCCAGTATCAATATCTCACGGACTTAAAGGGCGCCTTGGGTATACTTGTCCAGTATCAATATCTCACGGACTCTAAGGGCGCCTTGGGTATACTTGTCCAGTATCAATATCTCACGGACTTAAAGGGCGCCTTGGGTATACTTGACAAGTATCAATATCTCACGGACTCTAAGGGCACCTTAATTAGCTCTGGTCGAGATGGATTCATAGACTCATAAAAGTTAATTAAAACCCAAATAAATAAAGTTTAGAAAGATAAATATTATAATTTAACAAGACAATTAGGAAAAAAAAATCACTTTATATATCTGCAATCCAAAGTCTCATGCACACTTGCGCTTTAAACTGAATATTGGACACAAAACATGTTTAAAGCTACATGAAATTTAATGGTTTAGTTTACACCATTTACTTTTTATCTATACTAATAAAAGGGAAAGCCCTGACAGACTGACTGACTGACTGATTCATCACTAATTCTCCAACTTCCCGTGTAGGTAGAAGCATGAAACTTTGGGAAGTTGTTGGGTACCCTCTGACTACAAAAATTGGCGAAAAATAATTTTGAAAATCTTACTCATGTGGGGCCGAGGGCCCAAAAACTTTTTTTTGCCTACATTACTAATTCTCCATCTTCCCGTATAGGTAGAAGCATGAAACTTTAAGAAGTTGTTAGAGACTCTCTTACGACAAAAAATGGCAAAAAAAGAATTTTGAAATTCACACTCATGGGGGCCGGGGCCCCAAAACTGTTTTTCTCCATATATAAGATATATGCTAATTTAAATCAATAATTCATCTATTTCCCGTGTAGGTAGAAGCATGAAACTTAAGAAATGTTTTGAGTACATGCTTCCAACGATAATTGGCAAAAGAGAATATTAAATTTCCCACTCATGGGGGCTGGGGCCCCGAAAACGATTTTTTCTTTAAATGAGCTTTATAAACATTGAAATCACCAATTCTCCTATTTTCCGAGTAGGTGAACTCATCAAATGTTGGGGAGTTTATAAATACACTTTCACGATGCTAGCAGGTGAAATAATTTTTAAAATTTCTCTTACAGGGGGGCTGGGGGCCCAAATTTAAAAACTAAAAATCACTATTTCTTCTGTTCACCATGTAGATGGAGAGCATGAAACTTTAGGAAGTTGTTGAGTTTAATCTCCCGATGATAATTGGCGAAAGAGAATGTTAAATGCCCACTCATAGAGGTACGGGAGCCCAAAAAAAAATGGGGCACCATAAAAAATGTGTCCCATTATATGAGCTATTTAAAAATTGCAAATCAATAATTCTCATATTTCCCGTTTAGTTTGAAGCATGAAACTTTGTAAATTTTTTGAGTAAATGCTTCCGATGATAATTGGCAAAAGAGAATGTTAAATTTCCCACTTCTGGGGGCCGGGGCCCCCCAAAACATTTTTTTTCTTTATATGAGCTATACAAAAATTGAAAATCACTAATTCTCCTATTTCCCATATAGGTAGAAGCATTAAGCTGTTGAAATTTTTTTAGTACAAGCTCCCGACAATTGGCAAAAAGAATGTTAGAATTCCCTCTAATTGGGTACCGGGGGCCCAGATATATTTTTTCTTATATAAAAAAAAAAACAACTTATCACTAATTCTCCAATTTTCCGTGTAGATAGGAGCATGAAACTTTGGGTAGTTGTTAAGTACCCTCTCAGGACAAATGCTAGTGTAAAAGTATTTTGAAATTCATACTCATGGGGGCCGGGACCCCACAAACGTATTTTTTTCTTATATGAGATTTATAAAAATTGAAAATCACTGATTCTCTTATTTCTCGAGTAGGTATACTCATGAAACGTCGGGGAATTGATAATTACACTTTCACGATGGTAGCAGATGAAAAAATATTTTAAAATATCTCTTACTGGGGGCCGGGGGGCCAAATGTAGTTTCTTTCCTAATATAAACTATATAAAAACTACACATAACTAATTCCCCCATTTTCCATTTAGGTAGAAGCTTAAAACTTTGGGAAGTTGTTGAGTACAATCTCCAGATGAAAGTTGGCGAAAGAGAATGATAAATTTCCACTCGCAGGGGGCCGGGGGCCCAAATATAATTTTTTCTTTTATTAAAAACCGACTCATCACAAATTCCACAATTCATCGTGTAGGTAAAAACATAAAACTTTAGGAAGTTGTTGGGTACCTTCAAAACGATGAAAATTGGCGTAAAATAATTTTTAAATGCACGCTCATGAGGGCCTGGGTCCAAAAAAACCTAAAACGTGCTATAAAAATTTGAAAATCAATAATTCTCCTTTTTTCCAAATAGACAAACGCATTAATTTTTTGGGGGTTTGTTAACTACACTTCCAAGATGGTAGCAGGTGAACAATTATTTAAAACATTCTTTACTGTGGGCTGGGAGGCCAAAATGTAGTTTTCCCCTAATATTAACTATATAAAAATTAAAAATCCCTATTCTCCAATTCCCTATGTAGGTAGAAGCATAAAACTTTAGGAAGTTGTTGGGTACCCTTTCGCGACATAAATTAGCGTAATATAATTTTAAAATTCACACTCATTGGGGCCGGGACCTCAAAAACATGTTTTTGTTTTTTTTCAAATATGTGCTATATACAAATTGAAAAGCACAATGTTTCCTATTTCCCAAATAGGTAACGCATAAAAACGTTGGGGATTTTTTAAATACACTTCCACGATGGCAGCAGGTGAAATAATATTTAAAATATTCCTTGGTGGGCGCTGGGGGCCAAAATATAGTTTTTTTATGCACTCACTCACTTATCACTAATACTCCATCTTCCCGCAGCAAAGCGCGGGCAAATTGCTAGTATACGTATAAAAACTTTGGACAGTTAAATTTAGACTTAGTGAGTGCTACCCCAGACTGTTTAACTATTTAGACTTAGTGAGTGCTACCCCAGACTGTTTACCTATTTAGACTTAGTGAGTGCTACCCCTGACTGTTTGCCTAATGCTTCGACTTCTGTGTGGAGAACAAGCAGGTTGTGTGTTCGCCCATTCTATATAAGATCCTAATTATTGTTTACTTTTAAAAAGAAGAGATTTCAGGCCGCTGGCGCGTAAATGAGTTGCGTTCATTACGTGCGAAAACTACGTGCGTGCTCACAACGTTTCATTGGTAAGCACTGAGTCGGATGTGTTCATTACTTGTTGGCCAGTGCGGATTAAATCTTCAAGACGAAAAGGGAAAAGAAACAATACAATCGTTTGGNTGGGGTTGGGGTGGGGTGGAGGGCGTGGAGGGATAGAAAAAGTGAAAAAGAAAATGTTTGATAGTGAAGAGATTTTTTAAAAAAAGAATTAAATCGAAAGATAGTGAAGGGTATAAGAAAACAGCGAGCGAGAACGAGAGAAAGAGAGAGAAAGAGAGAGAGAGAGAGAGAGAGAAAGAGAGAGGATAACATATAAAAAAGAGGTGGTGGGCGCTAGGAAGAAAGATTATGAGTGATTGAAAGTTTAGTCAATAAATGAAGCAGACATTTGAAACCAAACGGTTTATCACTTCTCAGACCGGAAAACGTCACATAACATTGCGAAATGTTCATAATTTTAGACAAACTTTTCACAAAATAATATTTGTCCCCGCATAACAATAGAAATATCACTACATTAGCAAACTTTTTAGTACAATTATAAATTGTTAACAAGATTTTGGTTTCGATCAAGACAATTTAGCCGACTGAAATTAACATTTAATTAACACACCTGTTGACATAGTCCTTACTTAATGCCCCATTTATTTCATTAATATCTACGTGACATTAGTCACGCTAAAAATATTCTATTAATAAATTTCCGCTTTGGAAGAACGATAAAACTAAAAATGCAGCCAGAATACAATTGTTTTGGCTTGACATTTCGACATTTGAAACCTGACATCAGGCATCAAATTGTGTGCTATTGTCCATTTTGTCATCACAAGGTATACCAGCATCTCTACCAGACATAGTCAATTTGACCATTACACTCCCTGTTACTTACTGCTACCAGCATCTCTACCAGACATGGTCAATTTGACCATTACACTCACTGTTACTGCTACCAGCATCTCTACCAGACATAGTCAATTTGACCATTACACTCCCTGTTACTTACTGCTACCAGCATCACTACCAGACATAGTCAATTTGACCATTACACTCACTGTTACTTACTGCTACCAGCATCACTACCAGACATAGTCAATTTGACCATTACACTCCCTGTTACTGCTACCAGCATCTCTACCAGACATGGTCAATTTGACCATTACACTCCCTGTAACTGCTACCAGCATCTCTACCAGACATGGTCAATTTGACCATTACACTCCCTGTAACTGCTACCAGCATCTCTACCAGACATAGTCAATTTGACCATTACCCTCCCTGTAACTGCTACCAGCATCTCTACCAGACATAGTCAATTTGACCATTACACTCCCTGTAACTGCTACCAGCATCTCTACCAGACATAGCCATTTGACCATTACACTCCCTGTAACTGCTACCAGCATCACTACCAGACATAGCCATTTGACCATTACACTCCCTGTAACTGCTACCAGCATCACTACCAGACATGGTCAATTTGACCATTACCTCCCTGTTACTCACTGGTATCCTATGGGCTTCACGTGAAGGAGAAGAAGATTTTTTTATGTTTGTTTCTTTCTTTTCAGGATCTTTCCAGTAGTAAGAAAACGGAAACCTTTAATTAGTTATATCTTAGGGCAGCGCTTTAATCTCCGGGCTGTAATCTTGACGGCGTCGGTCACACGAGACAAGATGGATCAAGACTACGGCCTGTCCTCAATCAACGAGGTGAGCAGTGCGGTCAAGTCAGGGAGAGGAGTGNGGGGGTTGGAAGGAGGTCGGGTCATGGGTGGAAGAAGGTCAAATTAAGGGTGGAAGGGGTCATGGTAGAGGTTGAAGGGGTCACGTTAGGGGTGGAAGGGGTAGGGGAGGGGTGGAAGGGGTAAGGGAAGGGGTGGAAAGGGTCAGGTAAGGGGTCGTGGAAGGGGTGGAAAGCGTCAGGGAAGGGGTGCACAGGTTCAGGGAAGGGGTGGAAAGGGTAGAAGGGGTCAGGAAAGGGGTGGAAAGTTTCAGGGAAAGGGTGGAAAGGGTCAGGGAAGTGGTGGATGGTGTCAGGGAAGGTATTGAATAGGTCAGGGAAGGGGTAGAAGGTGGTCTATTATGCGGTTCACGCTGTCACAGTTATTAGGAATTTGAAGGCGAAGAAGAAACACAGTTTTCAAAGGTCACCAATTTAGAGGACGGTGACACAAACCACAACCGGGTCACGAGACAAGGGGGAAAACTCTTGATCTTATTTGCGGCAAAGCTAAGGTAAAAGGGGAGGGAAGAGTGCTGAGGCTAAGTTATCTTAAAGAGAGAGAAACAGCCAAGACTTTGTCACATAATTATCTTAAAAAACAGGAGTCAAAGATGTTGGAATAGCGAAGTTTGCAGTAAGACCGTTTGAACGTGGTGCCCCATCAAAGGCAGTACCCGCCCTGTCACTGTCACACACACAGCAACGAAAACACCCACACACTTACACTTACATACATGAACACACAGCCACCATTTGATGAGTCACTTATTAAATTTAATTATCTAATAAAAATTGTCGGACAATCAATTTCCCTCCGTGACGTCATTTTCAGCGGTATGGCGATCATGCCATTGTAGCCGTCTTTTGTATTGTTTTTAACATACAAGACACACAATCTTCTGTGTCTTCTCTTCTCTTTCTTAACTAAATTAGTTTGTGAAAAATGATATACTATAATGTAAACTTGACTGAAATAAAAAGGTAATCCCTTATTTTAGCGCATTTTATCTTTCAAGTCCATAAAAAAAAAAAATCATGTTTTTAAAAACGAACCTCATTAATTATTATCATGAAATCTATTTTAACATTTAAAATTTTTAATTTTTTTTTTGTTGAAATAAAAAGTACTATTTTACGATTTGTACGAAATAAAAATTTATATATTTTACTATCTTCTGGGACTAAAGGCGCCATTATTAATGTTGGAAGTCTGATTTAAAAAAATAAATAAAAAACACCTAGTTAAAAACCACTTTAAACTCAACAAAACACACGAAAAACTAATTGTAAAGCATTAAAAGCTTTTCTTATTTGTGATTTAAGTGTTTAAATTAGTATTTATCTTGTTCTAGAAATTTTAAATGCGCTAAAATAGGTGTTTACCAATAAAAATGTACACTGTTGCTTTAGTAACAAAAAATTGTGAACTCTATTTGAACGTGTTATCCTGATGTCATTCTTTGAAACGGCGTGTGTTTACAAAAGGCTGAACTTTGAACTGAGTTTTTGAAAACAATTATAAAAAAATGTTTTCAGACGACACGTTCTCAACCGCTACAATCACAACAGTCACTCGCGTCATACATGACGTCATCAAAAGTAAAAACTAGGGCTGCGGAAATTACCGATTAATTTTTCGATTAATCGGTAATTTATTTTATCGATTAAAATTATTTCAATCGATAAAATAGTGATTAAAATTAACGAAATGTTGTTCCTTTTAATTAAAAAATCAATTTAGTAATAAATAATTAAGAATACTTGTTTTTTTTTCTGTTTTTTTACGTACTATCTTCTCCGTTAAAAAAAAGTTGGAAAGTGTAAACTTTAAAATAACCTCTTTTATGACAATGATAAATTTTTTAAAAAAATTACTTAACAATAACAAAATTTAAATTAATATACATTATATTGCACTACTTATATTTAAATATATCTCCTACCAATTTTATATCTTTTAAATGAAATTAAATTCTTAAGTTATGGGCATTTTTAAAATGCCATAAAATGGCACAAAACGTGAAGGAAAACAACCTAGTGAAAAAGTAATTATGAGGTCTTAGAAAAAAACAACATAACTTTGGAACCACTTGGGGTAAAAAGATGATTTTTATCTTTTTGTTAATCACCAAACAATGTCTATACGGCTGTGTTACTTTTATATTTTTTAAATTAATTAGAAATTTTCATTCAAGTGCCTAAACTTTAATACGTTATTTAACTTTTTTTTTCACTGTTAACAATGATTTAAAAATAACTTAATAAAAATATCAATTGCCTGTTTTTATTAATTCCCTTAAAATTTTCAGTTTAATGACGTCATACATCTTTATTTCTGGCTTAAAGCCAAATAACAAAATTATCGATTAATTCATCGGTAATTTTTCAAAAGTTAACGATTAAATGTAATTTAATCGATAACAGCCCTAGTAAAAACATCAACTGTCACTCGCGTCATACATGACGTCGTCAACCATTACAACATCAACAGTCACTTGCTTCATACATGACGTCATCAATCGTTACAACATCAACAGTCACTCGCGTCATACATTACGTCATCAACCATTACAATATCAACAGTCACACGCAGCATACATGACGTCATCAACCATACTTCACCTCTTGAGGTCATGAACCCGAATCTGAAGTGCAAATTTTAGTTGGGAAAATGCGCCGCCATTTTCTTTCGCAGCGGGTTGGCGGGAAAACCACTGGATGACTCGGAGTATAAGAACTCGCCGGTCTGTAAGAGCGCTCAGCTTGATGACGTCACGTGACTTGAGTTTTCAGGTGGGCGTTGGGGGGGGGGGACAAGCACAGAGAAATGGAGTGAGCGGGGTCAATGACCGACCTCCCGTGGAGGTCAGTTTTAATTACGGTCGTTAAGTACGTCGCAAGTGTGTGAAGACAATGTCTCCCGTCTGCTACAGCTAATGGGGTGGGGTGGGGATGGGGTGGGGTGGGGGTGGGGGTAAGGTTAGGGAGGGGGGGTAGGTTATCCAACACAGGGATNTTATAGATTTTAACGCAATGGTTGGCTTAAATTAATAACAAGATCTTTTTGAAATGTTAAATGGTGAAGTTGAAGAGAGAATGATCCAAAAGTGCTGACAGGATTAGGTTAAAATTCCAGAAAGGGCTTTTTTATGTGCTGTTGTTGTTGCTTTATAGGACAACATGTTTGTTCCTCTAGACATATTCTAGGCATAATTGTGCTAACACAAACACAAATAACAAACACAAATAACAAACACAAACACATACACAAATAACAAACACATACACAAATCACAAACACATACACAAATCACAAACACATACACAAATCACAAACAAAAACACATACACAAATCACAAACACTAATCACAAACACATACACAAATTACAAACACATACACAAATCACAAACACATACATAATTCACAATCACAAACTAAATAGGAGGCCCATGTGCAGTCAGACATTGCCAGGTGATATTAGAGAAAGCGTCACCTTGGCTATGGTTGGCCATACGAGACTCACCATGTGGGAACATTGTTTGGAATACATCACATATTTGAAACATTGTTTGGAATACATCACAAATCTGAAACATTGTTTGGAATACATCACAAATCTGAAAGATTGTTTGGAATACATCACATATCTGAAACATTGTTTGGAATACATCACATATCTGAAACATTGTTTGGAATACATCACAAATCTGAAACATTTTTTGGAATACATCACATATCTGAAACATTGTTTGGAATACATCACATATCTGAAACATTGTTTGGAATACATCACATATCTGAAACATTGTTTGGAATACATCACATATCTGAAACATTGTTTGGAATACATCACAAATCTGAAACATTGTTTGGAATACATCACAAATCTGAAACATTGTTTGGAATACATCACAAATCTGAAACATTGTTTGGAATACATCACAAATCTGAAACATTGTTTGGAATACATCACAAATCTGACACTCCAATCAATATATGAGGAAAATAAACATCCATTTGATTCAATTTCGTTTTCGTCCAAAAATGTTTATCTGTCTTTTACATAGAGGGTTTAAAAACAAACCTGGTTACATTGTAAGCACATACTTTATTGGGGTGGTTGGAGATTAACACTCATATTGCCGGGGAAGGGGTGGTTGGAGATTAACACTCATATTGCCGGGAAAGGGGTGGTTGGAGATTAACACTCATATTGCCGGGGAAGGGGTGGTTGGAGATTAACACTCATTATATTCAAAATTACAAGATTTACACCACTGGTTAAAACACTAAACCTAGAAACACTAAAAACAAAAAGACGAAAAAAAATTAACTTAGTCATAAGTTTTAAATTTATCTGGGGAATACAACACAGCTAAACCTAATGTAACAAAAAGATAAGACAAATGTATACAAATTAAAGAAAGAAAAAGTTTCTTGTTACATATTCAAGAAGAAACATAAACATATAAATTCATATTACTTCGGGACTTTGAAAGTAGCAAGAGAGTTTTTCTGACGGAAACAAATAGCAAAACCAACAAAATAATAACATTCAAAACTCTAATAAAAAATCCAAGCATAGACAAAAAAACGTTAGAACAGCACAGAACAAAATAATCGTATAGATGAGCTGTGGGCAAACTTTTTAGGACGAGGGCCGCATTAGTAAGAAATGATACATCAAGATGCCGCATTAGTAAGAAAGGATACATCAAGAGGCCGCAAAGTAAGAAACGAAACATCAAGAGGCCGCAAAAGTAAGAAACGATACATCAAGAGGCCGCATTAATAAGAAATGATACATCAAGGGGCCGCATTAGTAAGAAATGATACATCAAGAGGCCGCATTAGTAAGAAATGATACATCAATGGGCCGCATTAGTAAGAGTTGATACATCAAGGGGCCGCATTAGTAAGAAATGATACATCAAGGGTCCGCATTAGTAAGAGTTGATACATCAAGAGGCAGTATTAGTAAGAAATGATACATCAAGAGGCCGCATCAGTAAGAGTTGATACATCAAGAGGCCGCATTAGTAAGAGTTGATACATCAAGAGGCCGCATTAGTAAGAAATGAAACATCAAGAGGCCGCATTAGTAAGAAATGATACATCAAGAGGCCGCATTAGTAAGAAATGATACATCAAGGGGCGCTATAGTAAGAAATGATAAATCAAGGGACGCTATAGTCAGAAAGGATTCATCAATATGCCGCACATAACCAACATTCAGCCTCGATTGAAGTACAAAAATCCATCTTAACATAAATTTATTGATTATTTCCATATTACTGCAGGCTTCCGAGGACCGCAAAGAACTCCGTTCAACTAAAACAGATTTTTTCAAAAATTCCTTCTCCAACATTGTTCTAAATATTATTAACGACGGTTGCCATTTGTTTAAACCCGATAGATGTTATGGTTGAGAAATTATTAAAATACTGATATTGTTTTCGTTTTTTATATTAATTTTCCAGGAAATCCAGTAAACCTTTTCGATATTTTTGTGTGTGTGTGTGTGCCCGTGCACATCATTGGGACCTCCTTATTAATACAGTGGTAAAAGACCCGAATCCTCTTTCTGGCATGGTTCAGGATGAGTTACTGTTCAAATCTCGAACAGAATGGCCAGACATTTCAAATATATAAACGCAATTTTCACAAAGGTAATAGCGTTAATCAATAATTTTGATTCCACAGCTTTCAACGGAAATCAATGAACCGTGACAACCGTGTCTTTTAGGAAAATTCAAAGAGGAGAAAGATGCGCTACTTAAATTCTTTTTGGTGGTAGAAAAAAACAAAATACAAAGATTTAAAATGTTAAATATATGACGTCATACTCAATTTCAAATAATAAGAATTAAATTCTCTAAGCCAAAGAAGGATTGGGAGCAGAAAGCCTCAAAGACTAAGTAATTTAAACAAAACAATGAAACCAGAATCCTGGGTTGTCTTCCTTCATTTCCTAAATTCCACAAATGAGCACAGTTGTATGAAGGTATGTAAACCAGAAGTGTCAGACTTTTAAAAAAGTTGGGTGAGTAGAGAGCTCTGAGGAAAGGGGCGCATAGACAAACAATAACAGTGAAAAAAATATTAAAATTCTCTCTAAGTTAATTTAGAAAAGATCGGAACATTTTGAAGGGTTTTCTATTTTTTCGACAATTCAAAGTTGTTTTGCTGAAAGATTGGGGGAATAATAAATATAAATATTACATATATGCCATAATAATAGAGTATAAAAAAATGTACTTAACAAGATTGACTATATTAATCATATTCCTTTGCTTTTAACTGTATTGACATTTGACAAGAATCAGAACAACGCAGATAGTTTCGCCATTACACAGTAGTCTACACAAACTCTCTCTCTTTCTCTCTCTCTCTCTCTCTCTCTCTCTCACACACACACACACACGCACGCACACACACGCGCACACACACACACACACACACCAAGGAGAAGAAAAATATGACCTACTTTGCTTTTGGGATGAAGTATCAATGGGAAATAACTCAGCTGAATGCTTATAGAGATGACCTTGTTTAGCACGTGCGACTCATCAACACATTGCCCCATTTAAATAAGATGCTGGACTCTTTAAAACAAAGTCTCTCCTTTATGCAATGTTCCCGTCTCCATTTAGAATCGGGAATTTATGAATCCGTGAATACAAGCGCCACCTGCCGAACAAGTAAAAGGTTTTGTCTTATTCTCTCAGGAAAGAAATGCGTGACGTCAAAACTTGTAGTTTACGCCTGTCAGTGATAAGATGGCGGCTGCAGACCGACAATGTGCTTCGATCTTTGGTCGTCACAAAACATTTAAACAACAACGAAAAAAAAAAAAAGGAAGAAATTATCAGAATGTATAACAGTCGTGCAATTAGGACATTTAAGGAAATGTTATACATTGTAATTGAAATTAATATGTGCAGTATTATATAACTTTAACCAATAAACGCTTTTTTTCTGTTCTAAAGATGTTAAATAGATTTACTCATTTATTCTGTCTAATTTAAATAAATTTAATGTGATGGTAAACAGGTCTGTTCGGACAATACAAAATACTAAAGTGATTTACTATAAAATGTTTACAAGTCTATTAATTCAAAATGGTCGCGATTGTATTTTTATAACTTCTTAGGATCTCTAAAAAGTATAGTGGTACCTCAAGATACGAATGCTTCATGATACGAAAAATCCAAGATGCAAAAGTCTACTCAAAGAATTGTTAGGTCCGACATACGAAAAAAAAAATGAAGATAAGATAAACGTATTGACCACATTGGTCATCACGTGACTTCATTCAATTCACCGCCAACAATTTTTGTTCAGTTCTATGACATTTGACTGACTCATTTCATAAACACTGTAAAATGCACTAAAAACAAACTTCCTCGGATCAATAGTTGCTCAGCAACCATTAGTATACGAAGATTGAAAAACGTTTTAAAAACATAACAAGACAAAAAGATGATCGAAGTAAGACATGGAAATTAATTAAAGGTGAAACAGGAAATTAGAAAGCGCAAAATAAAAAGTTTTAGAAAATTATTTCCGGTGTACATATGAGTTATGTTAACGTTTGATTAGTGTACAGGTGTACTAAATGTACGTGTTTATTTAGCAAGAATTCATGCAAAGTTTGTACTTAACGTAATATTTTCATAAAGTTAAGTGTTTCGTGCGTGATGGCATAATATTTTGCGCCATTTCCTCTCCTCCCAATCACCTTCTCCGACACTTAGCCTCACTCGAAGGGTTTCACATTTGTATACATATTATTTTTCTGTCTTTTGAAAATTCTGTTTTCACTGTTTTATTTTTATTTATTTGATTTGTAATATGTACTTTTTGGGGACTGGAGAATTCTACTTTGCTTTTCTTACGTTTTTCCATGATATTTTCAAGTTTAGTTTTGTTGCTGTGTGGCTTGGAACAGATAAAGTATTTTGCAGGTAAAATTTAGTTCAAGATACAGAAAATCCAAGCCAACCCGGAATGGATTAATTTCGTATGTCGAGTTATTACTATGTTTTAAACCTTTGACTATATCAAATTGTTTTGTAACAGTGGAAAGGAAATACATTTTGTATGCCAATATCTTTTTCTTCAAGTCCTTTATTCTTCACTGTCCCATATTCTGTAGAAAACAAAAATAAAGGAAATCAAACTAAAAATTAACCACTAAGCATTATACAATATTTTAACTGGGGACCAACAAGGCGGACATTCTCTACCGGGTACCAAATCTAAATAGTCAGATGTACTATTTGCAGGATCCGGGTTCGAAGCGAGTACATGGTTGTTGAACGAAAATCGGAAATCCGAATAAATTTCGGTTTTGGAAACGATTATGCGTGGGTGCTTGCCGAAAAAACTTTGGATCGATTTTTAACCCACTTCCTCGTAAGCTAGCCAGCTGACATTTTGCAGGAAGACTCATGGCGATAATAAAAATGATATATCAAAATTTCAGATCAATAGAATGGACATTAAATTGAATTATTGAATTTTTAAATACTTTTATTTATCTCTATCTATAATGTTAATTTTTTTATATAGTGTTGTGGTGCGTATTATGTTCAACAAAATTTCCTGTCGCGCAAAAAGGTGCGTATTATATTGACATTACTTTTTAAAAATATATTTACGATTGGTGCGCATTATATTAGGCCTAAACATGTTTTACGAGACAAAACTAGAATTTTGTATTCTCGGATTGTTTTGCCCTGCGTATTATAATGAACATCCTTATAGTATAGATCTATCTCGTATAGACTATAAATGATTTATAGTGAAAAACTTGGTTTGTTACGGTTTTTTTTAATTAACACAATTTTCACATTCAGGTAAAGGAACTGGGGAACAGACTATGATTTCATTTAAACTTATTAACTAATTTTGACCAGGATAAAAAAAAATTGTTTAAAAAAATAGGGCTTCGGAAATTATCGATTAATTTCTCGATTAATCGGTAAATTTTTTATCGATTAAAAGACAAAATCGCGATTAAAATTAAGAATGCTATATTCAATTACATAAATGATATATTAATAAATATTTTTTTTAAAAAATAATTATTAATAGTTTGCTTTTTTTACGTACAAAATTCTCCATATAAAAAAAGGTTTTTAAAGTGTAAACTTTAAAATAAGCTGTTTTTTAAGGAAAATGATATTAAAAACTTACCATTGTTAACGATAACAATATTTAAATTCATTGACATTATTATATTGAACTACTTATATTTAAATTTAAAAAAAAACGACTATTGCCTGTTTTTGTTACTTCCCTTGAAATGTTCAGTTTAATCCAAATTATCGATTAATTTTTTTCGGTAATTTTTCAAAAGTTAACGATTAAATTTAAATTAATCGATAACAGCCTTAAAAGAAAAACAAAGCTAAAAATAATAAAATAATCAAACTCGAAACGAGCGCCATATTTACTCAAATATCGATGACGTAGCCGGCAGATTGCCCCGCACGAGCTGATGAGCTTGGCGCCATGATCAAACCAAATCCCACACGAGACCGACTTGTTGTGGCCGTGGCGGGATTACCCTCAGTGGCTCGACCAAATTACTCGCCGTCTTGGTGGAGAAATTTCGCCGGCCGAGGAAATGAAGGTGATGAGATAATGACGGTAATGAAGAGAAGGTTTGGGGGGGGNGGGGGGGGGTGGGAGGTAAATCTCTCGTATTGATGAGTCTGGTGACTGTATTGATGACGTCAGCTTATACACATGTCATGATTCTTTCACGAGGAGCCGGTGATGCCAACGAGAGAATTGGTGATATTTGAATTAAAATCATTGAGGAAAAAATTAATACAGCTTTCATCGAGGAAATTGTTCATTTTTTACTTTTTAAAATATGTGAATTTTTCTTTGAGTGACAAAGGAGGGATTTTGGCCCAAAAGTTCGTTGTTTAAAGTTTTCTCTACCTAATAATGGTGATACTTATTTTGGTGGCATCATTACAGCCTCCAATTCTTTGATCACAATATATGACAGGTTACATTCTTTGATCACATTACATGACAGGTTACATTCTTTGATCACATTACATGACAGGTTACATTCTTTGATCACATCATGACAGGTTACATTCTTTGATCACATTACATGACAGGTTACATTCTTTGATCACATTACATGACAGGTTACATTCTTTGCTCACATTACATGACAGGTTACATTCTTTGATCACATTATATGACAGGTTACATTCTTTGCTCACATTATATGACAGGTTAACTTTCTTTGCTCACATTATATTACATGTTACATTCTTTGATCACATTATATGACAGGTTACATTCTTTGATCACATTATATGACAGGTTACATTCTTTGATCACATTATGTGACAGGTTACATTCTTTGATCACATTATGTGATAGGTGACCTTCTTTAAATCATTAGAAAGACGCCAAACGAATTCAAATACCGAATATCATCCATATTCTCAATTATCGGAACTAAACGAGACCCAATCTTCTAAGTTATACATTGAATCCATCCCGCTAACCCGATTCACGTTATCTGCTCAACATAATCGAATACAAAATAATGAAGCAGATTCGATTTACCCGGAGTTGAAATTCTATTTATAGCAGCACCGGCAGGAAATGAAGCCCTGTAAATGACGTAATATTATTACAGATAAGCGAGATATTGTAATTTTCTATGAGACCTGCTCAACGAATGCCGAAAATGCAGATGATATAGATCTATATATTTAAAAAATTGCACTGATTTTTTTAAACAGCCAAATCTCCTTTCGCCGGAAAATCTGCTGATGGGTGCAACGAGGACGGCGATCGGGTGAAGTGTATCAATAATGTCGGTTGATAGCAGACGAACAGCTAATGGGGAATGGAGTCGTGAACAGCAAGGGGTCGGTGGATATCATTTGCAAGAAATATAGCCTCTAGCCCTAAAAAAAAAAATTACTCCAAGGCCGAAACAAAGCTCTGCAAGAGGATATACTGAAATTTTCAAAAAACAAAGTTCACGAGTGTCATGAAAATTTGGGACTCGTAAAATATGTAAGTTAAAATTATATTTTTTTCCCAACAATGTTCGTTGAATGTTAAAACCCCATTTCATATCTAAGAGTATATCAATTAGATTTCAGTTACAGAAGATTACAGCGTCTTACACGTTTCCATTTTTTAGTCTTGCATTTTTATTGTAGTTTTAAATGTTAACGACCAACAGAGATTTCATATAATATTTATCAAGGGAAAGCCTACATTTATATTCAAAGGATCATTTGTGATAAAATGAAAGACGCTACGACCATTACAATTACTGTACTCTCCAATGACCAACATATTTTTTTTCAAGCTTTTCCATTAAATTTCATTTTTAGGGCCTACCCATCCTTTGGGTTTAAAAGCCACAGTTATGTCCATAGCCCACAGTGCCATCCATAGCCCACAGTTACGTCCATAGCCCACAGTGCCGTCCATAGCCCACAGTTATGTCCATAGCCCACAGTTATGTCCATAGCCCACAGTGCCGTCCATAGCCCACAGTTATGTCCATAGCCCACAGTGCTGTCCATAGCCCACAGTGCCGTCCATAGCCCACAATGCCGTCCATAGCCCACAGTTATGTCCATAGCCCACAGTTATGTCCATAGCCCACAGTGCCGTCCATAGCCCACAGTTACGTCCATAGCCCACAGTGCCATCCATAGCCTACAGTGCCATCCATAGCCCACAGTTATGTCCATAGCCCACAGTTACGTCCATAGCCCACAGTTACGTCCATAGCCCACAGTGCCATCCATAGCCCACAGTGCCATCCATAGCCCACAGTGCCATCCATAGCCCACAGTTATGTCCATAGCCCACAGTTACGTCCATAGCCCACAGTGCCGTCCATAGCCCACAGTGCCATCCATAGCCAACAGTGCCATCCATAGCCCACAGTGCCATCCATAGCTCACAGTGCCATCCATAGCCCACAGTGCCATCCATAGCCCACAGTGCCATCCATAGCCCACAGTGCCATCCATAGCCCACAGTGCCATCCATATCCCACAGTTACGTCCATACCCCACAGTAACGTCCATATCCCACAGTGCCATCCATAGCCCACAGTGCCATCCATAGCCCACAGTGCCGTCCATAGCCCACAGTTACGTCCATATCCCACAGTGCCATCCATAGCCCACAGTTACGTCCATATCCCACAGTGCCGTCCATAGCCCACAGTTACGTCCATATCCCACAGTGCCATCCATAGCCCACAGTGCCGTCCATAGCCCACAGTTCCGTCCATAGCCCACAGTTACGTCCATATCCCACAGTGCCATCCATAGCCCACAGTTACGTCCATATCCCACAGTGCCGTCCTTAGCCCTCAGTTACGTCCATATCCTACAGTGCCATCCATAGCCCACAGTGCCGTCCATAGCCCACAGTTACGTCCATATCCCACAGTGCCATCCATAGCCAACAGTGCCATCCATAGCCCACAGTGCCATCCATAGCCCACAGTGCCATCCATATCCCACAGTTACATCCATATCCCACAGTGCCGTCCAACCAAGGGTCCATAATAAAGTTCACCTCATAAGACACCATAACAAGACCCTTCACTGTCTTGCCCAAAATGTTGGAATTTTTTCAAGCCTCGTGTTTTTAAAAAAAGAGCGCGTGGTGACTTACCAGACAGCAAACAGTGTACTCGCCAGGAGCGAGATTTTGGATGAGATTTGCCAACTCAGCAAAAAGTATCGTGTTACACGACCTGTCAAGTCTACACATGGGCCAACATAACAACACACTTTATGGTCAAACATAACAACACACTTTATGGTCAAACATAACAACACACTTTATGGTCCAACATAACAACACACTTTATGGTCCAACATAACAACTCACTTTATGGTCCAACATAACAACACACTTTATGGTCAAACATAACAACTCACTTTATGGTCAAACATAACAACACACTTTATGGTCCAACATAACACACTTTATGGTCAAACATAACAACACACTTTATGGTCCAACATAACATCACACTTTATGGTCCAACATAACAACACACTTTATGGTCCAACATAACAACACACTTTATGGTCCAACATAACAACACACTTTATGGTCCAACATAACAACACACTTTATGGTCCAACATAACAACACACTTTATGGTCCAAAAATAACAACACACTTAATGAACATAAAACAGACTTATCTAAAACATCTTTAATACTCACTGGCAAATTTAGACAGCTGCTTCAAAAAAAGCAGATCGCCAATTATCGTTTCGTAACTTCAATTTCATTTGCTTAACTTTTACACTTTCCAGTTTTTGATACTTTTTTTTCTGGACGTTTACCAATGAAGTAATTTTACCTTTGATTCAAAGCACAATAAGTACAAGCAGGTAGTTTTCGGGGCCTGTTTATTTAACGTAAACTCTCCTAACTCATGTAGCGTATACTCTCCTAACTAATATAACG
>MUZC01004543.1:426706-450983 GCA_002072015.1 Radix auricularia | reverse complement strand
ACTGTGGGCTATGGATGGCACTGTGGGATATGGACGCATAAAGTGTGTTGTTATGTTGGACCATAAAGTGTGTTGTTATGTTGGACCATAGAGTGTGTTGTTATGTTGGACCATAAAGTGAGTTGTTATGTTGGACCATAAAGTGTGTTGCTATGTTGGACCATAAAGTGTGTTGTTATGTTGGACCATAAAGTGTGTTGTTATGTTGGACCATAAAGTGTGTTGTTATGTTGGACCATAAAGTGTGTTGTTATGTTGGACCATAAAGTGTGTTGTTATGTTGGCCCATAAAGTGTGTTGTTATGTTGGACCATAACAACACACTTTATGGTCCAACATAACAACACACCTTATGGTCCAACATAACAACACACTTTATTGTCCAACATAACAACACACTTAATGGGCCAACATAACAACACACTTTATGGGCCAACATAACAACACACTTTATGGTCCAACATAACAACACACTTAATGGTCCAACATAACAACACACTTTATGGTCAAACATAACAACACACTTTATGGTCCAACATAACAACACACTTTATGGGCCAACATAACAACACACTTTATGGTCCAACATAACAACACACTTTATGGGCCAACATAACAACACACTTTATGGTCCAACATAACATCACACTTCATGGTCCAACATAACAACACACTTTATGGTCCAACATAACAACACACTTTATGGTCCAAAAATAACAACACACTTAATGAACATAAAACAGACTTATCTAAAACATCTTTAATACTCACTGGCAAATTTAGACAGCTGCTTCAAAAAAAGCAGATCGCCAATTATCGTTTCGTAACTTCAATTTCATTTGCTTAACTTTTACACTTTCCAGTTTTTGATACTTTTTTTTCTGGACGTTTACCAATGAAGTAATTTTACCTTTGATTCAAAGCACAATAAGTACAAGCAGGTAGTTTTCGGGGCCTGTTTATTTAACGTAAACTCTCCTAACTCATGTAGCGTATACTCTCCTAACTAATATAACGTATATTCTCATAACTAATATAACGTATATTCTCCTAACTAATATAACGTATACTCTCCTAACTAATATAACGTATATTCTCCTAACTCATTTAACGTATATTCTCCTAACTCATTTAACGTATATTCTCCTAATATAACGTATATTCTCCTAACTAATATAACGTATATTCTCCTAACTCATTCAACGTATATTCTCCTAACTCATATAACGTATATTCTCCTAACCCATATAACGTATATTCTCCTAACTCATATAACGTATACTCTCCTAACTCATATAACGTATACTCTCCTAACTCATATAACGTATACTCTCCTAACTCATATAACGTACACTCTCCTATCTCATATAACGTATACTCCCCGCGTTAATCCGAAAACCGTCCATGTTTACACGGCCGGAATTCACTTCATAAATCTGGCCGTATTTCAAACTTAACAATTTGTGAAAGCCCTATTGACGTTGTGTTCCCCGATACCAACATTAATTTTGCTTTCTTGGGATACGCCGCTGCAAAAAGACACTTCCGGGTCAGAACGTCTCTTCAGGCCATGAATAATGTATGAATCGAAGGCGGACTGCAGTAAATAAAGGTTCTTTTCTCCTCAACACGTGAACTATATCGACTACAGCTGAATGTATCTTTAGAGACTCAGACTATATACAATAATACAATAACCTCGACCTTTTTGTTGTACGAAGCCGGCAGTTGGAAGTAAATTGGATTTGGGGGAGAGGGGTATTAGAATTGGAGGGGCGGAGCGGACTTTATCGCGGAGGAACGCGCCGGGAGAAACTTAGTTCACAGGAAACTGATTGGTGGCGAATAATGGCCCGAAGATAGTTCGAGTTGTATTACAGCAATAACATTTTTGATGAGAAGGGGAGGTAGCTCCGACTAAAGTAAATCAAATATTGCTTCACTCCCCTTCTAGACACAAACTCTATTGGTATCAGAATACAGTTACAGTTTCATTGTTCTTTTTAAAAAGTTCTTTGTAAGATAACGTGTAAAATTTGGTTTTGCAAAGTTAGTTATTTCAAGTTGAGACAGAAAAATTGGGTTTAAGTTATTTAAATCGACTTTTTAAAAATTCGATTGCATTGGCGTTTCAATATAGAGACAAGTTTGGATGTTTAGGAATAAAGGATTGGGATCTTAGGATTTACGGTTTGGGATCTTAGGAAATAAGGTTTGGGATCTTAGGATTTACGGTTTGGGATCTTAGGAACTACGGTTTGGGATCTTAGGATTTACAGTTTGGGATCTTAGGAACTACGGTTTGGGATCTTAGTATTTACGGTTTGGGATCTTAGGAAATAAGGTTTGGGATCTTAGGATTTACGGTTTGGGATCTTAGGAAATAAGGTTTGGGATCTTAGGATTTACGGTTTGGGATCTTAGGAACTTCGTTTTGGGATCTTAGGAACTAGTTGTTTTTTTTTTAGTGATCTCAGGAACTTCAAGTGTTTAATTCTTGACATGCAGGACAACACATACAGAGACAGAGTGATCTATACTTCTTGACATATGACCCGACAAAAAATTCGTTTCCAAATACTAAAGAATACTGGAGTAATTAAAAAAATTGTATTGACCAAAAGACGAAGATTGGTGAGAATAAAGGGAAAGAAACACCAGCTGATAGCTGGGGCTCGTTATTTATTGTGCCGCTTAGACCACTCACTGAGAAGATGATAGTAATTATACAGAAGAACTGCAGTTAACTTACTAGAACGGGTTCTAAATTGTGTCCGTTTGTTTCTTAGACACCGTTGTCATAGAAACCGATGAGTCTTGTAATAAAACAAATATAACAATATAAATAAAATACTTCTAACGAACTCCAAGAGGTCAGTAGAAGACTGGTTGAGAACACTTGGAACAAACCCCAGGAACCAGTGGCGGCGTTAGGTAAGCGCGGGCCTAGTGCCAGCAATGACCCCGCGGGGCCAGAGTACTAGTAAAGATCGCTAAGCATCAGTATGCTATGATATTTAAAAATATGAAATATCTTGATTATTGTGTAATTTTAATACCGCGTGTCATCTTTTTATTAAAAGTTGTAACGGTGTAATGCTTTCAAAGACGTCTAGAGTCTAGAGCTACGCTACGGAATTCGACCTTCAAAAAGGATTACAAGAGTGCCTCTTTCGTTTCTTTACAATCGTTTCCAGCATACGTTCTACCATCCACTCTTTGGTTCTACATGTATAGGCTATTAACCATGACGAGACATTTTCAGGACCGAAACGCGGGGCCTACCTAAGCGCGGGGCCTGGGGCAGTCGCCCCAGTTGCCACCCCCAAACGCCGCTCCTGCCAGTAACCCTATGAAACATACTGTGGAACCCTTCTCCAAGGGGGGTCAATAACCAGATGTTTGGATCACATAGTGTTAACCAAATCGTAAAATAAAATAATGGACGAAAGACAAACAAAAAGTAACTGAGCACATAGGCTTACAGCAGCTGTGTGTAGTGAAGTGTAATCGGTAGTCGGCTAATCTGATCATATTTTTCTATGGCTACAAGTCCAACAACTCTAATTGTTCTCACACAAACTTCTTACCACGCGTTGCATTATCTCCCGATGTATTATTTCATTTCTGTCAGTGTTGAAAACAAAGCTTTGCTTAAAATCTCATTATGTTTTGATAAGGTTTTAAGGGCGAGATCCAGATCTCGTTTGATCATACGGGAAGATGACGTCATGTTGACTATCATTAACGGTTGTAAGACATAGACTATCATTAACGGATGTTAGAAATAGGCTATCATTAACGGATGTTAGAAATAAGACTATCATTAACGGATGTAAGAAATAGACTATTATCATTAACAGATGTAAGAAATAGACTATCATTAACGGATGTAAGAAATAGACTATCATTAACGGATGTAAGAAATAGACTATTATCATTAACAGATGTAAGAAATAGACTATCATTAAGTACAAGAGGCCAATGAAAATCTGAACCAGAATTCTTCAAGACAAGAAGAGGTTTTAGACATGTTGTTATACAAAGCTGAATGCATTATCATTAATTGTATGGGAAGTCGGTGCAACAACCGTGGGCATATTTATATTTTACCTGGCAATACCTGGCAGGAGAAGAGTTGAACAACTGGCGTGGTGGTGCTGGGGGTACATAACAATATGGTGGAGGAGTTACATAACAATGTGGTGCTGGGGGTACATAACAATATGGTGGAGGGGTTACATAACTATATGGGTCAAGGGATAAATAACAATATGGTGGTGGGGTTACATAACAATATGGTGGAGGGGTTACATAACAATGTGGTGCTGGGGGTACATAACAATATGGTGGAGGAGTTACATAACAATGTGGTATAGAGGTTACATAACTATATGGGGCTAGGGGTAAATAACAATATGGTGGAGGGGTTACATAACAATGTGGTGGAGGGGTTACATAACAATATGAGGCAAGGTATAAATAACAATATGGTGAAGGGGGTACATAACAATATGAGGCAAGGTATAAATAACAATATGGTGAAGGGGGTACATAACATTATGAGGCAAGGTATAAATAACAATAATGTGAAGGGGGTACATAACAATATGGTGGAGAGCGGAGGGGTTACTTAACAGTATGGGGCAGGGGGTACATAACAATATGGTGGAGGGGTTACTTAACAGTATGGGGCAGGGGGTACATAACAATATGGTGGAGAGCGGAGGGGTTACTTAACAATATGGGGCAGGGGGTACATAACAATATGGTGGAGGGGTTACTTAACAATATGGGGCAGGGGGTACATAACAATATGGTGCAGGGGTTACTTAACAGTATGGGGCAGGGGGTACATAACAATATGGTGCACTCGCTGTTATCTCACCGCCTGGAAAGATGGCAAGCGACCGTAACGGCCATGTTGTTGTTTTCTCGTGAGCCTCCGGCTTGCGCCTAGCCAGACTATTGTCGTCACCGTATCATGCAGGTCCCTACACTACCGTTAACCCCACCCATCCCCCATGGTTGTACTGACACAACTTGGTGAATTGTTTCGTCTATTCACTGATGTCCAGGGGTTCACTAAGTGCATTCGATCATCGCGGTCCAGAGTCAATTTTACATGACGAGAGGTTGAGACATGGGTGAAGCCACTGAAAGGGTTTTAAAACCGGTCACTTTTCGTGTATGGACCTTAAGGAATTACTAGGTTGTGCTGGGGCGCCGTGGCGTCGACGGCGCCCACTTTCATCAAAAGCCCACTTATTTGTGGGTAATATTTCAGATGATATAATCAGCCCAACTATTTACGGCTCTTTTTACATCGTTAGTTTTTTCCAAAATGTCCCCATTCTTGAAACAACTTTGGTTATTGACGTGTCTGTGACAGTTGTGGCTTCTTATAGCTAATCTTTTTTTTTTCAAGGGAATTCAGAAGCGCGGTGCGCCCACACTTTTCAAAAGCCCAAGTAACTCCGCATCCGGGCAAAATAGCGACTGTCAAAACAGCGACCGTCAAAACAGCGACTTCAAAACAGCGACTGTGTCAAAACAGCGACGGTGAAAACAGCGACTGTCAAAATAGCGACTGTATCAAAACAGCGACTGTATCAAAATAGCGACTGTATCAAAACAGCGACTGTATCAAAATAGCGACTGTATCAATAACAGCGACTTTTTTCTTTTGCTTGTGATAATGCAGGTTTTTTTGTAGAGAAGGGACAATATAAAATATAAATATAAAATACAATCAACTGGAGGTGTGTATAAATAAATGTTGGTGTTTTAAAGAGTGCATACACAGTGTCAGGTCATACGGGCCCAGCGGCTTGAACGATATTGTCCGCTATGCGGTGTTGGTAACTGTTTAATGTATTAACTTTATATACTGACAACTTTGTATATCTTATTACAATTCAGTTTTTATCATAGGTAGGCCTACACAAGAAAGAGAAGTGAATGATAGGGCGCAGGTTTGTGGTGGTTTCAGTGTCTGCGAGGTTCGCCATTCATGTCAACATCATAATAACAAATTAAAAAAAAAAAATTCCTCAATTGATTTTGATTTTACGATGAAAAGCGTAAAACCACTGGAAAAAAATATTTTTAAAAAAAAGACCAATGTGGTCCTTTCTAATTATGTTTGGCATGGGAGTGGAGGGAAGATTGACTTTTATGTTATAGTGTAGTGTTTACCTAGGGTTGTTGCGAGTGTTATGGGAAAGGTAAATAATGGAATGAGAGGCAGAATGAATTTAGGTACCTTTACAAAGGACTATCTTACACGTGGCATTTTTTATGTCCTATTACGTCACCACTTTGATCAAGGTTAAGAGACCGATTGAAGTCTACCGTGACCAGGCACTGTTCGTTAGCTGGCCCATGTTACATCAGGACATGTTACAAGGGCTAGACTAAGCGACGACCACAGGTCAAAGTTTGCTGGCGAGATTTATGGGAAATGTAAATAAAATGACTGGACGTAGAGTGAATCTACGTACCTTTACCTGTCCACGTGACGTTTTATTGTTCGATTACATCGGATCGGGTGTGCTTAGCTGGACGTTGACAAGGATACCGGGTATATATGCATGCTCGCAAACAATAGGATGTTGATGATTTACTAAATCTTAAGTACCAAGTCACATACACACATCATCATTTCACTGACTGCTAGCTAACTAGAGAAAACTAACTACATATATCCGTCAAGTTCAAACCAAAGTTTAGACAATGAAAAGGGGTCTATGTGTCAACAAAGTTTAGAACCACTGTGTTAGGTTTACGGTTGGACCAGAAAAGCTTTGCGGTGAAGTCGCCGTTTTGATACAGTCGCTGTTTTGATACAGTCGCTGTTTTGATAAAGTCGCTGTTTTGATACAGTCGCTGTTTTGATAAAGTCGCTGTTTTGATACAGTCGCTGTTTTGAAGTCGCTATTATGACGGTCGCTGTTTTGACACAGTCGCTGTTTTTAAGGCGCTGTTTTGGCGGTAGCTGTTTTGAACCCGTGCCAAGTAACTCATGTGAATGTTATTGCATGCGTTCGAATCTGTGTTCTTTTTACATCGTTCCCTTTTCCAAAATTAAAATATAAGCTCAAACAACGACGTCATGTAATATTTTACGGCGAGAAACACTCCATGCTCTGTTAATCTCTAAACCAAAATGAAACCATTCTTTTTTTAACTGCTATGGACTGTTGTACTACTTCCCTTAGCGTTACGGAATGAGACAGAATGAGTTTCCTGGGCTTTGGGCTTTTATTTTATTTATATGGCTTGACGTAGGTCGATTAAGTTCAGAGTTTAGAGATAGAATACGTCCTCAGAGTTTAGAGATAGAATACGTCCTCAGAGTTTAGAGATAGAATACGTCCTCAGAGTTTAGAGATAGAATACGTCCTCAGAGTTTAGAGATAGAATACGTCTTCAGAGTTTAGAGAATAGAAATATTCACGTTGGTAAATAGATTGATTCCTTTCAGAATGTTTAAAGATCGATTATTTGCACAGGATAAATGATTGGATAGAGCAAGCCACAGAATTCATTCAAAAGGATACGTTTAAGGTCGGACATCTTGCCTCGAAGTCAGCCAACACATAACATACAAAAAAATTGCGTGTATTTTCTTTCCTAGCTAAACTAGAAACAGAGAAGAAAATAGAAGAAGGGGCTTAAAACATGCCAGGTTTATTGAAAAACTCGGAAAGAATATATTTCTCTCTATCTTTTTCTCTTCTCTCTCTTTTTCTCTCTCTTTCTCTCTCTTTTTATTTCTTTCTCTCTCTCTCCCTCTTTCCATCTTTCTCCCTCTTTCTATCTTTCTCCCGCTTTCCATCTTTTTTCTCTCTCTTTCTCCCTCTCTCTTTCTTTCTCCCTCTCGCATCTTTCTCTCTTTCTCACTCTCTCTCAATCCCGTACACAACTCGGCACCATCTGTCTAACACAACCGCCAATGTTTATACTCATCAAACATTCAAAACAGCTGACGTCAGCATAACTGTGAGACAACAAAGAAAACAAACTTCGTCTATTTTAACATCTTCCATTGGGTAAATAAGCTTCTGAACTTCTCAACAGGTTACCGCGTGTGGATGTCTGCATACACAATCTTTATCTATATGTCTTCTGGCATGTCTGCATACACAATCTTTATCTATATCTTCTTCTCTGGCATGTCTACATACACAATCTTTATCTATATCTTCTTCTCTGGCATGTCTACATACACAATCTTTATCTATAGCTTTCTCTGGCATGTCTACATACACAATCTTTATCTATATCTTTCTCTGGCATGTCTACATACACAATCTTTATTTATATCTTTCTCTGGCATGTCTACATACACAATCTTAATCTATATCTTTCTCTGACATGTCTACATACACAATCTTTATTTATATCTTTCTCTGACATGTCTACATACACAATCTTTATTTATATCTTTCTCTGACATGTCTCCATACACAATCTTTATTTATATCTTTCTCTGGCATGTCTACATACACAATCTTAATCTATATCTTTCTCTGGCATGTCTACATACACAATCTTTATTTATATCTTTCTCTGACATGTCTACATACACAATCTTTATCTATATCTCTTTCTCGGGCATGTCTACATACACAATCTTTATCTATATCTCTTTCTCTGGCATGTTTACATACCCAATCTTTATCTATATATCCTTCTCTGGCATGTCTACATACACAATCTTTATCTATATCTCTTTCTCTGGCATGTCTACATACACAATCTTTATCTATATCTCCTTCTCTGACATGTCTACATACACAATCTTTATCTATATCTCTTTCTCTGACATGTCTACATACACAATCTTTATCTATATCTCTTTCTCTGGCATGTCTACATACACAATCTTTATCTATATATTTCTCTGGCATGTCTACATACACAATCTTTATCTATATCTCTCTGACATGTCTACATACACAATCTTTATCTATATCTCCTTCTCTTGCATGTCTACATACACAATCTTTATCTATATCTTTCTCTGGCATGTCTACATACACAATCTTTATCTATATCTTTCTCTGACATGTCTACATACACAATCTTTACCTATATCTCCTTCTCTTACATGTCTACATACACAATCTTTATCTATATCTCTTTCTCTGGCATGTCTACATACACAATCTTTATCTATATCTCTTTCTCTGGCATGTTTACATACACAATCTTTATCTATATCTCCTTCTCTGGCATGTCTACATACACAATCTTTATCTATATCTCTTTCTCTGGCAAGTCTACATACACAATCTTTATCTATATCTCCTCCTCTGACATGTCTACATACACAATCTTTATCTATATCTCTTTCTCTGGTATGTCTACATACACAATCTTTATCTATATCTTTCTCTGGCATGTCTACATACACAATCTTTATCTATACCTCTTTCTCCTGCATGTCTACATACACAATCTTTATCTATATCTCCTTCTCTGATATGTCTACATACACAATCTTTATCTATATCTCTTTCTCTGGCATGTCTACATACACAATCTTTATCTATATCTTTCTCTGGCATGTGTACATACACAATCTTTATCTATATCTCTCTGACATGTCTACATACACAATCTTTATCTATATCTCCTTCTCTGGCATGTCTACATACACAATCTTTTTCTATATCTTTCTCTGGCATGTCTACATACACAATCTTTATCTATATCTTTCTCTGGCATGTCTACAAACACAATCTTTATCTATATCTCTTTCTATGACATGTCTGCATACACAATCTTTATCTACATATCTTACGGCATGTCTGCATACACAAACTGTATCTATATCTCTTTCTCTCGCACTCGGTGTTTAGCTGTATGTTTGCTATAAATGTTGTGTCGTATTTTTCTCATGTGTTTTAAACTTGCATCATATTATTCGTTGAGGCATTCCATATTTGTCGTTTAATGTGGCGTGTGTAAATATGCTGCATTAATGGTTTGCAGTGGTACCATGGGTAACAAATGCGAATGTTCAGGAACAATGCGGGTTACGAGCAACTAAACATTTTTTGTTTCGCCAAGCAAACAGTGTTTTATGTTACGAACAAAGGGGCGTGCGTGCGATAGAAAAGTTTCATCTTCGAGACAAACGTTCACATACAAAGGGCCCCGCAGTACTAAAGTCAATTACCATTAGTCATCTTTTCCACGTGTGCTCCGCTTCGCTTTCATTTACCATATTACAAACCAGATGAACATTTCTTAGCTAAAACTCTGCGTTCAGTTTATCAGTATCATATTTTTTTTTTAAAGAAATCTTTTTAAATTTTATTTTGCACTTAATTCACCTTTCAGGTTCCATTAACTTAATTTTTTTCATGAAGCCTGTATTCTTTGTAAGGGTGTACGGATTTCAGCACTGGCTCCGGCAAATCCTGAAACCGTCCATTTTTACAAATACAGCTCCGGCTAGATCTCACTGCATAAATCCGGCATAATCCGGCTCCAGACAGATTTCAAAAATTTGAATCCGATCAAACCCTCATTCTTTGCAGTGATGTGTCTGGTTGACGAACTTATGTCAACAACACTTAAAAACTAAGTTTTTGACTAAAAATCCGTTATATATGAGACATAAATAAAATTATTTATAATGTCAAATATAATACGTTCCGCGCGATTATACTACCATAAACATTTACAAGGTGAACGTGACTGTAAAATACTGGGGTAATTAGAGTGAAATCCAGTGATTCGTGGTTAACTATAGCAGACGGCTACATAGTGATACACAGAGATAAACAAAGAATTCTCTAATTGAATTACGGTACATTCGATTGATCTGAAATTTTGATAAAATGCAATGTTAGGTGACAGAAGTGCAAAATTTCAGCTCGGAAGTATCACGGGAAGTGGGTAATTTTATTACTATTGTTTTTCAGACAAGTCATATAACAGAGACATACAAGTCATATAAAAAAAACGACAGACAAGTCCTATAACACAAAGACAGACACGTCCTATAACACAAAGACAGACAAGTCCTGTAGCACCGAGACAGACAAGTCCTATTACACAGAGACAGAAAAGTCCTATAAGACTAAGCTTGTCAAGTTCTCTAGCAGAGAAGCCAATAAATCAGTGTAGAAACAAGGTGACACGTTGATCAGTCCCCAGGACAAAGCACGAAATGTTCTTACCTCACTACTATTCTCAAATGTCTCCTCTTTCTCTCTGCCTTACATGTCTTTCGGTGTTCTTCCTCTTTCTCTCTGCCTTACATGTCTTTCAGTGTTCTTCCTCTGTCTCTCTGCCTTACATGTCTTTCAGTGTTCTTCCTCTTTCTCTCCGCCTTACATGTCTTTCAGTGTTCTTCCTCTGTCTCACTGCCTTACATGTCTTTCAGTGTTCTTCCTCTGTCTCTCTGCCTTACATGTCTTTCGGTGCTCTTCCTCTGTCTCTCCGCCTTACATGTCTTCCAGTGTTCTTCCTCTTTCTCTCTGCCTTACATGTCTTTCAGTGTTCTTCCTCTTTCTCTCCGCCTTACAAGTCTTTCAGTGTTCTTACTCTGTCTCTCTGCCTTACATGTCTTTCAGTGTTCTTCCTCTTTCTCTCCGCCTTACATGTCTTTCAGTGTTCTTCCTCTTTCTCTCCGCCTTACATGTCTTTCAGTTTTCTTCCTCTTTCTCTCTGCCTTACATGTCTTTCAGTGTTCTTTCTCTGTCTCTCCGCCTTACATGTCTTTCAGTTTTCTTCCTCTGTCTCTCTGCCTTACATGTCTTTCAGTGTTCTTCCTCTGTCTCTCCGCCTTACATGTCTTTCACTGTTCTTCCTCTGTCTCTCCGCCTTACATGTCTTTCAGTGTTCTTCCTCTGTCTCTCCGCCTTACATGTCTTTCAGTGTTCTTCCTCTGTCTCTCTGCCTTACATGTCTTTCAGTGTTCTTCCTCTTTCTCTCCGCCTTACATGTCTTTCAGTGTTCTTCCTCTGTCTCTCTGCCTTACATGTCTTTCAGTGTTCTACCTCTGTCTCTCCGCCTTACATGTCTTTCAGTGTTCTTCCTCTTTCTCTCCGCCTTACATGTCTTTCAGTGTTCTTCCTCTATCTTTTTTATTTTCTATAGTCAATCAATTCCCCTTTCACAAATTACTTTGACATCATGATGTTGACAGTTCCCATTACTACCCCTCCCCCCCCCACAACATTTCCTCGTCCAATCGGCCACCCCATAACATCCCCGATCAAATTTCTCGCCAAAGTTTAGAATGTTACCCAACTCGCTGCCGACGGCCCATTAAAGAATTAGTACGATTTGATGGACGACATTTTGCCTTGTAAACTAACATCTGTTATTATCTGTTATTAGTAGAGGACAGTCCGACTTGATTCACTCATCACAAGAACAGGGTTTATACTTTACAAGTGTTTACTCATGTTCTACTGTGTTTATACAAGGGTTTAATCATGTTCTACTGTGTTTATACAAGTGTTTACTTATGTTCTACTGTGTTTATACAAGTGTTTACTTATGTTCTACTGTGTTTATACAAGTGTTTACTCATGTACTACTGTGTTTATACAAGTGTTTACTCTTGTTATACTGTGTTTATACTGACCATCTCATGAGAGTGAGACACTGACCATCTCATGACAAGGAGACACTGACCATCTCATGACATAGAGGACACTGACCATCTCATGACATAGAGGACACTGACCATCTCATGACATAGAGGACACTGACCATCTCATGACATAGAGGACACTGACCATCTCCTGACAAGGAGACACTGGCCATCTCATGACAAGGAGACACTGACCATCTCATGACATAGAGGACACTGACCATCTCATGACATAGAGGACACTGACCTTCTCATGACAAGGAGACACTGACCATCTCATGACATAGAGGACACTGACCATCTCATGACATAGAGGACACTGACCATCTCATGACATAGAGGACACTGACCATCTCATGACAAGGAGACACTGACCATCTCCTGACAAGGAGACACTGACCATCTCATGACATAGAGGACACTGACCATCTCATGACAAGGAGACACTGACCATCTCATGACATATAGGACACTGACCATCTCATGACATAGAGACACTGACCATCTCCTGACATAGAGACACTGACCATCTCATGACAAGGAGACACTGACCATCTCATAACAAGGAGACACTGACCATCTCATGACATAGAGGACACTGGCCATCTCATGACAAGGAGACACTGACCATCTCATGACATAGAGGACACTGACCATCTCATGACAAGGAGACACTGACCTTCTCATGACATAGAGACACTGACCATCACATGCCATAGAGACACTGACCATCTCATAACAAGGAGACACTGACCATCATCTCATGACAAGGAGACACTGTCCATCTGATCAGTTTTTACTCCTTTGAATGAAACAAGTACTGACTTGTGACACGACACACTATCCGAAATGAAAGCTGATTTAATGTGATTAAAAGAACGGGGCTTTTAAAAAGAAATATTTGCCCATTGACAGCGCCACGGAGGGCAGGAAATTGATTTTATTTTCTCTCTTTCATCCTTCGCCCTGGGCCACAGAGGGAAGCGCCGGCCGGTGGAGCTTCTAATTGGTGCCAGATTGGATGCTGGAAATATTTGCCTACATTCTGGGAAGACGTTTTTGCCTATGTGGCCAGATACTGAATCAGCGGAGTGATCTACATGGGGTGATTGTTGGAACAAACACACGAGGCGTGGGGTCAACAAACACACTAGGCGTGAGGTCAACAAACACACGAGGCGTGAGGTCGACAAACACATGAGGCGTGAGGTCAACAAACACACTAGGCGTGAGGTCAACAAACACACGAGACGTGAGGTCAACAAACACACTAGGCGTGAGGTCAAGAAACTACGCCCCTGTGGGCGTTATACATACTACGCCCGGAGTGGTGTGCTAAGATAAGTTATAACTTTATAACATTTCCCTTTGTACAGACGTATTTTTCTACATCTTATATTTGTTTTAAATTCAAATTTAACCACAGATAATTCATTGTTTATTTCAAAGGATTCTTTTTTACAAAAATTAATGTATTAAAAAAATAAATAAATAATATAAAAGCCCAGGTCACTCACTCACTCACTGGATGTGGATCGCTGAGGAACGATGTACGACAGTCTGCAGCAGTTATTTGAAAAATCGTGTGGTGATTAGCGCTGTAAAAATATTTAATGTGATGACGTCATTGTTTGGTGTGCATCGGTGCGCAAAATACAACCCCTATTATTAAATACTTTGCGTACATTTCAGAAATTTCAATATTTCGTATATTTATCAAAAAAGGACAAGTTAGTTGGGCTTTTAAAAAAAGGTTGGCGCCGTAGGCGCCCTAAAAAAAGCGGGCGCCGCAGGCGCCACGGCGCCCCGGCACAATCTAGTAATAAAATTTTAAAAAAAAAAACTTTTAAGGAGTTACCTTCAAATAATTTAGCATTTAAATCGTCTCTTTAAAAATGTAGCCCTAGATTTTTCGTGGCTTATAAAAATTAATTAAAGGTAGATCTATATTTGTCGTGCATTAGAAAATTAAAATTACAATTTGTAGGGTAAGTATGACAGCAACATTCCCAGGTCGTAGCGCAAGTATGACAGCAACATTCCCAGGTCGTAGCACAAATATGACAGCAAAATTCCCGGATTTAGGTAAAAATATAACAGCTGTCAACCCCAGGTGTTGTTTAGAGAATGATAATAAAACTAAGGGTAAATTCAACAATGTTTCCCTTCCAAATTAATTCCGGTTATAATCGTAGTCGTACCAAAACCTTATGGCACCAACTTGCTGCTCACTATACCATTTGTATACCATTTTTAGGGTAGCGTGAGGCTGTGATTGTGTAAACCCAGCTCTCTTTTGCCGCATTCCTGTCCCCAAGTCCTAACCAGCATTTCATAACTGATGCTATACTCTTCATACCATCACTTTCATAACGGCTTCCTTCCACTTCTCTTAATTTAACATTGATTTCCTGCCGTGTATTGCGAACACCGGGCTTTTCTCCCTTTGTTGCTGTAAGCGTTTGTTTCCCCAAGTCAATTAATTTCGTTTCTGTACGACATACAAGAAACATTCTCCCAGTTCGCTCACTATCTACCCCCGAATTATTCGTACACATATTTCCAGGCTTGTCCATGGGACATATTTTTCTGTCCTATCCCATCCCATCCCACGGCTATTTATGCCTGTCCCATCCCATCCCATCCAATGGGAAGTTTCCCATGGGAAAAACATTCCTATGGACAAGCCTGCATATTTGTATCATTTAAAACCGGTTTTTTCCCTACAGTTTAAAAAGCCCCAATCCACCATTACTTTGTTCCTTGCGTCTTCTTTCATTCTGTGAACGTCCTTCTGTCTCTCATTTCTTTAACGCTCCTTATCTCACCCTCCCATCATTAAATTACCTCCAGTTGTTTTCTCATTTCTTTAACGCTCCTTATCTCACCCTCCCATCATTAAATTACCTCCAGTTGTTTCTCCTTTCATTCTGTGAACGTCCTTCTGTCTCTCATTTCTTTAACGCTCCTTATCTCACCCTCCCATCATTAAATTACCTCCAGTTGTTTCTTCTGTCTCTCATTTCTTTAACGCTCCTTATCTCACCCTCCCATCATTAAATTACCTCCAGTTGTTTCTCCTTTCTCAATTAAGCATTCGCCTTCGGTCGCCCCCCCTCCCCCGACCATCACCCAGCGTGTTGTCCGTAAATCGTGACATCTTTACTTTAAGCCCAAACTGTGCATTCCGCACCATGACCCTGGGGTGGGGTGGGGGGAGTAGAGAGGCAACCCTCCCCTCCTCCCAGCTCACAATTTGATTGCGGTGAAGCTTGAGAGCGCGCCACAAATCAATGACCAAAAGAAAGGGATGAAGTGGCCTCTTGCTGGCCTAACACTGGCACTGCTTCTTTAAGTTAACGGGGAATTACAGTTGGTGAGACAATGGTAGTTGGTGAGACACTTGCAGTTGCTGACACACTTGCAGTTGGTGAGACACTTGAAGTTGGTGAGACACTTGAAGTTGGTGAGACACTTGAAGTTGGTGAGACACTTGCAGTTGGTGAGAACTTGCTGTTGGTGAGACACTTGCAGTTGGTAAGGGACTTGCTTTTGGTGAGACACTTGCATTTGGTGAAACACTTGCAGTTGGTAAGAGACTTGCTTTTGGTGAGACACTTGCAGTTGGTGAGTCACTTGCATTTGGTGAGACACTTGCAGTTGGTGAGACACTTGCAGTTGGAGAAATACTTACAGTTGGTGAGACACTTGCAGTTGTTCAAATTCAACTCATTTACTTAGGGCCCTATCATTCGGATCATTGTCTAGGCTCAAGATGAACGCCGACAAAACAAATCGGTCTTAACGTCAACCTTCTAAAAAGTCTTCCACCCAGCAATATATTTGAGAGCTACATTCAAAGTGAAAGAAGCCAAGACTTGTTGGTGTTGTGTGGGGTCTTGAATAGTCTTGATGTGGAGATGAACCAAGAATGGGGTGAGGAGGGGCGGCACCACGAACACAAATAGCATGAGTGTTGAAAACCTAAACATACATTATTTAGTGTTATCTCTACCCCCATCACATGTGTGTCCTCACCATATCTTTAATCACATCATTTTTTATCAATGTCACACTTATATCCATAAAAATCAATATATATCCAAAAACATCGATTAATTCATCCATCCAATAGCTCATCCATCTATCTTATCTATCTCATGCACCCACCAAACAAGTACATGTATATAAAGATGTAAGTGATTCCGTGACCACTCACCATTACCATTTCCCATACCATGAGTAGTGGAGAAGATGTTATCTGAATACAATCACGCCATTCTCAAGATGGCTCACATCGTAAAAAAAACTTTTGAAAGCCATATATTAAATTCCAAGTCAACGTTATTGAATTTCTAGGGATAAAAGGGACATGTTGCTCTTTATGCTGTTTGTATGCTGTCTGTATTCTGTCAGTATGCTGTTTGTATGCTGTCTGTATGCTGTTTGTATGCTGTTTGTATGCTGTCTGTATGCTGTCTGTATGCTGTTTGTATGCTGTCTGTATGCTGTCAGTATGATGTCTGTATGCTGTCTGGTACTGTTTGTATGCTGTCTGTATGTTGTCTGTATGCTGTCTGGTACTGTTTGTATGCTGTCTGTATGCTGTCTGGTACTGTTTGTATGCTGTCTTTATGCTGTCAGTATGCTGTCTGTATGCTGTTTGTATGCCGTCTGTATGCTGTCAGTATGCTGTCTGTGTGCTCTTTGTATGCTGTCAGTATGCTGTCTGTGTGCTGTATGTGTGCTGTCAGTATGCTGTCTGTGTGCTCTTTGTATGCTGTCAGTATGCTGTCTGTATGCTGTTTGTACTCTAAACAAATGAATTCTATTTTGTCTATGTGCCAAGCCTGCTATCTGTGTCCTGTTCGTTGTAAGAAGGTGAGGGCAATATCTGAAAAGACATGTTAAATAAAAAAAATATCAGCCCACCTCATTCGTGCCTTCAAGTATATTTGTTGTCTCGAGTCTCAGAATGCCATGTTTGCGGACGATCTGGTGGTATGGAGTTCAGGAAAAGACTTTGCAACACTGCCCTATCGGCTGCAGAATTATCTGAATAGTATTGAAAATTACGCCAACCAATGGCGCCTAGAAGTCAATACGGACAAAACGGTCCATTCCATTTTCACAAATGGACGGAATGCCCTGTAGCACGAGGTGGTGCTTCAGATCTGCGGAAAGACGTTCAGTTGGGATCGGACGCCAACGTACCTGGGTATAAAGCTGGACCAGAAACTCCAGATGCACGTACGTGAATTATGCGCCAAAACCACAGCAAAACTGTCCCTGGTGAAGAAGCTAGCTAGCACTAGTTGGGGTGCAGACGCAAGACTACCGAGAGCTCTCTATCTTGGTAGCGTGAGAAGTTGACTACAGCCTCCCGGTCCAGGCCTTTGCTCTAGAGGGACTGGACCGATTACAGAACCAAGCTCTACGGTTCATTTGCAGGGCGTTACGTACCACACCCACCACTGCGGTAGAAATTATGGCAAACGTAGAACCCCTGGCGATAAGGCGAGAAAAGGCGATCATGACCACGGTTGAGCGATACCGTAGGTTGGAGCATGACGAACCCTGCTACCAATTACAAGACCGATGGGTTAAGAGGACACGACTGAAGCGACCCTCCTTCATGGATGCGGTCCACGAGCTAGAAGATTCAGTCCCCCTACCCAAACACAGGGAACGAATGCAACTGGTCCCTGCTCGAGGGCCACATGAAAGCTTTGACCCGCCTGAAATACGTTTGACACTGGCAAATGCCGCGGTGACTAGGGCCAGTCCCGTTGAGCTCTTGCGAGACGAGACTCTGCGCACAATCGAGGCCTATGGAGACAGCGTGGTAAAAGTCTTTACAGACGGCTCACGTTTCAGAGATGGCAAAAGTGGATACGGTGTGCTAATTCAATACCCCCAGCCAGGACCAGACAGCGTCGAACTGTCAGGGCCGTGTGGATCCGCTAACAGTAGTCATGACGCCGAACTGGAAGCGATACACAGGGGTTTGAAGGAAGTGGGCCCACGTCTAGCAAAGAGAAAGAGTTTCCCGACCGTCGTGGTCTTCACCGATTCTCGGTTTTCGCTCGAGACCTTGGATCGATCCTCTCTGGAGGCCAAGACGGTAGGTGTCATTTTGGAGACAGTAGGTGAATTCCTGGAACATGGCGGCAGAGTAGTCCTACAGTACACGGCCGGACACTGCGGTACGACCCAATCAGACAGGGTCGACGCACTGGCCAGGGCAGGCGCAGCCCAGCCCCAACCCGAAAAGCCCTTGACCCAACTGGGGGTCAAGTCGTGGCTAAAAGACCATTTCCGTGAGAAGTGGCTTGAGGGTTGGGCAAATGGGAATACGACCAGGAAGGTATACCAGAAAATGCCGCGACCGAGTAAAAGCGATCCTTGGTGGAGACTTGAACGTAGTAATCAGACGCTCATAACATGGTTGAGGACTGATCATTGTCCCACACGAAGCTACTTGTATAAGATTGACAACAGGAGGGAACTGGCCTGTCGGCTGTGTGGCGGCCCGGAGGAGATGGTGGCGCACGCACTCGAATGTTTCCCCGGGTTTGGAGGGTGAAGTTGCGGTTCCTGCATAGGATTACCTCTATGGCGATGCCCGCTTGATGAGGCTCGCTTGCGATAAATTGAACTGGGTCCTAAAAGCCTAACGGCTCGACCCGAAAGAGAATGTACATTCGTTAGTATATTCGTTGTGTTCCCCGGGCTAGTGGTAGCGTAGCAAGGGTTGAAGACAGCGTCACAGTACATTCATTAAGTCAATGAGGCGTAGCAAGGATTATGAAGTCAATATCACATTATCGTCATGAAGTGAATTCTAAGTATGCAGATGAATTCGACAAAAAGTGTTGTTTTTGTTTGTTTGTTTTGGTTTGTTTGTTTGTTTGTTTGTTTTTTTTTTTCTTTTTTTTTTTTTGTTGTTGTTGTTGTTGCTTTTTTCTTTCTTTTAAGCGAAACTTTGTCTTCAAATTTTTGATGAATACTTATTTAATCATTTATAATTGAGAAGTAAACTACAAAAAATAATTTACTTTAAAAATAAACACTTTTTCTTTTAACAATTTTATTACAATTTTCTTGTTTGACAAGATGAGATAAAAACCATTTTAATTTTTTTTTTTACACGCAGAATTCCTAGAAAACACACAAGCAGCCCATTGAGTGAAAACTTATATTAAAAACTGACATACCGATGGGAGGGGCCAGTGAAGTGATTGACAGAGTTTGTTGTTTTTTTAGGGCCAAGACAGAGTGAAGATGTAGAAATGTGAATTCGCTCGAAAGCGGCTCGAATCCAAATATGTTTAACTGACAATAAAAGTTTTATTATAAAATCGTGTTTTGTTTTTACATAAATTGTCACTCCAGATCATATGAATGTCTTTAAAACTTTTTAACAGTTTAACCGAAGTGGTTGAAAAATCAGCTACATATTTGACCCCCGCCAAAGAAGCGGATAAATAGCATTAAAATGTTGTTTAAAGCCTTCAAACGGCGTGGGGGAAAAATATAAAAACAGCGTAAATATAGAAAAAGGAATAGATGTTAAATCAGTTGTAAGAATTTTCCCACACATTTAAATCAAGAATGTAGACCCCAGTTTTCTGGCGAAATAAATAGCTTAAAAATCGAATGAATCGATAATAGCAGTCAATATAATGATTGCATCAAAGGTCAAAATAAATTCTGAATGTATTATTTGTTGTACGTCATTCCAATGACATATGACATAACTTTTAGAATATTATAGACATGTTATTAGTAGGTACGACAAACTGACGAACGATTGCGTTTTTTCGCCCTGAAGCTACACATTTGTCGCTGTAAAACAATCACCATAACGATTTTTGAGCGTCAGCTGAGCGATGGTTTTCTACTCTCTCTCATTAAACGCCTTTGCCGTAGCCCATTATACATACAATTGCGTTAACAAGCAATGAATCATATGCAGAATTGGATAATCTTGAGTTTCGTATAAAACAACATTTTAAAATAGTATTTAAAATGTAACAAAAAAAAAGTATAAAAAGTCAATGAAAAATATATAGAATTATACGCTTTTAACATAAATTGACTAGTTGGTTAATATTTCTGAAAAGTTTGTTCAATTTCCAATATAAATACGTAACCAACTTTTCATTTATTGATATCACGCATTTCGGCGAAACGAACAAAAAACCCCTATATTTTCGTTTCGAAGGTTTCGCCAGTGAAAAGAAATGGCTGAGTCCCTTGATACTAGCGCTCAGGCAGGGACAAACAAATTGACAGTAGTCGATTTCAAAGGCTTAGTTGGTAAGTAATATTATTAAAATAAAACATATCTATAGTTCAAAATGTCTATTAATTATTTATTTATTGGCATGGCAAATGCATAGTTTTCACTAGTTAGTTTTACGTTTCATTGTACAGTAACGTTCACCTATGAGGTTCGTTACTAACGTAAACCACTACTCCTACTTTGAAGTGAAATCTATTTTTTTTCTGACTGTTGCTATAAAACTGATGTATTTCCCCTGAGATATAATAATTTTATGAGTAATAGTTAAAATTAGTACAATGACGATGGAGGTTAAACAGACAATGTCCCTTGGTATCAAACAATTAGGGCGTCTAAATAGTATTGAATGCTACTGTAATGAAGATGGTAAGTTTTAGATTTGAGAGGTGCATCAACATGAACATACGCGGATCAGACGTGTAAATAGCACAACTGTAAAGTTCTTTAAATAACACCATTAGTTAAATCATTAAACCTTGAAACACTAGAAGATAGAAGAACCAAGCGTAAAGTAATAATTATACATAAAGCAATTAATTACAACACAAAGATAACTTAATTCAACCCTCAGATAGAAATAAGAATAAAAGCACCTTTTTTTATTCCGTATGCAGGAACAAACGCATACAAATTCTCGTTTTTCCCTTCCGGAATTCGGGCTTGGAATGGTTTGCCTGAAGAAACCAGGAAAGCCATCACATTATCAACCATTAAAACTGTAATAAGAATGCAGGATTAATCACAAACCATAGATAAGCGTAGGACGCAATAATCTTCTGTATAAAAGGAGAGTCTGTAACGCATAAGATAAGTTATGTTTGTCACTGTCTATAACAACGTGTTGCTAAAAGAGATTGCAAAATAAACAAGAAAAAATGGCGTTATCGCTATCGTTGGGAAACCAGAGAATATAGACGCTTCAGAAACCGGAAGAGAGATGTAAATTCGATTTTCATGTTTTATCTGCGTATTTACTTTTGAGGATATACAGGGCTACGTGTACACTTTTAAATCTGTTCGACTTGCGGCGAGGCTTTAAAAAAAATGCTGTTAATTTTTTTTAACAAGCTTTTTAAAAGCTTCTATATAATAGGGTTTTCTCTTAATATATTAATGTAATAAAATATATTAGGGCTGGTAAAGATTACTTAAAACTTAATCGTTAACTTTTGAAAAATTAACGATTAATTTCATGAATTAATTGTTAATGTCGATCAATGCCAAACATGTCAAAGTAAGTATCAAAAACAGGTAATTGACATTTTTTGTTTTATTGAGTTATTTCCCCTCTTTCATAGACGCAGAAAAATAATATTTTGAAATTTTTAACTGCTAAGGACTGTTGTACTATGTTGCTCAGGGACACAGATCCTGTGATCAGGGCCATTAAATTGTTTATTAATTATTTGTTGATAAATTTAAAAAAAAACACATTTTATTAATTTTAATCAATTTTTTATCGATTAAAATTATTTTAATCAATATTTAATCGATTAAATTTTTAATGATTAATTGAGACAGCATCCCTATAATATATTGGATGCAAACCTCGGCATAGCATACGCCGCAGACTTGCAAGTAGATAGCGAAGAAAGCAAAACAACGAGAGTGAATTTCAGGGATTAACCACCGACGCATTGTTGGTATCGAGACAGGCGCTCTGTAGTTGTGTTACCTGCCTCTACCCTACACCACTTGTATGTCATAAAGTTTTGTATGTAATAAGGTCTTGTATGTCATAAAATCATCTATGTCATAAAGTCATGTATGTCAAAAAGTAATGTATGTCATAAAGTCTTGTAAGTCATAAAGTCCTGTATGTCATAAAATCCTGTATTTCATAAAGTCCTCTATGTCATAAAGTCCTGTATGTCATAGAGTCCTGTATGTCATAAAGTCATGTATGTCATAAAGTCATGTATGTCATAAAGTCATGTATGTCATAAAGTCATGTATGTCATAAAGTAATGTATGTGATAAAGTCTTGTATGTGATAAAGTCTTGTATTTAACACCAACCACCAAACTATTGGGAAAATGTTAGGGTGCGAGGAATGAAACATGGTCAAAGTTAATTTGGTTCAGGAAAAATTGTAATCGAATGTGATTTTAGTCGACATGTTCAAATTTAATGTTTGGTGATATGTAGCGTCAATTGACTGACGGTCAATCAAAGTAAAAAGTCTGGGCTGATTTTTTTTTTAAAATTCATTGCAAAAAATATGTTAACAAACTGTAGTATTCACCTGTGTTTCAGAAGTTATAGTTTAAGGAACAGGGTATTTAGAAATGTGAATTACTGTAACCCCTGTAACCCCTTTAATGCGCACCTAACCCATGGTGAATTAAAAAAACAACAACAATTAATGTAACCATTTTTTTGTTACTTATGCCCAAAGAAGTTGTCCTCATTAAAGCGTTCAAAAAATGTTGCTTCCTCTAAGTGCGATTATGCTTGTTATTTTTTTTTATAAACTGAATTATTTTTTTAAAACATCTAAATTTTATTTTGAAACTTTTAATTTGTATAATTACTGACAAAGTAAATATGTTTACTGTTAAAAAAAAAGAATTTTACAATTGGAGAGTAAATAAAACAAATATAAATAAATGCATAAATAAATAAAATAAAATAAAGAAAAAAAATTAAAATAAATTAAAAAAAGAGAGACAACTTTATTTTTGCGGTACCAGTTCCTATACTCCAGTAAAAGAACAAGTAAGATCAGTTGAGATTTTTGACCCTGGAGTGTGGCAACAGGAACGGACACCCCAAAAACGTAAGGCAAAAGATAAATCTTAACAAGCATACATTATGGAGATACTTAGCGAAAAAAAAGTCTTTCAAAGCAAAACAAAAAAAAGTATTGGGACTGGGAAGTGTCCATAAATCTTTGCTAAGACACGAGCGACGAGCTCAAAGTCAAAGCTCACAGTAAAAGTCATCTTTACAACACACAATCAAAGTCATCTTTACAACACACAATCAAAGTCATCTTTACAACACACAATTAAAGTCATCTTTACAACACACAATCAAAGTCATCTTTACAACACACAATCAAAGCCATCTTTAAAACACACAATCAAAGCAATCTTTACAACACACAATCAAAGTCATCTTTACAACACACAATCAAAGTCATCTTTACAACACACAATCAAAGTCATCTTTACAACACACAATCAAAGTCATCTTTACAACACACAATCAAAGTCATCTTTACAACACACAATCAAAGTCATCTTTACAACACACAATCAAAGTCATCTTTACAACACACAATCAAAGTCATCTTTACAACACACAATCAAAGTCATCTTTACAACACACAATCAAAGTCATCT
>MUZC01004543.1:413069-426003 GCA_002072015.1 Radix auricularia | reverse complement strand
GACCTAGGACACTCAACAACACACAATCAAAGTCATCTTTACAACACACAATCAAAGTCATCTTTACAACACACAATGTTCCCACACATTTTAAGGAACGATACAGTAGGACGCTAATTGTCAAAGCTTACATCGCAGTGACAAGGAAATTTAAAAAATGGGTGGGACATTGACACAGTGTATGGGACATTGACACAGTGTATGGGACATTGACACAGTCTATGTGACATTGACACAGTGTATGGGACATTGACACAGTCTATGTGACATTGACACAGTGTATGGGACATTGACACAGTGTACGGGACATTGACACAGTCTATGTGACATTGACACAGTTAATGTGACATTGACACAGTTAATGTGACATTGACACTTTACGGGACACTGACACAGTGTCCATGACAGTGACACTGTGAACATGATATCGCGACAGTGACAGTGACAATGTCATAGACATAGTATAAACGACACTAACCACTAGCAACATATCGCACATGTCGTAAATACAAAGCTTTAAAAAGCTAAAATAACATGGTAACACTCCATTGGCCCCCCATCCCTTACTCCCATCCAATATCCATCACTAAAACACAGGGGGCCGACGACCAAATGTCAACGTTGGACACCACCTCTCCCCCGCCCTTAGAAGACCAGACCTGGCGAGAAGGTCAACTTACGCAAGGTTATGGTGATTACGGCACAGTTGATTAAAGGGGGGGGGGGAGGGGAGGGCGCTGATTAATAAAACATTCAATGCCCCCAGACACACACAGACAGACACAACGACACACATACAAGTCATTACATCAGAGGGAGCAAACACAAGGACTCAGACACAAAGACACACATACAAGTCATTACATAAGAGGGAGCAAACATAAGGACACAGACACACTGACACACATACAAGTCATTACATAAGAGGGAGCAAACATAAGGACACAGACACACTGACACACATACAAGTCATTACATAACAGGAAGCAAACACAAGGACACAGACACAATGACACACGCACAGGAATACACAAAAAAGCCATAACACCACAATGAGCACACACAAGGACACACAGATGGACACACACACGGACACACGCACATGGGACACACACTTGGATACACACACAAAGACACACATAATTAAGGACTCACACACTTGGATACACACACAAAGACACACATACACAAAGATTCGCACACAAAGACACACGCACACACACACATGGATACATACACATAGTCATTATATCGCAGTGAGCTCACCCTTAGCATGGCACTGGAGCGAGTGTCTGATTGTTCCAGATCTGTGTGGAAACTGAATGTCCCAGACTTGAGGCATTTAGAAACACACACAGACCTAGGACACTCAGACATCAATACAGACCAAGGACATTCAGACATCATACAGACCTAGGACATTCAGACATCTACACAGACCTAGGACATTCAGACATCTACACAGACCTAGGACATTCAGACATCTAGACAGACCTAGGACATTCAGACATCTACACAGACCTAGGACATTCAGACATCTACACAGACCTAGGACATTCAGACATCTACACAGACCTAGGACATTCAGACATCCACACAAACCTAGGACATTCAGACATCAATACAGACCTAGGACATTCAGACATCTACACAGACCTAGGACATTCAGACATCTACACAGACCTAGGACATTCAGACATCAATACAGACCTAGGACATTCAGACATCTACACAGACCTAGGAAATTTAGACATCTACACAGACCTAGGACATTGAGACATCCACACAGACCTAGGACATTGAGATATCTACACAGACCTAGGACATTCAGACATCTACACAGACCTAGGACATTCAGATATACACACAGACCTAGGACATTCAGACATCTACACAGACCTAGGACATTCAGATATACACACAGACCTAGGACATTCAGACATACACACAGACCTAGGACATTCAGATATACACACAGACCTAGGACATTCAGATATACACACAGACCTAGGACATTCAGACATACACACAGACCTAGGACATTCAGAAATATACACACAGACCTAGGACATTCAGAAATATACACAGACCTAGGACATTCAGATATACACACAGACCTATGACATTCAGACATCCACAAACACCTAGGACATTCAGATATACACACAGACCTAGGACATTCAGATATACACACAGACCTAGGACATTCAGACATACACACAGACCTAGGACATTTAGATATACACACAGACCTAGGACATTTAGATATACACACAGACCTAGGACATTCAGATATACACACATACCTAGGACATTTAGATATACACACAGACCTAGGACATTTAGATATACACACAGACCTAGGACATTTAGATATACACACAGACCTAGGACATTTAGATATACACACATACCTAGGACACTATGGCGGATTAAGGGGGGGGCTGAGCGGGCTAAAGCCACGGGCCCCCGACGATTTGGGGCCCCCAAACTTTTTAAATTTTATAATAAAAGTGTACAAATGTTTGCACGAACCCTTTAAAATATAATAAATTAAATAAATTTATAAACATTATCTATTAAACTGATTGCGATTCCAGAGTTGCGAAGTCTTAAGTGCCAGATTTTCCCAGCCAGGAGTAAAAAAAATTCCCAAATTGGGCTAAAAATTCCGAAATGCATTAAAAATTTGGGGAAAAATCTGAAAAGTGGCAACTTCAATTAAATGCTTTCGCATTCATTTTAATGACTTTTGACTTCCAAATTAAAAAATAATAAATATTTTTGCATTTTTAAGGCAATTTTTAATTGGGTACTTTCAATTTTTATTTAATCTGTACGTTTTTTTTTATAACAACTTGGCTACAAAGCCAAAATATAAATTATACTTTTAAATTTTAACATCATGAAGTTTAAGAAAGTTATTTGGATACTCTTGAAATTTAAATTTGTCTGTGATTGATAAAAATATATTTTTAAAAATGAATGTTTTGAAATTTATTAATAATGAATCAATCATACATGGTTACATAGATTGTTATATGTTTACATATTATTAATGATTTGGTCCTTTATATGTAACAAACATTTTATGATGATTCGGGCTCAGACAAATTAATTATATTATTTAATAGTAATACATTTACACAATCTGACTGTAATCTGTCTGCAGTCTACTGTCAGTGACAATGTTGGGAAAAACCTAACAAAAACGTCAGGAAAAAAGCTAGATCCGAAATAAAAAAAAACCTAGACACGGTAAAAATAAACAAATATGACGTCAAAGAGCCTCGCACCAACACAAAAAAATATTTCTTATTTGAAAATGAGCATGTTTCAAATTATTTTAATCTTATTTTCATCCAAGAATGTAAGTATTTTCTTTTAAATTGTCAATCTCAAAAATTCCCATATATTAGGCAAAATCCTTATAAATTCCTAAATTCCCATTTTTAAAAGTTTGGCTTTAAAAAAAACACGATTCGGGAAATTTCTTACGACTTCTTAACACTGCGCGATTCAGACCTGACAGTCTTAATAAGCTACTAGATTGTGCCAGGCGCCGTGGCGCCTGCGGCGCCCCCGTTTTTTTGGGCGCCTACGGCGCCAACCTTTTTTTTAAAGACCAACTAACTTGTCCTTTTTTGATAAATACGAATTATTAAACTTTATGAAATGTACGCAAAGTATTTATTTAATAATAATAATAGGGGTTGTATTTTGCGTACCGATGCACACCAAACAATGACGTCATCATATTAAATATTTTTAGAGCGCTCATCAACACACAGATTTTTCAACTAAACTAACTGCTGTAGACTGTCGTACATCGCTTGCGTTATTACAAACATACAGAACCACACCACTGGGTGTTTATATATATTAATAAAACTTGGCTCACTTAGAGAATATAGTATATAGTATAAAATATAGTTTATATTTTTAAAATTTCTCAATTTAGACAAGCTCCGCTGGTCGTGTGGAAAGGGCATTTGCTTGTGATGCAAATGGTGTCGGGTTCGATTTCCAGCGGTGGAATGTAAAAGTAAACTTTTCACACTCAATTTTTAACACACCGGCGAACATTTTAAACAGTTATTTCTTCGTATTCGTTTCTTTTTTCATTATTAATATTTAGTTACAGTCTTATATTAGCTGTTAGCAATCATATTTTAAGGTACGCTGGCTGGATAGGGCCCCCGTTTGATTGCAGAAAGGGGCCCCGTGCAGTCTTAATCCGCCCCTGCTAGGACATTTAGATATACACACAGACAAAATTGTAACATTAAGTCAACGAAGGCATAAAACTAAATGTTATTGTATATCGTTACTCGAGTTTGCTGTTCTATTCTGGAATGTATGATATATATTGTTGACAGTGAAGTCTATTATGTACACTGTACACCATGAATTGTGTGTTGTGTTGAATAATGTACAGGGTATAACGTACTTTATTTGTGTACACTCTGTAATCACCAACGAAGAAAATCGTTATTTTTTTTTAAAATGAACCTATACCTATAGGGTCAAATTTAATTTTAGATTCTATAAACCAGTGTGTATCGTTTACGTCAGGGGTCTCCAAACTACGGCCCGCGGGCCACCTTGCGAGGCCCTCTCATTCGGCCCCTGGAGACCTTTTAATCTCCAAAAAAGATACTTTTTGTACTCGTAGTTTACCACTAAACTTAGTAGTTAGAGATTAGTAGTCGGTCCCCAAACTGCTGTTTGACAGCTAATGCGGCCCTCCGGCAGAAAAGTTTTGAGACCCCTGGTTTACGTCATTTGTAGCAAGCAATGCGCCATCTTGTTCACTGCGAGGACACTCATCTAGTACCTTACAAGGATCATCACACGGGAGATGCAATTGTCCTTTGACCTTTTACGTTGGTTCTCCTATGGCCTTCCCATTGTTTACCATAATGATACTGATTACATTGAATAAGACGACAATTATCACACAGGTAGGGGGGGGTAGAACAGCTTTTAAGTCTTTTGTGTTAGGGTTATCACCCCCTCCCTCACACTTTAAGTTACGCCTCTGAACGTCATTTACTCGAACCCCGAAAGCTATGACATCATAAACCAGATGTCTCAAATGCGGCCCGCGAACGTGACGCCTATTCATCAGGCCCGTGACTTTTGACGCCTATTCATCAGGCCCGCGACTTTTGACGCCTATTCATCAGGCCCGCGACTTTGACGCCTATTCATCAGGCCCGCGACTTTTGACGCCTATTCATCAGGCCCACAAATGTACTTGACTGAAGAATGTGACACAACGTATGACTCTCGAAATTTTGATACAACTTTTAAATTTGATGAACATGTAAATGTGAAAGCAATTCTCTAGATAACAAAGAAATTATTGACCACATCACGAAAGCCGAAAAGGGAGTTTCACATTTCTAATTAATTTTTATTTTACCGCTTAGATTGTGGCACTCGGATATAACGTAACGATCCTATTTCTAAGTTCGCCTAATTTATTACTTTTTAATAGGTAAATATGTCGGCTGTCTTAATTTAACTTTTTTTTTTTGGTGTTGACTTGTAGCGCCCAACACAGACACGCCACTAACATAAAACTTTACATATGTTTTCGTGTACAATGGTTCTATAGTCAGCCACCCGCCCGCCAAGCAAAAACTATTGTTTACCCCTGTCATAAACAGAAATTACCCCTGTCATAAACATTGAAATTTTTATTCACTAATCCTTTTGTCAGTAAATTTATACAAAATGTAATACAAAATGTAATACAAAATGTAATCGATATCTGCCTAGCTCGAAGAAACAAACATAAAATAATCTATCAAATTATGTTCGCACAGTTGGCAGTGTCCAGAAAGTAGGGCGTCCATCTTTCGCTCACAGCGCTTACAACACAATCTTCCGCCGTAGTCTAAAAACAAGTTTAAAATAGTTTTTTTTAAATCTCTCCAATTATTAAAAAGCATTGGTAACAAAGTCCGATGTCATCTGTCAGTTGATGTTCAAAGTGGCTAGCCAAGCCTTGATGTCATCTGTCAGTTGATGTTCAAAGTGGCTAGCCAAGCCTTGATGTCATCTGTCAGTTGATGTTCAATGTGGCTAGCCAAGCCTTGATGTCATCTGTCAGTTGATGTTCAATTCGGCTAGCCAAGCCTTGATGTCATCTGTCAGTTGATGTTCAATGCGGCTAGCCAAGCCTTGATGTCATCTGTCAGTTGATGTTCAATGTGGCTAGCCAAGACTTGATGTCATCTGTCAGTTGATGTTCAAATTCGTAGACTTGTGGGAGGGGAGGGTCTAGATTCCAGGAAATGCGTCTACTCATAAAGCAGCTGAGAACTAGTTTTATTTAAATGGTTGAAGATATTTAAGCTCTCATTAAACATGAGTCGTTCGTTTGGCAAAATGTAAGAGACCATGTTAAAATATAAGAGACCATGTCAAAATTTAAGAGACCATGTCAAAATATAAGAGACCATGTCAAAATATAAGAGACCATGTTAAAATATAAGAGACCATGTCAAAATATAAGAGACCATGTCAAAATATAAGAGACCATGTTAAAATATAAGAGACCATGTTGAAATATAAGAGACCATGTCAAAATATAAGAAACCATGTTAAAATATAAGAGACCGTGTCAAAATATAAGAGACCATGTTAAAATTTAAGAGACCATGTTAAAATATAAGAGACCACGTTAAAATATAAGAGACCATGTTAAAATATAAGAGACCATGTCAAAATATAAGAGACCGTGTTAAAATATAAGAGACCATGTCAAAATATAAGAGACCATGTCAAAATATAAGAGACCATGACAAAATATGAAAGACCATGTTAAAATATAAGAGACCATGTTAAAATATAAGAGACCATGTTAAAATATAAGAGACCATGTTAAAATATAAGAGACCATGTCAAAATATAAGAGACCGTGTCAAAATATGAAAGACCATTTTCGAAATTTAGAGACCATGTTAAAATATAAGAGACCATGTCAAATTTCAGATGAATTTGAATTTTAAAATCTTTTGTTTTCATTCAAAAAAGGAATAACTAAAAGCGGAAATTTTGAGTTATCGTTCCCGTCAAGATCCCATAATTCCTCAGATTTGCCGGAAATAAAAAAAAAAAAAAGTGCGGCTGAAAATGTTGATGGAATAAAATTTCGACATTGTAGGAAATACTTTATATTTGGCAGGTAAATTCTAACTAAAATTTATTAAAAACTACAAGTCAATGAAAAAACGTGACCAAATGCTCTTGGGTTAAGTATCAAAGGAATTCTTAATTAGAAAGATCAAAGGAATTTTTAATTAGAAAGATCAAAGGAATTCTTAATTAGAAAGATCAAAGGAATTCTTAATTAGAAAGATCAAATGAATTCTTAATTAGAAAGATTGTCTTGTAAGGACTTTCACCAAGGAAAGTTGGTGCCTTGGTTTTTTTTTTTTAAGACTTTAATGCTTAGTAATTTTTTTTTCTATCAACAAACCTAGTATAACATTTATCATATTTTAATCAACTGCTACTGATATTTAGTATGAATATAAATCAGATGGTATTTAGTTACCGAACCATCTAGTTATCAGCCTCTTAAGTGTATGTATTTAATTATAACTATTTAAAAACAACAAAATAACTGGTAGAAATAAGACACAAAGTTTATTTTCCACGTGGCTATTTCCTGAGACTTAAATCTGATTTTAAAAAATCGAATGCTTCACTTATAGAAAAAAAAATTGCTAAAATTCTAAAAGGCCTCAATAAATTTTGCAGAAAATATCATTTAACAGAAAATGTATTGTTTTGTTTATGACAAGGTAACACGGAAATTTTGGTGCTGAAAAAAGACCACAATGAAAAATGACCACAATGAAAAATGACCACAATGAAAAAGACCACAATGAAAAATGACCACAATGAAAAATGACCACAATGAAAAAAGACCACAATGAAAAATGACCACAATGAAAAAAGACCACAATGAAAAATGACCACAATGAAAAATGACCACAATGAAAAATGACCACAATGAAAAAAGATCACAATGAAAAAAGACCACAATGAAAAATGACCACAATGAAAAAGACCACAATGAAAAATGACCACAATGAAAAAAGACCACAATGGAAAATGACCACAATGAAAATTGAACACAATGAAAAAGACCAAAATTTCATCTTCCTCTAGTGGAAATCGCCCCATCACCAAAAAAACAAGGAATATTATTTTTGTAAAGGGATGTTCCCAAATAGTTCATAGTGCTCTTAAGTCTTGTTAGTGCTCTTAAGTCTTGTTAGTGCTCTTAAGTCTTGTTAGTGCTCTTAAGTCTTGTTAGTGCTCTTAAGTCTTGTTAGTGCTCTTAAATCTTGTTAGTGCTCTTAAGTCTTGTTAGTGCTCTTAAGTCTTCTTTCAAAAATTAATGGACGATTAATTATTTTTTTTTAAATTTGCAGTACGAATGAATATTTTCTTTAACTTTTGTCCTTTCATGTATGCACCTGGTGACTTGGCCATCGCCCCCCCCCCCCCGCCCCGTTAGTTTCATATTCTATAATTCAGACAAACAATCCTAAAAACAAAAAATAAATAAACAACATCCGAACGCTATCACAAAGTAATTTGTTTGATGTCACTCTTAATATATGGTCAGCGCTCTTTCGGACTCGGTCGCTTTAAGTGCGGACTGTTAATAGGGAAAACCCGTTAATTATGGCCACTGATTTTATTGGTCAGTAGCCGAATTTAAGAGATAACTCTTGAAATTTTGCGAGTGCGCAATTAACGACCGCCCTTGGCTTAATTGGTGCAGGCATATTTTGTTTTTAACGAATGCTTGATCCGTTCCTTATACGTCATCATTAACTGAATTTGACTGCCGATGGCCTTTTATTTTATAACAAATTAAAGGAACTCGGGAGGTCATAACAGCCACCATAGACTGTAGTTGATTTCATTACTGCTCTTGAATGTCCCATTTATTAGCCCATTGGCTTTCATTTGTAACTTTTATAACAAGGCTCACCATTCTTTAGTCCGGACAACAAGCGATAAAGTTTTACTTTTTATCGAAGGTGGGACGTGGTGGTCGAGAGGTAGCACTCTCGACTGTCATACTTATGGTCACGAGTTCGAATTCACACGAAAGTGAGGATTTGTTCTCGGGGCCTGAGGAGTCCCCGAGTCACCCAGCTCCGAATGGGTACCTAACTAGACAATAGTTAGGCGGCTGGGGTAATGCGTGGAACCCCTATAGCCGTGGCCTGTGACCGCTGCATCACTTGCCAACAGATCATCTCTCATGGTCTGTGGACGCAATTATCTTCTGCATAGAAGGAGCGTCTGTATATCTAAGATAAGATAAGATATTTGTAAAGAAAACTTTATATTGGATAATATACTTTTACAAACTAACTTTTTTCATAAGAAATTAGCATTCAATGTTACTAGTTTTAGGCACCCCATTTAAAAAACAAAATGAGCGTTATTATGTTTAAAAATTGTTTACGTTCATCATAAACGTATGCGGAAAATATTTTGGCAAAATATTTGAATATTAAAGTTGAAAACAGATTTTTGTGGTGCATTAAGTCTGTGTTCAATAAATATCTGCTGCATTAAGTCCTCACAGAAAAAAGGCTGGACATCTAAATAACATCTAAATAAACTGAGTCTATATAAATACTCACATGGGTTTATAAATAGATATACGCCATTTTGTGACAAGGTCTATAATGGAAAAAAATGACATTGGGGGTGGGGGGGGTGTCGGTATGAGGAGATGCGCACCTCTACCACTACTTGGCCAGATAGACAAGTTCTTCCTACGAACATTATCGTTAGTTCCAATAAGAAAAATGTCCCAGTTCATGAACCACTATCAGCATAGGACATTACCCCAAACATTTCGAGATATCAAACATGTGTTTTAGGGGGAGAGGGTGGGTTAGTCCTGGTGTCCATTAAGCTTAAACACTGAGAGCAGCTTAGAGCAGAGTGGTTCAGATGGGAGGGGATTTAGGGCAGAGAGGTTCAGATGGGAGGGGATTTAGGGCAGAGTGGTTCAGAGGGGAGGGGATTTAGGGCAGAGTGGTTCAGAGGAGAGGGGATTTAGGGCAGAGTGGTTCAGAGGGGAGGGGATTTAGGGCAGTGTGGTTCAGAGGGGAGGGGATTTAGGGCAGAGGCAAATCTAGGGATAGTGCCACACACCACATCTAGTGGTAGTACCACACACCACATCTAGTGTTAATGCCATACATCACATCTAGTGGTAGTGCCACACACAACATCCACTGGTAGTGCCACACACCACATCTAGTGGTAGTGCCACACACCAGATCTAGTGGTAGTGCCACACAACACATCTAGTGGTAGTGCCACACATCACATCTAGTGGTAGTGCCAAACACCACATCTAGTGGTAGTGCCACACACCACATCAAGTGGTAGTGCCAAACACCACATCTAGTGGTAGTGCCACACATCACATCTAGTGGTAGTGCCACACACCACATCTAGTGATATTGCCACACACCACATCTAGTGGTAGTGCCACACATCACATCTAGTGGTAGTGCCACACACCACATCTTGTGGTAGTAGCACACATCACATCTAGTGGTAGTGCCACACATCACATCTAGTGGTAGTGCCACACACCTCATCTAGTGGTAGTACCACACATCACATCTAGTGGTAGTGCCACACATCACATCTAGTGGTAGTGCCACACATCACATCTAGTGGTAGTACCACACCTCATCATGTGGTAGTGCCACACATCACATCTAGTGGTAGTGCCACACACCACTTCATGTGGTTGTGCCACACACCACATCTAGTGCTAATGCCACACATCACATCTAGTGGTAGTGCCACACACCACTTCATGTGGTTGTGCCACACACCACATCATGTGGTTGTGCCACACACCACATCTAGTGCTAATGCCACACATCACATCTAGTGGTAGTGCCACACACCACTTCATGTGGTTGTGCCACACACCACTTCATGTGGTTGTGCCACACACCACATCTAGTGCTAATGCCACACATCACATCTAGTGGTAGTGCCACATACCACATCATGTGGTTGTGCCACACACCACATCTAGTGCTAATGCCACACATCACAGCTAGGTTTTTTGCCGAACCCAACCTGACAAGATTATGTCATCCCCCCCCTAACCCAACCGGACAAGATGATGTCATCCCCCCCCCTAACCCAACCGGACAAGATTATTTCATCCCCCCCTAACCCAGAAAACTATTCGCACGACAGAATATAAGTTTTCCCCCACCAAACCCTCCCCTAATAACAAAGAGGTCATTTTGTCGGCCATCAAACTGTTAGGAGTTACGGCCTCCATATTCCTGTCGGTGATGTGTTCTACTTTACCACCATCAATGATGGCATACATGTCAGAGATGGGTTCTACTTTACCACCATCAATGATGACATACATGTCAGAGATGGGTTCTACTTTACCACCATCAATGATGGCATACATGTCAGAGATGGGTTCTACTTTACCACCATCAATGATGGCATACATGTCAGAGATGGGTTCTACCTTACCACCATCAATGATGGCATACATGTCAGAGATGGGTTCTACTTTACCACCATCAATGATGGCATACATGTCAGAGATGGGTTCTAACTTACCACCATCAATGATGACATACATGTCAGAGATGGGTTCTGCTTTACCACCATCAATGATGGCATACATGTCAGAGATGGGTTCTACATTACCACCATCAATGATGCCATACATGTCAGAGATGGGTTCTACATTACCACCACCAATTCCGCCCCTGAAGACCTATTAACTCTCCGCCCTGGTCACAACATTGAACTGGCCTTTATGAACATCTGACCCCACTTCAACTGGCCTTTATGAACATCTGACCCCACTTCAACTGGCCTTTATGAACATCTGACCCCACTTCAACCCGTCCAGAAAAAAAACTGTGTGTTTGGGGGGGGGGGTTAGTGGTAGAATGATTGTTGTAGATGTTCTGTCCCTGCTCTCCCTCCCCCCGCCCACATCTGTTCCACTCCCCTGGTTACATTGCGTGGTGCCGTCATATGATCGATATTAGAGGAGGGCCAAGATTTGATAACAATCAAGGACGAATAAAACTGAGAGCATTGCCTCCCCCCAACTCGGCCACACTCACACATTTATTACAACATCAAGCAACCACTCCTTCCAACACACTCCCACATTACAGCATCAAGCCACCACTCCTTCCACCACACTCACACATTTATTACAACATCAAGCCACCACTCCTTCCACCACACTCACACATTTATTACAGCACCAAGCCACCACTCCTTCCACCACACTCACACATTTATTACAACATCAAGCCACCACTCGTTCCACCACACTCACACATTTATTACAGCACCAAGACACCACTCCTTCCACCACACTCACACATTTATTACAGCACCAAGCCACCACTCCTTCCACCACACTCACACATTTATTACAACATCAAGACACCACTCCTTCCACCACACTCACACATTTATTACAACATCAAGCAACCACTCCTTCCACCACACTCACACATTTATTACAACATCAAGCCACCAATCTTTCCACCACACTCACACATTTATTACAACATCAAGCAACCACTCCTTCCACCACACTCACACATTTATTACAACATCAAGCAACAACTCCTTCCACCACACTCACACATTTATTACAACATCAAGCAACCACTCCTTCCACCACACTCACACATTTATTACAGCACCAAGCCACCACTCCTTCCAACACACTCCCACATTACAGCATCAAGCCCCCATTCCCCACCTTACTCACACATTACAGCATCAAGCCCCCCACTCCTTCCACCACACTCCCACATTTATTACAGCATCAAGCCCCCACTCCCCACCTCAC
>MUZC01004543.1:392741-411060 GCA_002072015.1 Radix auricularia | reverse complement strand
ACTCCCCACCTCACTCACACATTACAGCATCAAGCCCTCACTCCCCACCTCACTCACACATTTATTACAGCATCAAGCCCCCACTCCCAGCCTAACTCACACATTACAGCATCAAGCCCCCACTCCCCACCAGCACCAAGCCCCCACTCCCCACCAGCATCAAGCCCCTACTCCCCACCAGCATCAAGCCCCTACTCCCCAAATCTGTGATCATTGGACGTTCAAATAATGATAGTGGTCTAGCTGTTCTCTATCTTTTCAAAGCACTGTGTTCAACGGCCGTGCGTTTGTCTGCCCGTGCGCCATAGAGAGGGAGAAAGGGGGGGGGGGAGAAAAAATGGTTGTTTGAGTATTGTTGATGCGCTTGTGTCGGGCCTAAGCTTTCAGAGTTTATACCACCGGGCTCGCTTTTGTACCTCGAGGAGGAAGGTTGTTGTACCCCGGTGAGGAAGGTTGTTGTAGTACCCCGATGAGGTAGGTTGTTATAGTACCCCGAGGGCGATGGTTGTTGTAGTACCCCGAGGAGGGAGGTTGTTGTAGTACCCCGATGAGGTAGGTTGTTGTAGTACCCCGAGGAGGATGGTTGTTGTTGTACCCCGAGGAGGATGGTTGTTGTTGTACCCCGATTAGAGGATTCCACTTATTGTAGAAGGTGGAACCCCGCGAGATAAGGCGTGGCCGTGGTTTAAGTATGGTGGTACACTAAGTGGTGTGATTGTTGTGGCTAAATGTGTTAATAGGGGGATGATGTTAGGAGTCTGTCAGTGAGTCTGTCAGTAAGTTTGTCAGTAAGTCTGTCATTGAGTATGTCAGTAAGTCTTTCTGTCAGTATGTCTGTCAGTATGTCTGTCAGTAAGTCTGTCAGTAAGTCTGTCAGTAAGTCTGTCAGTAAGTCTGTCAGTGAGTCTGTCAGTAAGTCTGTCAGTATGTCTGCTAGTAAGTCTGTCAGTAAGTCTGTCAGTAAGTCTGTCAGTGAGTCTGTCAGTAAGTCTGTCAGTGAGTCTGTCAGTAAGTCTGTCAGTAAGTCTGTCAGTGAGTCTGTCAGTAAGTCTATCAGTAAGTCTGTCAGTAAGTATGTCAGTAAGTCTGTCAGTAAGTCTGTCAGTAAGTCTGTCAGTAAGTCTATCAGTAATTCTGTCAGTGATTCTGTCAGTAAGTATGTCAGTAAGTCTGTCGGTAAGTCTGTCAGTAAGTCTGTCATTGAGTCTGTCAGTAAGTCTGTCAGTAAGTCTTTCATTGAGTCTGTCAGTAAGTCTGTCAGTAAGTCTGTCAGTAAGTATGTCAGTAAGTCTGTCATTGAGTCTGTCAGTAAGTCTGTCAGTAAGTATGTCATTAAGTCTGTCATTGAGTCTGTCAGTAAGTCTGTCATTGAGTCTGTCAGTAAGTCTGTCATTGTGTCTGTCAGTAAGTCTGTCAGTAAGTATGTCATTGAGTCTGTCAGTAAGTCTGTCAGTAAGTCTGTCATTGAGTCTGTCAGTAAGTCTGTCATTAAGTCTGTCAGTAAGTCTGTCATTGAGTCTGTCAGTAAGTCTGTCAGTAAGTATGTCATTGAGTCTGTCAGTAAGTCTGTCATTGAGTCTGTCAGTAAGTCTGTCATTGAGTCTGTCAGTAAGTCTGTCAGTAAGTATGTCATTGAGTCTGTAAGTAAGTCTATCAATGAGTCTGTCATTGAGTCTGTCAGTAAGTCTGTCAGTAAGTATGTCATTGAGTCTGTCAGTAAGTCTTTCAGTAAGTCTGTCAGTAAGTCTGTCATTGAGTCTGTCAGTAAGTCTGTCAGTAAGTATGTCATTGAGTCTGTCATTGCGTCTGTCAGTAAGTCTGTCATTGAGTCTGTCAGTAAGTCTGTCAGTAAGTATGTCATTGAGTCTGTCAGTAAGTCTGTCAATGTCTCTGTCATTGAGTCTGTCAGTAAGTCTGTCAGTAAGTATGTCATTGAGTCTGTCAGTAAGTATGTCAGTAAGTCTGTCGGTAAGTCTGTCAGTAAGTCTGTCATTGAGTCTGTCAGTAAGTCTGTCAATGAGTCTGTCATTGAGTCTGTCAGTAAGTCTGTCAGTAAGTATGTCATTGAGTCTGTCAGTAAGTCTGTCGGTAAGTCTGTCAGTAAGTCTGTCAGTGAGTCTGTCAGTAAGTCTGTCAGTAAGTCTGTCAGTGAGTCTGTCAGTAAGTCTGTCAGTGAGTCTGTCAGTGAGTCTGTCAGTAAGTGTGTCAGTAAGTCTGTCATTGAGTCTGTCAATGAGTCTGTCATTGAGTCTGTCAGTAAGTCTGTCAGTAAGTCTGTCGGTAATTCTGTCAGTGAGTCTGTCAGTAAGTCTGTCAGTGAGTCTGTCAGTAAGTCTGTCATTAAGTCTGTCAGTGAGTCTGTCAGTAAGTCTGTCGGTAAGTCTGTCGGTAAGTCTGTCATTGAGTCTGTCAGTAAGTCTTTCGGTAAGTTTGTCAGTGAGTCTGTCAGTAAGTCTGTCAGTGAGTCTGTCAGTAAGTCTGTCAGTAAGTCTGTCAGTGAGTCTGTCAGTAAGTCTGTCAGTGAGTCTGTCAGTAAGTCTGTCAGTAAGTATGTCAGTGAGTATGTCAGTAAGTCTGTCAGTAAGTCTGTCAGTGAGTATGTCAGTAAGTCTGTCAGTAAGTCTGTCAGTGAGTCTGTCAGTAAGTATGTTAGTGAGTATGTCAGTAAGTCTGTCAGTGAGTCTGTCAGTAAGTATGTCAGTTAGTCTGTCAGTAAGTATGTCAGTTAGTCTGTCAGTAAGTATGTCAGTAAGTATGTTAGTGAGTATGTCAGTAAGTATGTCAGTGAGTCTGTCAGTGAGTCTGTCAGTGAGTATGTCAGTGAGTCTGTCAGTAAGTCTGTCAGTAAGTCTGTCAGTGAGTCTGTCAGTAAGTCTGTCAGTAAGTATGTCAGTGAGTCTGTCAGTAAGTATGTCAGTGAGTATGTCAGTGAGTCTGTCAGTAAGTCTGTCAGTAAGTATGTCAGTGAGTATGTCAGTAAGTCTGTCAGTAAGTCTGTCAGTGAGTCTGTCAGTAAGTCTGTCAGTTAGTATGTCAGTAAGTCTGTCAGTGAGTCTGTCAGTGAGTCTGTCAGTAAGTCTGTCAGTTAGTATGTCAGTAAGTCTGTCAGTAAGTCTGTCAGTGAGTCTGTCAGTGAGTCTGTCAGTAAGTCTGTCAGTGAGTATGTCAGTAAGTCTGTCAGTAAGTCTGTCAGTGAGTCTGTCAGTAAGTCTGTCAGTTAGTATGTCAGTAAGTCTGTCAGTGAGTCTGTCAGTAAGTCTGTCAGTAAGTCTGTCAGTGAGTCTGTCAGTAAGTATGTCAGTGAGTCTGTCAGTAAGTCTGATAGTAAGTCTGTCAGTGAGTCTGTCAGTGAGTCTGTCAGTAAGTCTGTCAGTGAGTCTGTCAGTAAGTCTGTCAGTAAGTCTGATAGTAAGTATGTCAGTGAGTCTGTCAGTAAGTCTGATAGTAAGTCTGATAGTAAGTCTGTCAGTAAGTCTGATAGTAAGTCTGTCAGTGAGTCTGTCAGTAAGTCTGTCAGTAAGTCTGATAGTAAGTCTGTCAGTGAGTCTGTCAGTAAGTCTGTCAGTAAGTATGTCAGTGTGTCTGTCAGTAAGTAGGGCAGTTGTTAATTTTATCTTTTTGTGTGCTTGGTCAATGTGCAAAAATCTAATTAATTAAATATCTGTTTTTATAAAAAATCAACTCATGTGTAAAGTTTTATCTTAGTTCCGACAATTGTAAGACGGACAGCTCAATGAGATGGACCTACCTTCCCTCTGACGCAATCTTGTTGCTACATAAAGATGTTAAAAAATAGTTGGCCGACAACACGTCACTGATTGGCTGAAATGGCAGCTACTATTGGATGAATTTAAAAAAAAAAAAACGCGTTTTAAAATATTTATTAGCGCATTTTCGAGAAGTCGAATGCGCTATTGCACCCGTTTTGTCCGTCCGTCCGTCATCACCCTTGATCTCAGCATCCATAAATCCTAGACCCATGAGGTATATATGTTTTTTGTATGTCCTGACCTGCCATTTGTGCATCAACACTCAGTTACTCAATCCGTTAAAAAAACCCGTTAAAACTACCAAAAAATATTTCGAATCGAGAGGTAACACTAGCGCAGGGAACGGACGCCATTGCCGGAAGTCGAATACATACAAAGCGTGCAAAAGAATTAGTTTTTTTTTTAGTTGACGTCATTAGAATATGTGTAAAAGTTTAGAGAGTTTTACGTCATCATTTGTGGTGACTTGTAGTTAGATTAAAGAGAAAATAAAAATTTTTAAAATGTAAAGAAATGACTTTTAAATTTAAAAAAATGTCAGGTATATTCATTACACAAGAAAATTCATAAAAATATGTCTAAAATCTAAACACAATTACTGATAACTACATAATGCTGATATCTAACATAAGTACTGATACATATTACGAAAATGCGCTAACACGTCCTGAATTCCAATAGGGACCAGGCTTAACATGATTTTTTTTTTAATGTTATGTTTTTAAAAATTTATTTACTCTATTGGCATAACCTGTTTTACGAAAAAAGTTTTAAATAGTAATTAACCATTAGCGGCACCGATTTTTAACATATTAAAAATGTTTTATCTTTTGGTCAAATGTACACGTGACCATAAGGACAAACTAATCTATCAGTTTTGTAAGGTAAAGTTTTGGTAGCATGATGACGTAATAATCGCGCGGGACATTTCGGGATCTGGTGAGAATTTTCCACACTTAAGTGAAACCTTTATTGAAGACGTCTTTTAGTATAGTATTAATATCCGCAAATAAGTAAATGTGCCGTAATAAAATCTTGAACACTGTTTAAAAAATATGTCCTGTGAAGCGTAAAATGGGGCCGCGGTGGTCGAGTGGCAAGCGCGCTTGACTGTCGTTCCGATGGTCACGAGTTCGAATCCATGGGAAGCCAAGGACTTGGCACGCAAAACTCGTGGCAAGCAAAACTCAATATTCAATATTGAGAACGAAGAAGAAGAAGAAGCGTAAAATAATTTTGTCTGGAATTTTAAAAAAAAAAATTATCAGAGAAAAAAAAAAGCTTAAAAATAATTAAAAAACCCAACCATATACAACTACAAAAAATACATAAATAACAAAATAACAAAACGAACAAACCAAGGTCGGTTGTGCAGCTGATCTAATTAGTGCTGGATGTGTAGGACCGGAGTTTACCTGTTAAATGAGAGAGTTGTGGTTAGAGGTAAGGACAAGAGAAAAATTGTGCTTCCTATTTACGGATTGTGAGTATTTATAACTCAAGGGAGATCACTTAGCCACGGCTCCGTACAGGGGCGGTAAGTTAGTGAGTTCAAAAAATGAGGGTGTTTTTTTTAAGGGGGGATGAGGGGGGAGGGAAGAAAACAGACTAAAACAGTAAGTTTGAGTTGGGTAATATAGACAGTGAAAATCTCTTCGGTAACACTGGCGAAAATAATCCGTTTAATAAAGGAATAGTACGTAATAGTACGTAGAATGGTCTGTGTGAAACATAGGCTGACTGAAATAGAAGCACTCACTTGTAAAGCTTACAGCAGCGTTTATACATCGTATGGTATAGTTTTTGAAGATGGTTAATCTAATGCTAATAATACAGAGCGTAAAATTATTATACTAAGTTAAATACCTACACGCAATCTCTATACACTGAAGCCTTTTACTCATTCTTGTTACAAAAAATTACTTATAAAAATGCCCTATAAAAATGCACTATTTAATGCCCTATAACAATGCCCTATAAAATTCCCTATAAAAATGCCATTTAAAAATGCCAAAACCCTTTAAAAATTTGTCTCCAATACGAATTTGGAACTGATGTGTTCTTTTGTTTAAAATTCGACTTCGTTTTAAAATTAGCTTTAACTATTTGGCCTGTGTTCACATGAGGAGCTGACTTATCTGGAAAGCCATTTCATAGATCTGGTTTCCGACAAAATTTTCGCCCGTACGATTCAAGACTTTCTCAAATCGGTGCCCAAGATTACGCAAGGGAACGATTGGAATAAGTGATTCTCAACCGAAAATCCCATGGATCGAAGCCGGAAGATTTTAACCCGCGACGTTTTTACCAAAAACAACTTAACCTTGACTCCATGACGTTTCTACCTAACACAGCTTAATCTTGACCTCATGACCTTTCCCCCAAATACAGCTTAACCTTGACCCCCATGACGTTTCTACCCAATACAGTTTTTAACCTCGGATCGTGACGCCCAGGATGGTTGGACCCAAGGACAGTTTTTAGCTACAGAAACTTAACGACACAGAAAACAGCGCAACATCCGAAAAGAAAAACAAAACAGAATGTCTTTAAAGTGAATCGTCGTTGCTATTATAAAACACATGACGTTGTATAGAGTCGAAGACACGCAAGCCAGCAGATCAAGTCTCATCAGTGTTATATGTGCTGGTCTTCATCTCTTTAAACCCAGTCCTCAAGTTAGTGACTCCAGGTGAGGTCGACATACACTAAGGCATGACGGGAAAAGGTGTAAGATACATCATCGATTCTACCAAAGATATTGGCGCTCTTTAAGCTATAAAACTAACCCGGGATAAAGAGGGCAATGACCTGGATCTGCCTACCTATTGGGCATCCTGTAGCCACCAGTTCATAACCACGTGTCTCTCTCTAGTCAACGTGCACCGCGACTCACGCTCCCCTGTGCTCCACCCTACACCCCCTGCCCACTTCTATCACCGTAACCTTGTTACTGTAAATGAATGCTGGGATCACGCCCCCACCCTAAACCCCCTGCCCACCGCCATACACCCCCTGCCCCCGCCCTGCACCCCCTCCCCACTTCTATCACCGTAACCTTGTTACTGTAAATGAAGGCTGGGATAGTTTACTGAGACGACATTCACTTGGACGAGGAGATACATTGGTGGGAGGGGGAAGAGGGGTTATTCTTGGGATAATCACAAATTTTCCCAAGATGAAACGTACAAATTTTATGGCTGTATACTAAATCGGAATATTTATCAAGACATAAGTTTTTAAAACAATTGTGCACAGATGAGAAAAAGAAGAGTTGATGTTTTCGTTGTTGTTGTTGTTGGTGTTGGTGGTTTTTTTTTTTTTTTTTTTTGTGTGTCTTGTTAATAAATTATTCCAAAGTTTGCAGTAAGTGGAAGTGTTAGAGGGAGATAACTTTCCTCTATTTGCTGATACATTACGAGAGATGACAACCCACACAAAGAACTGACAGATGACAAAAATAGATACATTCTATGTGAAATGAAACGAAATTACCTCCTCCCCTCCATAATTCTATTTTACTCGTTTACGTTCGAGGTTAACATTTCGTTTCAAAGTTTGTGTCAAAAAATATAGAATGACGTCATCTGAATAACGTCACCCCCGAGATTCGAAGCTCACGAAAATAAAGTTTCATGGCTAAAATGTGATCTTTGTCAATATATCACTATCTCACGATTACATTGATTACAATCTCACCATTGCATTGATTACTATCTCACGATTACATTGATTACAATCTCACGATTACATTGATTAAAATGATGAATGAAATAAGTAAGTGGAAAAGACGTAAACAAGGTCCAGAGAGTCAATGAAAGTCATTGATTCTTTAAATTTCACCGCAGCTAAATTTTTTTTTAATTTTATTTTTGATATTCGTTTTATTTGTGTATTAGCCGTCCGTTGAAAAGGCTCTTTGCCGAAACGTTCGCTGTTTTGTTACGTCCTATCAGTCTAACCCTTACCTTGTTTACGTCTTTTCCATTTACCTTTTTTTTATAAGCCTGCTTGCAGTCTCACCCCTTCATTTTGTTTAGTGAATGAAGTAAGCATCAAAATCTCAACGTTGTACAGCACCGAGATTATCACATTCATAAACTGAATTAGCATTTATTAAAATGCAAACCCATAATTTAATTGATTCATAACCAATAATCTCCTTCACGGATGGAGTGTCTGTAGGAGATCAAATAATTCAGTATCACAACCAACAACAGTTTTCCAAAAGAGAAGAAATGTTCGTACTTGATATTATATTATTCCAGCATATAAACAATATAAAGGCTCGTCCCTCACTCACTCAATGTCTCCGTAATGCCGAGGGACATAGTGCAACAGTCCATAACAGTTTAAAAAAGCGTGTGGTGTTTCTCACTGTAAAATGTTGTATGACGTCATTGTTTTAGCTTATACTTTCATTTTGGAAAAGGGAACGATGCAAAAAGTGTATATATGTGCATTTATCATTATAAAATAATTTGTGTACATTTCAGGAAGTTTGATATTTCGTATTTATCAAACAAGGATAAGTTACAAAGTGTTTTAACAATAATTTTTTAACCTTTTTTTATCTGTAGGGAAATTATTCAGTCCCCAACTTTGTTGTCTTAAAAAATTCACCTTTATGTTTGTCATTTATTAATTTAAAAATCATCTTCCAAACAGAGAGAGAGAGAGGGAGAGAGAGAGAGAGAGAGAGAGAGAGAGAGAGAGAGAGAGATAGAAAAGATAGGGACATAGATATTATATAAAATTCATTGCGAGCTTCATCTACATTCACGTCGATGTAACGAGACCGTTGGCAGACTGATGAGTCGCTACCGGGCAAGGATATACACGATCAACACACGAATTCACTCCCCCCCCCCACTCCCGTTGGAGACCTGCCATTGGCCCAATTATTATTACAAAAAGATCACCAGTTTACGATGGGACCTTCACATCCACTCAATGCTGGAGACTCAAACAACGGGTTGACTGCACTTTGGAGTTCTTGGAGCACTGCTCCCCATTATCATTGGGGTATTTTTACTTGCGGTACATCTCCATCATTTCAGTGGCGTGCCTAAAGCTCTTTTACATTTCAGTGGCGTTTCTAAATCTATTTCACATTTCAGTGGCGTTTCTAAATCTATTTCACATTTCAGTGGCGTTTTTAAAATCTATTTCACATTTTCGTCTCATGACCTCTTCAACATCTTCACATTCAAATGATCTGCATCAAGGCCCGGGGGCCCTCGAGCATAGGGGCCCCATGGGAATATGTTTATTTATATATACTATGTATAATTATTTTTTATTACTGCGGTGGGGGGGCACTCTTTCTTTGCCCATGGGCCAAACACAATTTCTTTGCCGGGGGGGGGGGCTTAAAGATGGCGTAAAGACGGATCTGATCAGCATACAAGGTTGTCTTTTGTTTTTTTTACGTAGCAACATTTGAAAAGGATGCTTTTAAAATTTTGTCTGTAACATTTTAAGTAGCCTACAATGATATTTAGTATGAAACAATATAACTCTTTTCATGCTTGAACAACGATGTCACAAAAACACTAGTACATTTCTCAAAGTACCAAGATCAATTTTTTTTAGTAATCATTGTGAACTTGTCACTAATCACATAGTCAACTTTTCTTTATAAAAGACATCATTTTATTTTTAAGGTGAAATGCATTTGGAATTCTCTGCATCCAACCTTGATATCCTATTCTACTTTCTTTCAGTTTTCCAATCACGATTAAATGGTCATAATTTTTTAAAACTATTTGCGGCATTAAAATACAAGTTTTCTTTACATATGACAAAAAGACAGCATAATTATTTTTTTTTTGGCAACATGTAGATCTAATTATTTTGATAATTAAATTAGTCTGATGGACAAAAGCAAAGATAGAAAGTTGCGCATTGTCAATTACTTTCACATGATTCTAAAGCAATAGATTTGTGCTTTAAAAACCAGAAAGAAATTAATTTTTTTTTAAAAATAGGCGTGAAGAGGTGGAGGAATGTCATAAAATTTCAAGAAGTAGGCCACAAAATAGTTTCAAGTTTGAAAAGGGACAAAACACGAATTAAACCTTGGATGTACAAATGGGTTATCTAAAAACTTAAGTCGACTGATACTATGTGAAAAACACAATAAAGGAAGTGACGTCAACCAGGATGAAGACATTAAAAAATGTGGCAAATAATGAATTGATCTCATCACACCCACGCCCAAAAATATTTTACAGGACAAATATCATGATTTTAATGTTATCTAAAGATCTTTCTAGAAGCTTGATTCTTTGGCTTACTTCATAAATACATGGACATGGCGTAGATTCATTAACTAGTGATATGTTTTAAGCACGATACACATTCAAGAATATTCTTGACCAATATAAATTGAAGGTATCATCCCGTAGTATTTCCTCCACACGCCCTAAGATCAGATGCTGCAATATTTCAACTTGTTGAAAAAAAAAATTCGTCCAGTTATAAAATCCACGTAATAGAGCAAAGTATGGAGAAATTTTTTTTTTTCCCAGCTATGAAGTTGAGTTTTGAAGATAAAAAAAAAGTCATAACTCGCTACGTCATTCGTTACGGCATTCCATAAAAATCTGTAATTACGTCACAGGAGCCCCTAGGAGTCAGCCACTACGTCACAGGAGCCCTTAAGCGTCTGCCATTACGTCATAGGAGCCCCTAAGCGTCTACCATTACGTCACAGGAGCTCCTAAGAGTCTGCCACCACGTCACATGAGCCCCTAAAGTTCTAATATCACGTTTAAAGACCCCATCGAAATCTCTTAAACTACAATCCCCCCCAACAGGCCCAAAAACCATGTCATGTGACCCTTCAGGGTTGTTAACAATTCTGTCCAAATAGCCGAAATTTCTCAGACACTTATACGCTAACCCATCATCGCCGACATTTAGCACACACCTTTACCGTTTGAATACCTGAGTGGATCATTGCTGAAGACATTTATGTTTTATGTCAATCTACGTAACAGCTGCCACTCTGCTTTTGCTCATTTAAATACCAAAAACTTCACTTGGCACCCAGGTACACTTTTCACAAAGTTTTAAGCATTTACCAAGCGATGCGCGATTTTTTCTAAGTTTTTATCATTTAACCCCAAGCAAAACTGAGACACTTAATTAAGATTATAAAGCTCTCTTTTATTTCTGTTTGTTTGTCTTGTTTTCTTTCAAATTATCTTTTTATTTCAAGATTCAGCAAATCTTTGTCCACTCCTTTCTACAATCAGTTTTGAAGAATTCCTTAGGGGGGGGGGAGGAGGGGGTTCGTTATAAAACATATCATTTATCGACTAAAAGAAAACTAACTATAAATATGCGTCAGCTCAAAGCCTTAGTTAAAAGGTAATTTGAAACAAGATTCGCCAAGTCTTTTTTTTGTCTTCTTTTCAATAAAGGTGGCAATAATTTCACTCGCTAGTTCCTCGTAGCAGAGTGCTTCCTCCTTCCCCAATAAATGGTCTCGCGGTGAACGACCCGCACAAAATTAACGTAACAATGATTTATGAGATGTAAATTTATATTAAAACGGCACGCCAGACATATAGAAAAACAAATCTACTCACCTTTGTCAGATTTAAACATTTCCAAAGAGTAGTTCCTAGCACTAGCAGACGATGCTGATTGCAGGAAGTAGAACGTTTGAAGAAAATACGTTTGGGTTTGAGTGGGGGGAAGGGGGACTACCCGGCACACATTTTAACTGAAAAATGGGAGGGGGGGAGAGTAAGTGGCCGGGGTTAATGGGGAGAAGAGTTGTGGCTTCTGCTGGAATCAAAACACAGGGGCGGCTATCATCCGGTGAAATGGTTCCAGTTATGTGCTCCTGAATTATGACCTGTGTTATGAACATGTACGCACTATTGGCACTGCAAACTCATATATCTAACTGAAAGCTGGGCTGCTGAGTGGCGGCACGGGCTGCTCAGGAAAATCCTTAGAAAAGAAAACCAAACAAAACACAACCACTGAGGGGAACAGCTCACGGAAGGACACGAGTTTTGGCGCGAACTTGCCTCCGAGATGTGCGCCCGCCTGCCACCAACCGCATGCAAGTGTCTGGCTGGCAGTGACTGTTGGCTGGTGGGGGAGTGAGTTACTGGTGTCTAGGTGAGTAGTGGGAGGGTATGGCCGTGGTGGGGGAGTGAGTTACTGGTGTCTAGGTGAGTAGTGGGAGGGTATGGCCGTGGTGGGGGAGTGAGTTACTGGTGTCTAGGTGCGTAGTGGGGGGGTATGGACGTGGTGGGGGAGTGAGTAGTGGGAGGGTATGGCAGTGGTGGGGGAGTGAGTTACTGGTGTCTAGGTGAGTAGTGGGAGGTTATGGACGTGGTGGGGGAGTGAGTAGTGGGAGGGTATGGACGTTGTGGGGGAGTGAGTAGTGGGAGGGTATTGACGTGTTGGGGGAGTGAGTAGTGGGAGGGTATGGCAGTGGTGGGGGAGTGAGTTACTGGTGTCTGGGTGAGTAGTGGGAGGGTATGGCCGTGGTGGGGGAGTGAGTAGTTGGAGGGTATGGCAGTGGTGGGGGAGTGAGATACTGGTGTCTGGGTGAGTAGTGGGAGGGTATGGACGTGGTGGGGGAGTGAGTTACTGGTTTCTGGGTGAGTAGTGGGAGGGTATGGACGTGGTGGGGGAGTGAGTAGTGGGAGGGTATGGCAGTGGTGGGGGAGTGAGTTACTGGTGTCTAGGTGAGTAGTGGGAGGGTATGGCCGTGGTGGGGGAGTGAGTAGTGGGAGGGTATGGACGTGGTGGGGGAGGCTGACCAGTGCCAAAGTTTCAATTAAAGACCGAAATTTGACCAGCGGGTGTAACCTGTAACATGACGTAACGCACATTGAACTGATGGGTGTAACAAAACGTACAGTGGCACAATTAGGTCACGTGTCACAATTAGGTCACGAGTCATAATTAGGTCACGTGTCTTTATTAAGGCACGTGTAATAATTAGGTCCCGTTTTTACAATTAGATCATGTGTCACAATTAGGTCACGTGTCACAATTAGGTCACGAGTCATAATTAGGTCACGTGTCTTTATTAAGTCACGTGTAATAATTAGGTCCCGTGTCACAATTAGATCATGTGTCACAATTAGGTCACGTGTCACAATTAGGTCACGAGTAACAAAATAAATTATAAATTAACTTATATTATATTGAATGAGATGAAACATCCAATCAAAGTAAATATTCTAAAATCTGAACGATCGCTCCCAAGTAAAAGATAGTATGGTTGGTTTTTTTTTTCTCTTTTTTCTTAATCCTGAGGATCCAACAGAAAATCTGTTGATAATTGTGACCCCACACCCACCCTTTTTCTTTTCTTGCTATTTTAGACCCTGAGAATGTTTGGCTTCTATGGCCATCAGGGGATATTGCTCGCAAGGGCTGCTCTGAAATGATACCAGGAAGTTGAGGCTAAAATGGGGGGGGGGGGGGGGGNGGGGATTGAACACGACATTGTCAGATGTTTGACCCTCAACAAATTCGTATTGCATCTTTCAGAGATCTGGGAATAAGTGCTGGGTCACTGGGCATTGGTCAGAGATCTGGGAATAAGTGCTGGGTCACTGTGCATTGGTCAGAGATCTGGGAATAAGTGCTGGGTCACTGGGCATTGGTCAGAGATCTGGGAATAAGTGCTGGGTCACTCTGTGCATTGGTCAGAGATCTGGGAATAAGTGCTGGGTCACTCTGTGCATTGGTCAGAGATCTGGGAATAAGTGCTGGGTCACTGTGCATTGGTCAGAGATCTGGGAATCAGTGCTGGGCACTGTTTTTTTTCTTAGTATACATCAAGTACCTAGCCCAGAAAAATGATCCACCAGGCAAGACTGGCAACTGCAGTCTACCGGACGATCACTTGGACCAGCTGCTGTATGGCCTATGACCTCTGTCGATTGAGCTGGGACAATTAATGTTGCCCGCGTGAGACTCCGTCAGTCTCCAGAAGAGGAAATCTACATACAAATTTCTAGGATCCGCATGTCCCCATGCTTGTGTCAATCAAGCCAGTAAGCTACCTCGATCTTATCCTCTGCCTTATCTTATATGTTACAAACGCTCCTGCTCTACAGAATATTATTGTGACTCATGCTAGTAACATCCCATAAGTGCTTTTATGGGAATAACCAACAAACAATATGTATCCAAGGGCTTCGAATATGGAAGATGAGGATCGGAAACAGTATTGAAAAAGAAAAAGCATGTGGTAACTTCAATTCGTCCCTTTTAAATTATGAAAATTTCAGTCTGGAATAACGTGGACATCTGGGCAGTCCAGCCACGGACAGCACGCTTTTGTTTTTTAAAAGCTACATGTACACATCCAGTGGGAAAGACAGGCTTGTCCATGGGACATATTTTTCTGTCCCATCCCATTCCATCCCATGGCAATTTATGCCTGTCCCAGCCCACCCCATGGGATTTCTATTATAATATTAATAATTAATATGGAATACATTTTTTTTTAAAAAATGAAATTTATGAAAGTTTAGGTTTAGTGTCTTTAAATGGGACTACATATACAAAGAGACATGCAAAACGACAAAATTTATTAACTTTATGTCATTTCAGTATCATTCCGTGTTACCGCTCGTCAAATTGAGAAAAACCTAGATAAGCCTTTAAATACATGGGAAATAAAAATATGTGCTGTCCCATACCATCCCATCCCATGGGACGTTTCCCATGGGAGTCCCACTGGGCTGTTCTATTCTTAAGTGATAGAATCACGGAGATGATCTATTCTGAATGATATAATCACTGTACTGATCTATTCTGAATGATAGAATCACTGGGCTGATCTATTCTGAATTATAGATTCACTGTACTGATCTATTCTGAATGATAGAATCACTGGGCTGATCTATTCTGAATTATAGATTCACTGTACTGATCTACTCTGAATGATAGAATCACTGGGCTGATCTACTCTGAATGATAGAATCACTGGCCTGTTCCACACTGGTAGAACGATGTAAATTATTTAATCTCACCATGTTGTATATAAATCAATAATGGACTGGTCCACTGGTCTATCATAAACAGAGACACGCCCCCCATAACACCCCTCCCCCTGACATTGACGAGGCCCAGCCAGAAAGTTCTCGGTTACAACAAGAGCCAAACACCAGCACGTGAACTGCTCATTTTTTGCCAAAGACAATCAGGGACTGGAGCAAGCAAAGGTTTGCAGTGACACCAATTTACACGCGTGTCTATTGTCTCCTAAACTTTATTTTGTCCATTTGATTTAATTAACTCATTCAATTAATGGTTCAAATAATATTTGAAACTTATACGCCGTCCATAAACTCTAACAGCAGAGCTTAACAAACGTTTCCATAAGGCAATTTTATTTAAAAGCTGACAACTACTGAAGATCCCCCACCTTTTCTCCACCCACTTCCAACTCACTAATGTAAAGTTTCATTCCGATTCTCCTTAAGTCCCCTGTCTGTTCGACATCCGATGGTCCCCGGGGGGTCTTGATATATTTTCCCCCCTCTCCCCCTCAAATCAATGCCGTTCTGGCCTTGCAAATAATCCATGCGGGGGTGATGGTCTGATGGCACACCGCCGCGTGGTCATTATCTGACCGTACACCGGTCATCTCCACCAACCTGGCATTGCCCCAGCCATGTAATCCCTAATGCCCCCACCCCCCTGTACTGCACGCCATCACGCAAAGAAATAATCAGAGAGCAGATTGGATGTCATGTGACAAGTGACAGTAATACAGTGACACTGTCATGTGACAAATGACAGTAATACAATGACACTGTCATATACAAGTGACAGTAATACAATGACACTGTCATGTGACAAGTGACAGTTAGACACCGACACTGTCATGTGACAAGTGACATTAATACACTGACACTGTCATGTGACAAGTGACAGTAATACACTGACACTGCCATGTGACAAGTGACAGCAATACAGGTGCACTGCCATGTGACAAGTGACAGTAATACACTGACACCGTCATGTGACAAGTGACAGTAATACACTGACACTGTCATTGACAAGTGACAGTAATACAGTGACACTGTCATGTGACAAGTGACAGCAATACACTAACACTGTCATGTGACAAGTGACAGTAATACGCTGACACTGTTATGTCGCTAGTGTCAGCACCACAGTGACATTATCATGTGAAACGTAACAAAATCGCAGTTGCACTATGAAATGACAACATATACTCTTACATAAAACATACAATGATACAGTCATGGTAAACTAAAACTTACTGTAATCATGGATTGAAATACTCATTACCTAATATGGAGCGTTTGACAAATCATAGAGTTTTGGTCATGCTTCGTCGTTATGCAGCTGTTCTATGGCAAGTAGCTGGTACCAATCCCAGCTACGCCCATGCCTCTGATTTGTTTCAGAAAAATAGTAATAAACAATAATAACATACATTTGTCGAACGTTCATTTAAATTTTGGTTGTGCTGTGTTTTTTTTTCCTCATCTCCAAACTTAGACTCCACTCCAGTGAATCAAGGGAAAGCACATTCCGTGGGTGTGGACGAAATAAACTGGAACTCTAGGGGTCGGAATACCACGGCTCGCGAGCCAGATGTGGCCCTATTGCTGGCTGCACCTAGCTCTCAGACAAATGTTCGATTATTTTCTTTTTAAAAAACCTTTATTCGGGCTCCTTTGATTTATGTATTAATTGCATATAAAAACAGCCTAACGATGTTATTGACAAGAATTCAGAGACACAATTATTGTACATTTAATGTTGAAATTACACACCATTCACACATTTACTTGAGCTATTAGTTTTAACATAACGTGTGGCTCTCACGGAATTAATTTTCAAAATATTGGTTTTTATGGCTCTCTCAGACAAAAAGTTTCCCGACCCCTGCTCTCACCAATGGGTGTAAACATTCTCTAGCACAAACACGCGCACTTGGCACAAACACGCGCATCTAGCACAAACAAGTGCATCTAGCACAAACACGCGCGTCTAGCACAAATACGCGCATCTAGCACAAACAAGCGCATCTAGCACAAACACGCGCATCTAGCACAAATACGCGCATCTAGCACAAACAAGTGCATCTAGCGCAAATACGCGCATCTAGCACAAATACGCGCATATAGCACAAACAAGCGCATCTAGCACAAACACGCGCATCTAGCACAAACACGCGCATCTAGCACAAACACGCGCATCTAGCATACAAACATCCGGAAAGTACGTGAAAAAAACCCATTGGAATATTTGTTTTTCCCCAAAATTCACCTCTGTTATAGTCATTAACCAAAAGTAATCGCCGTCATAATCATTAACCAAATGTAATCGCCGTCATATTCATTAAAAAAAATTACACAAACTATTTGTGTAAGAAAACAATAAATTTAAGCTTTATTAACAACTAGAACTAATACAAATAATGGTAAACGTTTCGGCTCATGCCTTCATCAGAAACGATTACCATTATTTGTATTACTTGTTAATAAAGCTTACATTTATTGTTTTCTTACACAAATAGTTTTGTTTAATTTTTTTTTTTTTTTTTATTAAAAAGCATTATGCAGTCCCACTCTGTATGATAAATTAATCTAAAATTCTGACTGCTACTTGATATATGTCTTGTGTCTAATTGTTGTTAATACTAAATATTTATCACATAGACTTTTATATGTTTTAATTTTAAGATATATGTAAGTAAATGTTTTTGTACTGATGAAGGCATGAGCTGAAACGATTACCATTATTTTTATTATTTGTTAATAAAGCTTAAATTTATTGTTTTCTTACACAAATAGTTTGTGTACTTTGTTGTTTTTTTTTATTAAAAAGCTATATGCAGTCCCATTCTGTATGTCGTACTCATCAACCAAAAGCAACCGCCGTCATAGTTATTAACTAAAAGTAATCGCCGTCATATTCATTCCCCTTAAACTCGATTACTAAGCTAGGTCCCCTTCCAAAACCCAACAACTCTGGTTGCTATAGGTCCCCTTCCAAAACTCAACAACTCTGGTTGCTATAGGTCCCCTTCAAAAGCCCAATAACTCTGGTTGCTATAGGTCCCCTTCCAAAACCCAACTACTCTGGTTGCTTTAGGTCCCCTTCCAAAACCCAACAACTCTGGTTGCTATAGGTCCCCTTCCAAAACTCAACAACTCTGGTTGCTATAGGTCCCCTTCCAAAGCCCAATAACTCTGGTTGCTATAGGTCCCCTTCCAAAACCCAACTCCTCTGGTTGCTATAGGTCCCCTTCCAAAACCCAACAACTCTGGTTGCTATAGGTCCCCTTCCAAAACTCAACAACTCTGGTTGCTATAGGTCCCCTTCCAAAGCCCAATAACTCTGGTTGCTATAGGTCCCCTTCCAAAACCCAACTACTCTGGTTGCTATAGGTCCCCTTCCAAAATTCAACAACTCTGGTTGCTATAGGTCCCCTTCCAAAGCCCAACTATTCTGGTTGCTATAGGTCCCCTTCCAAAGCCCAACTACTCTGGTTGCTATAGGTCCCCTTCCAAAAC